>OU015501.1:120676415-121036415 GCA_907164885.2 Dolomedes plantarius
GCACATCACACGCGCCTGTGGCGCCACTTCAAAGCGCTATTTAAGGCTTGGAGATTTCGACGATTTCAAGTTCGGCAATTGTGTTTTTCTTGTGGTTTTTTCAAAAAAACTATCAATTATGCCTCGTCGAAAACAGCGATCATCTTTTGATCAAGTATCCGAGTTCGACAGAGGATGGATAGTGGCCTACCGAGATTGTGGATTATCTTTCAGGGAAATCGGTAATCGTGTTGGACGAAACCAAACAACTGTAATGCGGATATGTGATCGTTGGATGCAGGAGGGTACGACGGACCGGCGTGTTCGATCGCATCCACCTCAGCGCACCACTTCACGTGATGACAGGCAAATTGTGCGCATGGCAGTGACGGATCGCTCAGTCACATCACGAACCATAGCACAGCACAAACAGTCTGTAACGCATCATCCAGTGTCTGCGCGTACCATTCGACGCCGTTTACAGCAGAGTGGTCTGTCCGCAAGACGTCCATTGCTTTGTCTACCCTTGACGGAGAACCACAGACGTCTCCGCCGCCAATGGTGCGATGACAGAAGGATGTGGACGGCAGAATGGAATGAAATTGTCTTTACTGACGAGTCACGCTTCTGTCTGCAACACCACGATGGTCGCATTCGAGTCTGGAGACACCGTGAAGAGAGGATGCTGAACAGTTGCGTTATGCACCGCCACACTGGTCCTGCACCGGGTATTATGGTATGGGGCGGTATTGGATATCACTCTCGCACACCTCTAGTACGCATTGCCGGTACTTTAAACAGCCAGCGCTACATCTCCGAGGTGTTGGAACCAATTGTCCTTCCTTACCTTTAGGGCTTGCCCACAGCCATATTTCAACAGGATAATGCGCGACCACACGTGGCACGCATTGTCCAACGGTTCTTCGTCAATCGCCAGATTGAATTGCTTCCCTGGCCGCCTCGCTTTCCGGATCTTTCACCGATAGAAAACATGTGGTCCATGGTTGCTCTACGATTGACCCAGATTCCATCCCCAGCTGCCACAGCAGATCAACTTTGGCAACGTGTGGAAGCTGCTTGGTCTGCTGTACCCCAAGAACTCTTGTCTTTCTTGGTGTTGCAATTTGGGTGGCCAGCAGTGTATTATGTTTTCTGACCTTTCTTTTCAAGTAAACAAAAATAGATCTCGCGGGACAAATTAATTTTCTCCACCTTTTTAACCCGGTCGTTATAGGGAAAGAACGTCCTGGGGTGAATTCCGCCGAATCCTGAAGTTCGTGTAAAAAATACGGGAATGAGACACTGTCTTTCTCAGGCTCCCGTTTCACTTCTATTGGGCGAACACATATAAACACATGTGTTGTATGACCAGCAGAGTCTATTCATAGCATCTAATTTGTCATTTTCAATAAAGTACTTAAAAGCTAATTCTTAAACAGGCAAACAAACAAAAATATCTGCTTACGCCTATGGAAAAATTAAGCACTTTCATTTTATTTCAATATTTGAACTCAGTATACCATTTGACTGGTAATAAAGATCTTTAAGTAGTGACATATCCCCCCCCCCCCCAAACTTTCTGTTCAGCATGTGTGTGCTGAGTCGTATATGAAATGCCTTAACATCGCGTTCCCCTAATTTTATAACCGACAGATTCTATTTTCAGAGGCCTTTTATGTGAATCCGAGTATGGTATGTGCATGCACACTTAAATATGATTTGTACAGACACGCATTGTGAGTAAGTGCACGTTATGTGTATGTGTACGCTTTGTGCTTGTTCATGCATATATGTGCTTCATGTTCTTTGCGTGCATGCATACAGGAATGCTCTTGTAGAGATATTTGTGATTAACGTACACAGATGCAGGGTGTGAAGTGTTCTCATTTTTCTAATTCCATTCCTCACAGGTGTAGTGACTTTGAGCATATGAGAATGATTTGTGTGCTTGTTGAGATTTATCTTGACTTTGGCTCAATTGCACCGGATGGGGCCCGACATAGCTACTAAGGCCTTCCGGGTGATATAGACAGCAGCAGACAGCAAACCCCACACGCACTAGCCCGTACGAGCACCTGATCGCCCCCTCCCCAGGCCAACAGGATAAGCCAGAAAGGGGCAAAAATCGTTCAGTCCAGCTGGCTAGGGGCCATAAGAAATGGCCGCAGTTGTGTAGGTATTTAGAATAGAGGGAGAATTTGGATTGAAGGGCCGAAAAATGGATGCTCCAAAAGCTAAGAATTTAAAGAATACCAACGACGCAAAGCTTGGGTAGAGCGAAACGCAAGGCCAAACGAGAAAAATAAAGCAAGAATATAGATTTTGAGGTATCGCTACAACGACTATCTAGGAACCAACCAAAGCCTAAACTTGAATCTGGTTAATTTTGAGAAGGAACAGTTGTAACCCAGGGCAGGTTTCCCGCGACTCAAATAATGGCCTGTTCACATAGCAGTCCGTTAGCGTAAGCGTAAAAGGTCAACGGAGTGTTCATGGATGATGATACGTGAGTCAACGTATGATGTTATAGCGCTCGGCAATATGATTGGTTAAAATTTAACGCTTACGCTAACGGACTGCTATGTGAACAGGCCCTTTGTCAGCGTCACGAGGCGAGACCCTCCCTGTGAGATCTCCGTGAAGTGGCGTGCTAAAAAAGATCTCTTCGTACTGCCCCCTCGGGAATTTTTTTTTTTTTTTTTAAATAGCCAAGAGGAAACGGGCCCTTGGCGCATGCAGATCTGTATCGTGGATCGTTTAGTGACCATCATAGTCCTCTAAGTTACCGACTCTTGAGATAGACTTAAGGCAGCGCGGTAGAATGAATATCTGTCGGTAAACAGTCGAAACTTCTCTTTCGTTCCTGACCAATGATCAGTTTTCATCGGGAATGCTATTTAAAGTCGCAAAATATCAGCGACTGGTCTGGGACTTCCTGTTTTAACCCTTCAGCGGGTGTGCGCCAATTTTTGAAACACCAGTAGGCGCGGGTGGCACAAAGTGCAACGTCTCTTTCAACCTTGATTATTCCTTGATTATTGTAATAAACTTTCTTTTTTCAAATTGCAAATAATTCTGCGTTTTATGACAAGATATAAAATGTTTATAATATTGAGACATAGTTATAATTAAAGGCGAAAGAATGCAGATACAATCGCCTTATTTCAAAACTATCCGATTGATTGGATCTAAGGACAACCTGCGAATAGATTCCTATTATGTCTAAAAACCTAAAAAACAATGAGATTGTCCATCTTTGTAATATGCAGGATACAGTATAATAGCTGCCCATTTTATCAAATACATCAACTCCTGCTTTTGTCGTATTGTAATCCAGTATAATCGTTCGTTTATCACGGTTAAATCACGACTACCAGTGAATGGAAAGGAATACAAGGGTCAGAAAATCAGACCTGCATTAGAAAGGGTGTAACTATAAATAGAAACTGCTTAGAACAGGGGTCCCCAACCATTTTGTACCTAAGAGCACATTCAAGAATACCTGTCGGACCGTGGGTACCATTTATTTTTCCAAGGTGAATTTATAGTTGGACATAGTTAATAATACATACACATAATGTACAAAAACATTTAATTCTCAAAATATAATTTAACATATAAAAATTATTGTTAATATTCTTGTGTAAAATAAATGATTACTAAATAATGCATACAAAATCTATTAAAAATTAGAAAACTTTTACATAGCATTTTATTGAAAACTGAAATATTTTTATCACTGTCGCATAGCGGCAGGCACATGTAAAAACGATCGGCGGGCGCCATGGTGCCCGCGGGTATAGGGTTGGGAACCCCTGGCTTAGAACATTCAAACCTTACATGTAAAAACAAACCATTCAAAATTACTAAAATGTTGCACTATGTACACAGGCGCGCCCGCTGAAGGGTTAAACCAACTCGCTCGCTCGCTGTCATATGCTTCGTGCAGAGCTGAAAGGGTGCGGCTCCGGCTTTTGCTGTTGGGCACCATAAAGGTCCTAGTCAAGCTTCAACCCTGATCCCACGTCAATTTAGACCGACCATCCCTAGGGGCGACATCTAGTGAGCTCGTGTTCTCCTCCCACTCCTACAAACGCACGGAGGGACTTTCCGGCTGACAGATTTAATGTGCCCATACCCAGCTTAGACACGGAAGCTGGTCTTGATTCGAACAGAGCACTATCGATGCCGAATTCCGACGCTCTAACCTTCAGGCTACACCGGGTCATAAGACCAACTATAATGTAGTTCGCTAATGTTCGCCCATTGAGTATATGCAGTGATCCATTCGTTACCTGAGTATCAGAATTTAAGAGTATTGTTTCGAGATAAGACTACACAAGGGGGTAGTTTACTAGGGTGTAGCAAAAGACATAAATTCTATATTCAAATACTGTCTGCTAGTTGGCGTTTGACTGTTGACATTGATGCTTCAACCTCTCAAATTCGTCTTTAAACTGTAGGTTCCGGTTATTCTATCCGTCGTGTAGCCAAAGATGATCCTAGTGCTTCAAAAACTTACTTGCCTCATACTTTCTCAAATTATGTGTCATATTTACTCGACGTACTGGTACTTTCAGTTGAATCTGTCTCGGAGCCGAAAATTTCTCCGTGAACATGAAACTAATGTAGGAAAAGAATTTGTAGTATATAGAAAAGCAGCCTCCTACCGTGAATGATTAAAATTGCGTTTGTTTTGGCCATTTCTTTCGTACTGCGTGCTGGCCAAATGACATTAGTATGATTAATCAATCAATATACATATGTATGTATACACACACACACAGTGTATTCCCGATTGTTCGGGTATATGGAGGGAATGAATAGCAGGGATAATGCGATTTCTATTAAATTTTATTGTATTTTCAAAATATTCTATACTTGCTTTTCTATTTTATTAATTTAATTTTTTGTATGTCATCCGTAATTTTTGTTTATTTTACCGAATCTTTGATATGCTTTTTGATATCACTGCGGATTTTTCTAACATATATCATTGTTCATAATCGTAAAAATGGGGTGCAGTTTTCTGCCTTAGACCACCAGATATTTTTTATCTTGTAAGGTCAAATATGTGTTTCTTTCTGTAAATTGGGTTCTGCAGTAACTCAGTGAATTCACTTACTTTTTGCAGCGTAGAAAACGAAAGGCAATAATAAATTCCAAAGTGCACGGATGTATATAGTACGGCTGGATAAAGTGATACAGTATTTGAGTTTGCAAATTATATATATCTCTAATAGTGAAGTATGTTATTTTTCAATTTTTACATATCAAATGTTGATGGTCTGAATGAAAGTAGTAGAAAGTTCTCGGAAGGGGGGGGGGGATGAAAGCAACGCCAATTATTTAAAGACTAAATTCGAAATACGGGTTTGATCCACGTCATCTGCTCTTTAGGTTATGGCAGTACGAGATTAATATGTCCTTCTAATCCATACTTCAAATGAGGAATTACTGAATGTTTTTTCGTCAAGAGATAATATTGGAGATATTGGGAGAGTGTAGAAGACTTCAGAATTGGTCACATGAGAGATTAAAAAGGACTAGAGGGAAATTCCGATTGATCGGAAGTGGATAATTGACGACCATCGTTTTGTGATGTGAAGTTGCTGTTTTTTTTTTTTTTTCCTCCCTTCTGTAATCGCTTTCAGTGGTTTTTCATACTTTAGCATTATCAACTTGTACTAGGTCACGCACTTGGGTGCTGTATTTTATTTTCGGCCCTGTGAGAAATTTATAATTTCTAAAATAGTATCTAACAGCACCAATTAAAAAGGACAACGCGACTAAATAACTTTGTATTCCGAGGTTTTATAAATCTTCACACTTGAAACCGGCTTTTTAGTGCTGAGATTTAAGATTTTCAAAATGCTCGCATGTATTTATCGTTAAGTGATCCGGAAAGTAATTGAGGAACACGGCAAGAAATTTCAAAGTTGATACTGTTGATAATCTTGCTGAAAGCAGTGTGTGCGGCCATCCGTCCCCCAAAGAGAAAGAATTTTTCTTATTCACTATAGGGCACTGGCTTTCGGTACCAGAGTCTGTAGGTTTGAATCCCACTCTTGGCATGGATTGTAGCCGTTCGGAATTTGCTTTAAGCTGTAGGTCCCGGTCTAATTAGCCCTCGTGTAGTAAAAAATGACCGTAGCACTCCAAACCAAACCTTATTCACTATATGAAATTCTTTTCCGTACTTACATTGGAATTTAATCATTCTAATTCCAACCACGTGATCTCAAACCAAGTATCTATTAAATGCTAGAAATTCCCAAGAAATTACAAAGCTTAGTTCTGCCTTTTCCGCCATACTTTAGTTACCTCGATTACTGAAGTTTGATTCTTGGTTTCTGATTATTTTTATGAAATTATTTACCCTTTCATTTGACCACTTATACCAAAATTCTCAAATTAATTTACAACAATTAGTTCGGTGATATAACTCTAGTCATTAAATGTATTAATATCCAAGTCTGTGAAGGTCATTATGCATGTTTAATTTAAATTTCATCTCTATAGATTTTAGGTTTAAAACTTTGAAAGAATAAATCATCCTGCTTGTCCAATATTTCTGGAGTAATTTTTTGAAGTAATATGCAAAACTGAAATTGGTAGGGTATTTTTAAGGCCTATCTGGGGTGGAACGTATCAGCTGGGCTGTCTGGGACATATTGAAATTCATGCCTGTGATATATCTGCAAAGATAATGGACTCACTATTATTGAATACCCGAGTTAAATAAATGAGACTTAGACGACACAACGGAAGGTATCAAACATAGCTTCAGGATGGCAAACATATTTTGATGGCAATCTGTAGCGCTTGATAAAATGAAAAATAACAATTGTACTGTTTCTTATGCTGTCCGTGAATGAAGTGGTCTACAAGATAAGTCTGAAAGAGTTTCCCTGAATGCTATTAAAGTCAAAGTTTTGTGTATTGATATTAGAGGCAAACTTCGTGTTCCTTTTGATATGTTGGATAGGTTCCGTTGTAAGATAGATAATATTAAAGAACGTGATTTCTTTTATAGTTGTTTTTTAAGCGGAAGTAGATTATATATATACAGTGGAACCTCGATCGATCGAATAATCGTTCTCCCGTATGTGCCGTTTACTCCATCCAGTTCCGATAATATTTCTTTGTTCCCGCATTTATCGTTCAGTGCAATAGGTCCCTTTAAAAATGATAGTTCGGGGTTCCACTGTATTTAAGTGTTATGTTTTGTAAGATACATATAGTAAACAATTGTTGATAATCGTAGAGAGATAATGCAAGAAATTATTTCAAGCTGTTTCGAAAATTGCTGACCAGCTCCCTCATTAGCTGATGTGGAGGTAGTCTTCGCTTGTTCTCTCTTAAGTCGGTGTTTCCCAACCTTTTTCGAGTTGCGACCCCCTTCAACGGTTTTCATGCATCCTGCGTACCCCCCTTCCCGCTTCCCAGCCTACATATTTTCATTAACAAAAAACTAAGACAAAGAAAAAAACACTAATATGCATTTTTCATAATTTGATTTCAAATAAATGTTAAATTAAACAAATATTAAATTTGTGAGGAATTTGTAAGAAATGGAAAACATTAAAAAAATGCATCCCTCAGTAAGGTGTGTAAAAGCAACTGAACAGAACCTCAAGAAAAATAATGCACCTACCGTATCGATTCAAAATTATATAACAATAAAAATAGAAAAACTCTTACCTAAATAAAATTGCTTTATTCCGTTGGGGAAATTGCAATGGTCATGCCAAAAGTGACGTTTAAAATATGTATACTACACATAGTAAGTAACCGAGATTTTCATTTATCACTAAATAAAGGCGGTAGATGTCTAATAAACTGAGTTTGCGCTTTGAATGCGACTTTTTCCTCTAAAAAAAATTAGTGCCCTACACAGTTTCATGGTTAATAAATACTGACACTTTTTTTCAGTGAAATTCGCCAAAAAAAGTTATTTTAATTGAATAAAACCATGGCGACTCCCCCAGAAAACACTTCGCGACCCACAGGTAAGGAACCCCTGCTCAAAGCTTAAAAACAATCGGTTCGGGACAGAAGTTGATGCATGCTGTACTTTTACATACTTTCAGTATTAATATTAGTGATTTTCATTTGCAAATATATTTTTTGTTCGCAAGCAAATACAAAAAATCTGTTTTTACTATTTTCTAAAAAAAATAATTTATTTGTATATCGGTCTCTGGAGAAAATTATTGATTTTCTTGTCCATGCATGTTCTTTTCCTTTTTCAATTTGCTCCAATTTTCATGTATATTTCATCAATGGTTGATCTTTTAAGAGGCGTCCAATCACTACCTTACTCTCGACACAACAAAACTTGTTGAGCGCTTTATAAAAAAAATTGGGCATTCACTGATGAAATTCAGGTTCTTTTTAAAGAAACTTTGATATAGCTGCCAGCTTTCGCGAATTTCAAAACTGTCTTCCCAAATTGAGAAAAAGGCGAAAATATCTTGAAACTCTGAGAATATTCAACATCAACTTATTTTACCAACAAAGGTGTTTGAAAGTTGTTCATTGTTGCAACTATTTCTAAAGAATAGGTCACTCAGTGCATAGCGCAGATTTTTTTTTAAGAGCAAGGGTTCGTACTGCTCTAAAAATAAGGTCAGAATTCCATATTTTAAATTTGTGTTTAAGTGTTCTTACAAGGCCTTTTTAAAAAGTACTATATTTCATTCTTTGTCCGTAAGATTTAAGTTTTTGCTGTACAATATATTTTTTTCATTTTGTTATTTGTACTGTTATTTTACACGTGCAACTTATGTGAGATTCTACACTCTGTATATGGTATGCTTTGTTTCTTCTAAATAACAAAGATTTAACTGCCACTTTTCTGTAAACTATCTGAGCTAACTTTCTTTTCGAGTTCTATATTGTGAATGCTTTTTAATATTCTTACAACTGGAAGAATTTCATCACTATACAGTGGTACCTCGACTTAACGAGTTTAATTCGTTCCATGACGGAGCTCGTAACTCGAAATACTCATATCTCGAATCAATTTTCCCCATTGAAATGAATGGAAATGCGATTAATTCGTTCCGAGCTCCCTGAAAACACCGTAATTTTTTGTTGCATGTTTTTAAATAAGAAAAATGTGTTTATAAACGACGAACATTGTATAAAAACGCAATACAATAGGATGTACTGCAATGAATTTGTTTTATTAAATGTAATGTACAACATTTACCTTGGAGATCAGACTTGAAGATGCTGATGGAAGAAGAGGAGAAAGGCTGAACTGAAAAATTAAATCTTATTCGTTGATTTTTGACCTTTTCGCCCCACTTTCCTCACTTTCGCTTTTATTACGAGCTACTCTTTTAAAGTGAACGAGTGAGACACGGAAGCTGGGCGATTGTTGCATCGTCCGCTGTGGCTGTAATGTCCAGATTCTTCTTTCTGAGAATCCGAAGATCGTTTTCTCAGAATCCGTAGATGGGGGAGAACTTGCGATCCTAGGACCAAGGTCATCCCATCCCTTAGACCCCATGGGGAGTTCCAGTGTGGGGGAGGGAATTGAAGCTATCTCTCTGCGATAGAGGTTGGGCGCTGTTCGGTTTCAGAGGGCGACTGAAGTTTGGGCAGAGCAAGCTGCCCCTGGTGGTAAATCTTCAGTGTTAATGTCTCAGTTTAAGACTGGATAGTAGTCTCAGAATTATATGTATACAATTGTATAACAATTGTACCCAAAGGTTGTAAATATTATATGCTTCTTGTGTTCGCATTTGATGAGCACGTAACATGCCATTCGCTGCTCATACTAGCGGTGGGATATCTGAAGCTTGCTCGTAACCCGAATTTTAGCTCGTAACTCGAAGCAAAAAATCTACCGAAAGAATGCTCGTATCTCGAAAAACTCGTAAGTCGAGGTACCACTGTATAAGATTTTAAAAATTGTACAAGATACTGTATAAGATTTTATAAGGTTGGTGAAAATTTGGCACCTCATTAAATCGCCCTAATTTTTGAATTAAATCTCTTATTTTACTTTCCATACGTTGGCAGCTATGCCTCTGTTACCTTCCTTTAATAAAAATCGGACGATCTTAGGCGAGCTGTATCTTTAAAAGTAAAAAGGCTCTCCAAGCAAATTGTTTCTTGAAACTTCTAACCGACGTCAGCCGATAAGGGGACCGTTTTAGTAATGTCTCCAAAAATATAACGGCACTAATAAAGTGACATATTCGAATTGAATAAATTCGAATGTGTTCAATTAGAATCGCATAGAATTTGCACTTATTCGCCGGAATAACATGTCTTGCAGTGCCTTTCTGCTCCTTATGTAAGGAAAGGGGATGATGAGATCAATGTTCTTCTCAAGTTTCTCTGTCTGGTAACATGTTGCCCTTGTACCCGTTGGTGTGTTCTTCGCGGACGCCTTCGTAAATGTTAAATAAGTTTTTGTATTTACCCCGTAATTAAACGAAATAATTTCTGTGGTACCAGAATAGATTTTCCTGATATTTCTCCAGTCAACTTTTCGATCCATCGTTATTAAATATCTGACCTTGGGTATTTACTTGTTAACATCTAAATAAAATATTGACTATAATTCAGTGTTCGATAATTTTTGCCTTAATTTCAGATAAGGGTAATATAAATTTATTCCAAGCCGCTAAAGAGGGTAAATTCTCTCTTGTTTCTGGAGATTGTCAGGCGTATGGTTTTTTTTTGGTCTTATTTTAAGTTACAAATAAAAAAGAGAAAATCCGAAGCTTCCAAAGTTTTAACAACCAAGATTTACGTTTATAGTTCTTCCCAAAAATTGTTTTACAGAAGTCTTTTCATTTTTAAACTATTTTTGTAAAGTATAATCAGATCCCGGAATTTTGAACTTTTTTTCAATTGCTAAAAGTTTTTAATTTTGATAAGTTAGCAAATCTTCAAAATCGACCATAGATATTCGTTTATAGTTTTTTAATCAATTCTTGAATGCTCTTACTCTCAACTTTTTTAATCATTAATTTGAAATTACTTAGTTATTGCTAAGTTAATTTTTTAAATCGTCGATGTTTCATCGCAAAAAAAATTAAGTTTATGAACAAATAAGAGTTCTTTTAGAGCAGGGAATGACGCGCTAAAAATTTTAAGTTCAGGGCAAAAGCAGAAATGTTATTTGTGTTGTGAAAATCTTCGCGATCTTGGACACCTAACGTAAAAAACTGTCATCGAAATGCTTTTTATATGTTGACTCCAGCACTTGCTTTATCATCGTTAATAGTGTGGAATGAAATCAACGTTTGTGGCGAGTGCTAAATATTTTTTTCCCCAACATGTAATGCAGTTGTTAAAAGCTGCATTCCTTTTACGCTGTGGTTCTTAGTCTTTTCTTGATTAGGAACCACCTTAAAAAAAAAAAAAAAAAAAAAAAAAAAATCGTTCGAAACCATCTTTATTTGTGATAATTGATTTTAATAAGTTAAAAATATATATTTTATATTTTAAAAGCAAAATTTTAGCTTTATAAAAATTCATGTGTATTGATGGACAGTGGAACCTTGATTTACCAAATGCCAAGGGATTGACAAAAATTTTCCTTTAATTGGAGAAAAACATTACATCGTGTGTGTGTGCATGCGTGCGCGTTTATTAATATCTGAATAAGTATCCAATAAAAGTGTTTGGCTATCCACCTTTAATACCAGTTTTATACTTGTTTTTATTTTAACTTTTTAAAGAAATCATTGATATATATATATATATATATATATACCATTGAAGTTTTCTTTAATTGAACATACTTTACATAATTTCATTATATTATGACATCTTTATTCCCTTGTTTGGGACTCTTAATTTTTAGATAAACTTATTACATTATAATTTTGGTTGATTTCGTGTTAATGAAGTTAAAGGACGAATGATAAAAAAAAAAGATATATTTTACATATATTTTTTTATTAGTAAATTTGATGGAATTTTAAGGAAATCTGATTCTTACGAGGAAATACATGTCTTTTATTTAATAAAATCTAAATTGGATTAACTCTTTTAGACGTTTGTATTAATATAACCACTGCTTTTGAAATAGACTATTATTAAAAAAAAATTATAAAGGGGGATGCTAATTTGCATCTGGCATTTATAATTATGAATATTTTGGACATTGACTACGGAAAAAACAGTCCTATTTTCCTTAAAGTGCTATCGAATGGAAAGATAATCCCCTGTTTTAATACCAGTTTAGCAAAAAGAAGATATATAAAGTTTCAAGGGAAAATGGCCAAATCTTTTGGAACTAGAGCTTTAAAAAAATTAATTTTGATTCTCCAGAAAACATATTTTAAAATATTCGAAGCAGAATAAAATACTCATGTTGGCGTCCTTTTAGGCTGTATTATGGTGCATTCAAATATATGTATGTATATATATATATATATATATATATATATATATATATATATATATATATATATCGTTCCAGAAAATGATACTTTGGGAATTGAATTTATTTTTAAACTTATTGGAGTGAATTATATTTTCTTGACAAGTTCTGCTCATAAAATTCCGTGTCTTGTTTGTCAGCTTTTTTTTTTTTTTTTTTCTTCTCCAAAAATCTAGATCTTAAACATTTATTGTGGAGAAGAAAAATAAATTAATATAGTTCCCATAAGTGAGGTTGTTTGCACTTATAAAACAGAATTGTGTATATTCAGCTTGAGCTGTCTTCTGGACACACAGAAACTTTCATAGGACTGTTTGTGTTTCCCCTTAAATCATGTGCCCTATTTTTCATTTAATTTTTTAAAAATAAACTCCTTTATATCATCATACTGTTATTAGACTCGTGAAATTTGGCTTTGC
The DNA here is from genome assembly GCA_907164885.2 of Dolomedes plantarius. Taxonomy (NCBI): domain Eukaryota; kingdom Metazoa; phylum Arthropoda; class Arachnida; order Araneae; family Dolomedidae; genus Dolomedes; species Dolomedes plantarius. The sequence continues at coordinate 120,689,229 of OU015501.1, forward strand.
TCAGACCAACCCATCTCTAGCTTTTCAGAAAGTTACTTTTGTATTGGGTAATCCTTTTAAAACTCTTAAAGTTTTAATTCTGATCTGATTTTATGTATTAAATTCGGTTTAATTATGCTTTTAAATATTCTTTATTGAATTTTTTAGTTTGATTATGTATTTATTACACCTTCGCTTTATATAAAGGAAAACCGAAGTTAAATAAAAGCCATACTAAGGACATGTTGGAAGACATCTATTTAAATTAGGCTTTGTTTTGTTTAGAGCGCTATGGTCATTTTTTGCTACACAAGGGCCGGGACCTCCAGCTTAAAGCCGGACGGCTACAAACATCCATGCCAAGAGTGGGACTCGAACCCACAGACTCTCGTACCGATTGCCTGCGCCGAAGCCATTCGGCCATCCTCCGGCCTATTTAAATTAGAATAAAATTACTAGAGATCGAATTTACCCTTAAGGGATGCAATTACGGTAGTCCAGTCAATTATATTAGATTACAGGTTAAAGCCTGTCACTTGCAATCAGCAATAGGGATCGTGAAAGTTCATTTTTCCTGCAGTTATATTACATGATCATGTATTGGTAGCTTACGAGCGAAATACGGGGAAATATTTTTGATCTGCTCGCCCATTTTGTTAGACATTAAAGTTATTGTAATTAGATTTCTATACATTTATACTTCAGTTTAAATAAAAGCTATACTAGGAACATATTGGAGGACATCTGTTTAAGGGGGTCCAGGACACAAAATTGTTCGAATTTTCGAAAAAAAATTTTATTGCATTAAAAATTTGTGTTCGTCTGCGCTTAGAAACATGGTTTAAACGTCATTTTATCTTAATTAGAACAGGAGAAATTATTTTTTTTGCAGCATTCTAATAGTTGCCAATCGTTGTTTAAACCTGTAAGTGCGTTTTTCTGCATGATGGGTTTTTTCCCCATTTCTCGTTTTTAAATTGTTATAAGTCAAGAACTGTTAAAAATAAATGGTTGAAACTTGTAACATGTCTTTTTCAACTATTTTACTTTAATTTTGATTCAGCAAATTTGAAAAAAATATTTACTTTTGAAAATATGATTTTTTAAAAATAAGTTACATAATTTTTTTCGTAATTTTTTTAATCTAAATATTTTTAATTTTTAAAAAAATAAATATTTTTAAAAATGGTGAATCATAATTAAAACTTAAATATTTCTGTTTAATTAAATGAAAAAAAATTGATATTCGACCATTAATATTTTGAGTTATAACGATTTTAAATTACCCCACTTTTATTAAAAATTTTAAATTTAAAATTTTTTAAAAAACTTTTTGTGAAGTTTTATGATGTGATTTTGTTTACAAATTATATGGTTAAGCATCACAAAAAAATTCAAAATTTTAACTCAATAAATAAAAAAATTTTCAAAATGTGTCCTGGACCCCCTTAAGTAAGGATAAAATTATAAGGGACCGAATTTGACCATTACATATGCAGTTACGGTAGTCCAATCAATTAGATTACAGGCTAATAAAGCCCATCACTGCAATCAGCGGTAGGGATCAAGAAAGTTCATTTTATCTCCCGATTTAAAAAAAATCCAAGAAACGTATGCGAAATGATTACTGATTTTAACATATGGAGTATTCGCTTTTTAATTAACAACATTATTTCTCTCGGAACCGATTTTATTCGGAAGCTTTGTATCGAATTGTTTGGAGACCATTATATTAACGAGGTGTTTTGCCTCTACCACATGTCGTCCCATAATTTATTGATTTTCTGTAATAGGTGAATTTTTGTTGGTAATATGAAGAAAAATGTCCAATTTAACAACAGAGATAGGGTACGATATAATACATACTCTTAAATTATTTTTTGAGGTTCCTTCTTATAAGACTTCAATGGAGGAACTTTTGACGTCATAAGCTCAGTTTTATATTTTATTTGCTCTATTTTATTATCGTGTCTCTATTTTTAAATTCTTGACTCTCCTCTGCTTTATTATCGCTGTGGGCGTCGATGTTGTCCTCAGCTGCATAAATTAGAACACAAAAGATGACCTGTTAGTCGATTGATCAGAATTATGTACAGGGTGAAACTATTTAGCACGAACCCAAACAGAGGTGGGGAGATAGTGTGAAGACCCCACTCCACCCTAAATTCGGATATATTGCTATTTTATTAACCTCAAACAGACCTTCCCCCACACGAAAAAATTAAAATAAATAAAATTTTAAAAAAATTAAGTTTTTAAAAAGTTTTTCTCACTGCGTACGTTACTGCTACCAAATCTCGCCAACGGGTTTTTTCCTACCATGCCTGTTGCGTTGAGCTTTTTTTTCCCCACTGCACATTATCCCTCTACTAGAGAAAGACCAAAAGTGTTTTAAATCCCGATGTTTAAAGTTTTGTTTTAGCCAAAGCGGAATTTTTCAACAAAAAAAGCGTAACACTTCCCTTTTTAAAAATTCTCTACTTAAGCGTCGCTCGCTTTGACAGATCGACCTAATCATGCGTTGCAATATTCGTATCCTCTATTCCGCTGAAAATCCTCTCGAGAAACTTCTCAGGCTTGCGACTTCGTTTCACATCTTAGGAGTTTGTTGGCAGTTCAATTTTTTCCTGTGCGCGGGAATTACTCAGAAAATTGCATGTTTGTATAGAGTTTGGCTAAGTTAAGTTTGTGGTTGCGAAAGCCTACCCGAGACAGGATTATGGCTAAGGGTAAGCGGGTACAAATTACAAACACTTTTCCAAGGGCAAGTCCATGGATCACAGAGGATTCGTTCAATGCTTAAAAGTCCTTAAGAACCCCTTATTTTAATTTTTTTTGTTTTTAAGGGCCTTTAAAAATGATTATTTTTGCTATCAAGGTGCTTAAATTTTTCTGTTTACTTTCCAGTCCATAGTAAGCACTTATTTTTGAGTTCAAATGCAGGAATTTTTAGTTTATTGGTGTAAACAATTGCCTTCATGAAAATGCAGATAATTTTTTTACTTTCTTTTTGTATAATTATTGACCAGGATGAAAGTGCCTATATATTATCACAGTCACACAACCCCACTCCGAATATATGTAATATGCACACACATGAATAAACAATTGGTTTGCTCTAATAGCTCATTATGACACTGCTTACTAGTGTTAATTTGCTGAGTTAAATGCTAGAATAACCAAATAGATTGAACCCGTAAAAGTAGTTTTGAAATAAAGTCTAAACTTTCGGGATTAAATAAATTTTAAATCATCGTTGAGGTCCTTAATAATGCTAGCTCAGATCCTTAGAAAGTCCTTCAGAACTCCTTATTTTTGATTTTGGAAAAAGAGTACGAGCCTTGCAGACACTCCCATATATATTTCCCTAATCTTATCCCCTACCCTAGTGTCCATCTATATATATAAAACAGTTCCGTAACTGACTGACTGACATACAACGCACAGACCAAACCGCTGGCTGAAATTTTGCATGGCGATTCTTCTTATAATGTAGGGGTGCACTAAGAAATATTTTTGAAAAATACTTCTTAGATTTTTTAAAATTAAATTTTTAAGCTGTTTTAGTAACTTGTTTAAAGTTTGCATTTAAAATAATAATTTGAGGTTTATAAAATTTATATCACGAGAAAGATCATAAAAATTCCTTTAAAATGAAATCTTTTTCAAATCTTTACCTCCATTTTCGGAATTTTGGTGAAGTTTTAAAGATTAATTTTTAGAATTTAATTTATTAAATGCTGATCACGTGATTTCTTTTTCTGGTACTTTAAATAAATTTATCGTCACGTGCATAACAACTAAATAGACAAAAAAATATTTTTGTTCTTGCTAATGCGGCAGACGATTGGAAATTATCCAAAAAAATAATAAAATACAGTAAAAGATATATTCCTCAAACTGTACTATATTAACTGTACTATATTCTTTAGTATTCTATTAGATTTAATTTGAATATTTTCTTCTACATTATTTTGTCTATAAAAATATCCGTTCCGATTTTTTCATAAATATATTTTTTTGTTTTTTTTACATCAATTGTATACATTGATCGTCGTATTTATTATAAATATATATATATATATATATATATATATATATATATATATATATATATATTTATATTTATTTATTTATTTATTTTTGGCATTAGTTGCATACAGTGACCGTTGTATTTAATTTGAATGTACTCCGTAGCGAAGTGCGGGTTTTCAGCTAGTCTGATATATTTGTTCTCGAGCACTTTTTGTTTGTTTGTTGTGAGTCTTGCTCACATTTTTCAACCTCGACGATTAGTCATTTCAAGCATTCCACTGTTCACTCTGCTGCCGCATTAGGAACACACTTAACGAATGATTCGTGAATGTTTTCCCGTGTGTTTTGATTAGATGTCAAATAGTCATTATTTGTGTTTGTTCTGCAGTTTTTTGGCATCTTTGACCAATAGGTTCCATGTTTGTAAAATTTTCGTACAAAGTTTTTTTAGTCTTTTATGTAGCTGTGATAGTATCATTCTCATAGTCTAATTTACAGTCCGGACAACCGGCGAGCTGACCCAGAAACCCCACTCTGAACTAGAACCGTAAAGGTTAATACGTATTTGTAATGCAGTTAGTAATTAAAGAAATTGTATCTTCTAATTAATGTATAATTGGTAGATGGGTAATTTTCTCAAATACAACATTTAAGCTCAGCGCAACTGGTTCACACAATAATTGCTTAACACAGTAGTTACTTAACAACTTAACCCAAAAAGCATATAGGAAATGTGGTCTAAACTCGTTATTGGCTACATTCTCGACTAAGATACTTATACAAGTCTGTTCAACTTTTTCCACTGTGTTTGCATCGTATTAACATAAAATTGTGTAATTTTATGAAATATCTGTTTTTATTGATTCTTTCGGGAGGAAATAACAGTAAAGGTATTTGTATAGTGATTGCATGATCAAAACTGTTGTGCGCACCAAATTTTTTCAGTACGATACTAACCCAAATCACTTCTAAAATGTTGTAACAAAGCACAGTTGTCGATTGAATGATAAATATGCAATACTTCAAAGTTGCACACTGCATATAAATTTAGCTCAATTAAAATAAAAATGAGTTCATATTTACTTTCTTACGAAATATTTTTTTCTCGATGAGTTGGTAACATTTTAAATAATGGCAGATTTTAAGGTTTAAATTCGATTACAATTAATCTTTTACTAAATGTAATTTTATTATTTTGAAAGATGTCATAGTCAAAATCTCACATTCCGTAAATAATATTTTTTTATACTAAGAAACACATAAGCTCCCTGAAGTGTTGGTACCCTGGACCACCAAATTTTTTTCTCTGCGGGCTCTGTTCTTGTTTATCGGCTGGAACCTAATGCTTCGTAGACACTAAGAAATACTTGAGCTTGCTGCTTTGGTCATGATGTATAGCCTTAGATCGCTTACTTATCCCAAGCGTAGAGATTTGACATATTTCTTGGAAAATGTAATTTGATGCTCTTGAAAAATGCTGAGAGATATATGAAAGTGTTATCAGAATTCCAGTGTCACAAAAAATCTCTTTGTAGCATAGCCAAAGCCCATGATGAATGTGAAAAGAAAGATCGCGAAAGCTCATTCGAGACTCATTTGAATTAAACTGTTTAACATGGCTGATAAAGCACAACAAATAAAAAATCAAGAAAAATGGATGGAGGCAGATTACCTTCCATCTAGAAGACCTCATTAAGTTACGTACGCAAAACAGGGAATTGTTTCTGTAAATGGAATTGGGTATAAAACGAAGGGGAATTATTTTTTTTTCCCCTCGAAAAGCTGGCATTTATCTGAGAATTTTTCACCGGATTACTAGTCCAAAAGAAAAGAAAACCTCGGTGCTACAGTTTACTGAGATTTATTTTGCTGATTTTGATCTTCGTACTACTGAATCATCAATCATTTACAACAGAAAATATTGTCGCGTCATTTCTAAAAAATGTAGCAATAATAAAAAATCAATAAATATTAGTAAAATTAAAAAAAAGAAATTGAAATATCTCTTCCAGATTTCACTTAATTTTCTAGAAGGTTAATAACCGAATTACCGTGACCTGGCATATTTCGAAAATAACTGTACAAGAAACATAATTTCGTTCATATGATTTCATTAACATAATATATTTCCACTCTTGGTAAACTCATAGAAATTTTACGTTCTTTTCATTTTTCTATTTTGCGTCTTGTTTATATTTTTCAGAAATAATTCATTGTTTTCAGTGCGATATTTCAGAAACTTACTCAGGGTGATAAAGCAGTTTCAATGATAATTTTTTCTGTTTAATATGATTTTTTTAGCAAATGAATAATTAAAATTTTTCATGCTTTTAAACGTAGTTTTAAGCATGAGTGTTTTTCAATTTTGAGAATTTTGGTTGTATGTGCACACACATGCTATAGTTATCAATGTTTTTGCATTACATTAAAATTCATTTTATAAAAAGCAATAATTATTTGATTTCCCAGAATTTTACTGCCTAAGTGTAAGCTCATTAATGTTTTGCCTCTTTTTTTTCCCCATTTATATCCGTTATGTCATCAATGTTTCATAATGACATTGAACTTAATTTTCTGAAAATATATAATTTTTAATATTTTAAAATTGTTCTTTTCCTCGATAAAAAGTATTTTCTCTGTAACTACGTAATATTTGTGTAAGTTAGTTGCTTCTTGGTGTAAAACCTAGTATTACAAAACAAAGTTGACTATTATCTGACAATGTGTAACTTCATTTGCTCTATATGTACTATTTTGCAAATAAACCATCCTGTCCTCCGCTCTCCACTAGTTCTGAGTGTAACGTTAGCTACCTTTTGTTTTAACAAGAAAATATAGACCTTAATATTTGTTCCTGTTTTTTGTTTCTTATTTCATTCTTGACGTTTAACTGAATTTTATAAAAAAAATAATTTTTGATATCAATCGAACTTAGTAATTTCATTTCTTATAACTAACGTCTGCTAAAATGTGTACCTTATAAGTGTAATTGACATTTCCGTGTTTTTTTCTTAGTGACCAGTTTTTTACTGAATTTGAATTAAATTTATTTAAAATAAAATAAATGTAAATAGATTTATAATTATTTTCTTTTCTTTATCTCAATATTACTATCATTTGTTTTCCCCGTATCTGTACGTGTTTTCACGCGGTTTTGAGCTACGTTTTCTTTAATATAAATGCAAGTTTTAAAAATTTTCGATCTTAAATATTAGTTTTGCATTTTGCGAAAAATGCCTCCTCTTACAGTTCGCATTTGTTTCATTTTTTCCCCTTATCATTTGATCTTCTCGGTTCTAAATAATTAATAGTCTAAGGTTTAATATGCCATTCCTGGTAGATTATTATGATTTTAATTTAATATTTACATATCAGCCCTTTTAAAAATAGCTGTAAAAATTTTATTGTGGATTGCGAAAATAGACTTTCGGAACAAAATTTAATTACTTTTGGAACGTCTTTTCATATAATGGGTGTGTGTGTGTGTGTGTATGTATATATATATATATATATATATATATATATATATATATATATATATATATATATATATATATATATATATATATGTGTGTGTGTGTGTGTGTGTGTGTGTAAACATCTTTACGTTTGTGTATAAATGTACATGAATGCGTATATAAATGTATTTGTACATATATAATGTATGTATGCATATATAAATGTGTGTACATATACAGGGTGTTTTTTTTTATTAAACTGATACCACTCAGGGACAACTGTAGCGCGATCTATCAGCCGGAATTCCACCAAAATTATAGAGGGACTAAGGAAGTATGCCAAAGAGCTTCCGTGAGAAAAAGATCCAAAAGTCGCCGATAGGGGAAGATACGACGCTGTTGTTGTTGGTGCACCCTATAATTTGCATAAAACGCAAGTAAAACATCAAATTGCAAATTCATGACTTCGTAGTCGACAGCAGCAACAGTATTTTAGGCTATAAAGATCGGTGCGGAATCTGTTGCGCCATCGCTTTACAGAAGAAAGGGTCATGAGTCGCTTTTTTTCCCTTGCATGGCCACCTGACTCCCCGGACCTAACCCATGTGACTTCTTTCTGTGGGTTTATTTAAAGTCCAAGGAGTATCTTGGCGGATTCTCGAACGTGTCGGCTCTAAAGGACAACATATCCCGGACTGATGACCATTCCAGGTGACATGTTACGCTCGGCCGTTGAGAACGTAGTGTTCAGGATGCAATGTGTCGCCCGCCAGGACGGTGGTCACATTGAAGGAGAGAGAAATAAATTTGTTGCGTAAAGTGCATAGCCTCTATAAAATATTAATTTTAGAAAGATACATAAGTAAATATGGCAAAAGAATTAAACTTAGAAACATTATTTCTTTAAATACAAATAATTTCTAATGTATACAAAGTAATTTTTAATATAATTATCAAAAACTGTGTGAAAAAATCAAAAATTGTTCAATATATGAAAAAAGGAATTCTAGAAAGAACAAAAAATGAATAAAAACAATTATTGTCCATTAATTAAAAAAAGAATTCTCCTGAGTGGAGGAAAAGTTCATTCAATGTCTCTCCCTCTTGTTTATTGAAATATTATTTCATTATTAAAAAAATTACGATCTTCTTTATTATCATACTATTACCATATATATATATTATTTTACTATACAATCATCCCTCCGATACGATTGACTGCATATTGAAAGGAAAATGTGCTATCTATATTTTGAAATATCGTTTATATTTTGAACTATCGTCAATATTTTGAAATATCGATATTTTTATGCAGATACATTGATATCGATATTAATAGCCGATATCATTATCCATACTCATATTGATATTTTGCTTTCCATATCCCATCCCTACTGAATATATACATATATTTTTTTCATTTATGTGTGTGTTCATATATGTACATATATGTATAGAAATGAATTTATATATTTATATACACTAGCTGATACACTAGCTGATTATATATTTATATACACTAGCTGAAGTACATTCATATTAAATACAACGGTCAATGTATGCAATTAATGCCAAAAAAACCCAAAAATATATATTTATAATAAAAAAAATCGTTACGATATTTTTATAGACAATATAATGCAGACCGAAAATATTCAAATTAAATACAGCGGTCAATGTTTGTAATTAATTTGTATGTTTAATATACATTAAAGATACTAATTTGAATTAAATTCTTCAAAAACTTCTGACCATCTCAATTTGTCTAGTGGTTAAATTTTATCTTTTATCGTATTTTAATATTTTTTTGTCAATTTATTTCTTTGTTAGCATGTGACACAAAATTAATTTAAAGTATCACAAAAAGAAAAGAAACCACATGATCAGCATTTAATAAATTAAATTCTAAAATTTAATCTTTAAAAATTCACCAAAAATCAGAAAATGGAGGCAAAGATTTAAAAAAAAATTCATTTTAAAGGATGTTTTATGATTTTTCTCGTGATTATAAATTTTATAACCCTCAGATTAATATTTTAAATTCAAACTTTTCATGGTGCACCACTGCACTATAGAACAATCGCCATGCAAAATTTCAGCCCTTTAGGTCCTGCAGTTTGGTCTGTGTGTTTTCTGTCAGTCAGTCAGTCAACGGAACTGCTTTATATATATATAGATGTGTATATATATTTATATGCTTGCATATATGTGGTCTATGTTTATGTGTACATACATATGCATATATGTATATCTGTACATGCATATGTATACATTTTTGTATGCATGTGTTTATGTATGTATACATGTGTACATGAGTATCAGCACATGTATATTTGCATATGTGTACATTTTTGTATGCATATGTGTGTATGTATGTGTACATGCATATATGCTTATGAGCACATGCATATGTGTATATGTGTAGGAGTACATCATATTTGTGTATGTGTACATATATGTATATGTTTGTGTACATGTGCACATACATATGTAATATGTGTTTGTGTACAAACACATATAACATATGTACATACAAATATATACACTTATATAAGTGTATATATTTGTATATGTGCATGTATGGGTATATATTTGTGTATATGTATTTATGTGTTCATATATGCATATATTTATGTATGTGAGCATATGAGTACCTGTATATATGTAAATATGCCTATGAGTATATGCATATGAATATATGCCTGTACATATTTACACATATTATATATAGATATATATGTGTATGTGCTTATACATATACATGTATGTTTATGCATGTACATGTTTATATGCTTATTCAAGAAGATACATATGTATATCTGCATATACATATGTATTTGTGTATGTTTTGTGCAAATATATATCTATATGTACGCATATTTGTTTATATATGTATGTGTGCGTGTATATATGTGTTGTGTGTGTGTTTGTATGTATATATATGTGTGTATATGTATGAATATGTTTATATATGTATGAATATATTTGTGTGTTTTATATAAGTATGTGTGTGTGTGTATATATATATATATATATATATATATATATATATATATATATATATATATATATATATATATAAAATATGTGAGTATATGTTTGTGTGTTTGTATATGTGTATCTGTATACATATCTATATATAGTGCAAATGACAGGCGTGCGAGCCCTGCCTGTTATCGCTTGGGTCTGTGGCAAATCCGTCACCGCATCTGCTTCGGTTCGTGCGATTGATACTTCCTGGTGCCGTCCGAAAGATGGCGTCGTTCTGCTGCCTTTCAATGGTCAGCCGGGAGCGTCGCTTCGCTATTATGCGTCTCCGGACTCCATCACCTCCCGAAAAACGTGTTTTTCTTTCGACCCGTTGAGTATCAAAGCCATGATTTCAATCATCGATAATTTTTCATTTCGCTTCTGAGATGTGCGAAACGAGATTATTGCTGCTTGCGCTGTCGCCGGTCTACTGCACTATGAATTTGTTATTTTTGGTCCTGTTTTTCGTCCTGTATTTCTTTCGGAGAGCAGGGTTGGAGTACTTTGGGATGAGTTGGCTATTAAAGGTAAATTTTACCCGCACATATTATTGGTGAGATTGGAACTACTTTTAATTAATTTGTATTGATTTTAAATTTGTGATACATAAAGATGTCCGTTTGCGCAATACACGTATATACCAAAATATACTTCATGATTCATGTTTGTAGTGTTATGATTAAATTAGCTTCTGATTGAATATTATTACTGAATAAATAAATAAAAATGTCGGTTTTCTTTCTTATTTTCGGTATTTTAAAATAATTTCCTAATTTTTCATGAAATGTTTTTCTGCTTTGTTTATAGGTGACTACTGATACAAAACTTCAAAATTTATTTCTAAGCAGAAATATTCATGGATGCTGCAAATGGAGCAGCAGTAATGATGATAACTTCATCATTTCATGTTCTAGGTGTGTAGAATATTTTTTTTAAATATCATGTATATGCGTGTTATTCATGTACTTTTTTAGTAAATGTGGATATCTAGTGTATTAGATTGAAATATTTTATTTAGAAAACATCTTACACTATTCATATTTTCCCCCTAAAATTATTCTGGCTATTTCTTTATATTATTTATTGAGGTTTGGATGAATTTTGTGCTTTAAGGATATATTTCTGTCAGCATTTTATTTTTGTTCAATTATTTGATTTATTTTTTTACAATTATAAAATGAGAGAAGGGACTCCTTGTGTTGTTTGTGATTGTATAATACTTCTTTTCTGTTAACAAGTAAATAAAGTTCTATGCCAAAGTAAAACTATATATATCAATATCATTTTACTTTATTCCCAACTGCTAACAGTTATTGTTTTGTAATTTCTGCAATTCAGTTTTGTCTAAATCACCCACATACAGACTAGTCATAAGGGAGTTTTGTTATCATTTATTAGCATTTTCAGCATAGCATGGCTAGTTAATGAATGTGAAAAGCAACAATTTTAATTTCAAAGTTTCTTTACAATTTTTCTGTTTTTTCTCATGCAGTGAAAAATAACACTTGAAGCACCCATAAATGCATAAATACAACTTGTGATTAAGATGGAAAAAATATGCCCAGATGGGGAGCATATAGATATGGCATGTATACATTTTCATATGCTCTTTGAATGTGTCTATGACTTCTTATGGTCTACCTGATTTTGACTTCATGAGTCTTACACTATTCTGTTACCTCTGACGTTCATTTTCACTAAAATTATTTGATAATGAATATACATTTTAAGATTTTTTCATGGAAATTTACTCATGATTAGGTAACTCCTATGCTAATTAACGCAGATTTGTGCATGTAAAGCTAGAAAAATATGCCTTGTCCAAAAATGATCTTGTATGCATAACTTAGATTTTTAGTTTTTCATCCGGAAGCAGTTTGTTTTATTCCTTTACTAGCTATGTTGACTTTCTTTCGGAAAATTTATATTTTATATCTAACCTTTTTGCTTTGCAGTGCATGGATAACCAGGAGTTCAGTATATTTTCTATTTATGGGGGCTCTATTTAAAAAAAATTTTTTTTTTTTCCTTTTTTTCTGTCTGGCTAGAAAATATGTCCTTTAAAAGATTGGATATCCGTATGTGTAGGCTATTTTCAGAGCTTAAAATTAGTTTCTTATGAATGTAAATTTCTATTTCATAGTTTTAAGAACTTGCTTCAATTTTTTTTTCTATATTTAATTTTTTATTTTCAGGGAGAAACTTTATTTTTCCTGCAGATAGCGGTCCTGAAATGCCATTTATCTGTGATGAAGCTTTGTATAAAATGTTAGTCGTCTCAAATTTGGAAGCTACGTGAATGACTTGAATTTGATTGCATTTTTTACAATGCTGCAAATACTTCTACATGTCTTGTAAGGCATATATACATTTGCAAAATATGTATGTGATTTTAAAACCAGGCACGGGTGTGAAGCTGTGTTAATAAAGGCTGTCCCTGTGCTATTGTGAGAAGGAGCTATGGCAAGGAAGTCAGAAATTCAGCGCTCCTTCAACATAGCTGTTGTAGGGTTATCTGGTACTGAAAAAGAGAAAGGAAGCACTGGAGTTGGAAAATCCTGCCTTTGCAACCGCTTCATCCGATCTCTGGCTGATGATTACTATACAGATCATATATCTGTTCTCAGCCAGACTGATTTTAGTGGCAGAGTTGTTAATAATGATCATTTCTTGTATTGGGGTGAAGCATCCAAGCTGTCTGAAGAAGGAGTTGATTTCCATTTTCATGTTATTGAACAGACTGAGTTTATTGATGATTCTTCGTTTCAACCATTTAAAAGTGGAAAGACTGATCCCTATTATAAGAGATGCTCTGCTACTAAACTGACATCAGCTGAAAAACTCATGTACATTTGCAAAAATCAATTAGGTAAGATTTCTGTTTTCTTTGCTATAACTGTAATTTGATTCATTTTTACTTAATTCATGCTTGCTGAATGAAGGAGTTGATATTAAATGTAATCAAAGCCCGTTCTTTCTCATAGCAATTCTTATTTTAAATTTTGTTAGCTGTAAAAGAATACTCTTATGAACTTTTTAAATCATAATTTTGTATTTTGATCTTTGTTTCGCTATTTTTCTTTTTTCCCCCTAGATATTTTAAATCTGGTGTGCATATATTTACTTCTATAAGGAAAAAATGCTAGGTTTTCTATTATTGTTTCATAGATCAAAATTTAGAAATTAAATTCAACAATTTTGCTAAATAGTTTCTGGAAATTTTCTTTCATAATCATTTTCTTGGGATGAATTTCATATTGCTTGTATTTTTTTTAATTATTATTTTTTTTTTTAAATTTATTTATTTTTAATTTATTATTTATTTTTATTTTATTATTATTTATTTATTTTTTTTTTTTTGTTGGCTGGGTTTGAGATATGGTTACTTTATATATTGTTATTTTTTTTCAGTTTAAAATCATACAGCCTGGAGAAAAAAAAATTGATATTGTGCGTTTTAAAATATCAACTTTAGACTTTCTTTAAATAGTTGAAAATTTTGATATTTATCAGCTATCTCTGGGTATCATACTTTTCTTACATGAAACATATAAAGCAATAACTTTTTCTTAGATTTATTTTATCAGAATCTAATAGAAAAAAATTATGAGCATAAAATTAATCATACATTTCACAATTCATTGAAATTTTGGGTAGCTTAATTTCTATGGACAAGTATTAAGTGAATCTGTATTTTAACTCTTGTTTTTAAAAATGGGGGTGCTTTGGTTTGATTTTAGTCAGCATTTATCTGTAAATGATTAATAAATAATATTGATGTTAAGTATTAATTACTCTGAAAAGTGTCTAGCTTTGAATAAAAATTATAAAATGAAGATTATACTGTTGGTTACAAATGGTGAAATAACTGGCACGTATGTGTTCTTATGGAGTCTAAACTGGACTTCCTGTGTGTATTTATTTATGGGGAGTACAAGTAATATCCAAGGAAATATTTTGGCTTTTTTGAATATTGATGATTGCTGACTTCAGAAATTTCCCATTAAATTTGTATCCTTTGTTATGCCCCAGGTTATACATGCTTACAGTTGTATACAGTTTCACATAAAAAAAAAAAAAAAAATCCAGCAAGTATTACACTGAGTGGCATTGATTTTACTGCTCGAAGTTTTTATGTTATAATTTTATTAATAATATATAAAGATACTTTTCTGCCTACCCCCAGCCCCTGTGTTACTTACTGCCTTTTGCTACATGTTGAAAATAATTTTTGTGTAATTTTTTTAATTTTAAACCTGATGTTAACTTTATTTGATTGTTTATGGTGTATGGAACAGTATTTAGTCACTTGAGCCTGTTAACTCTGAATTTTGGAATGTGTTGTAGATGATGTTATTATTGCCTTCACCTTTAATACAATGGATTCATATTTCACTACAGGATGCAAATTGTAAATAATTTGTAATTGCTTTCGATACCTATTTTTTCAGCATATTGTTCAGTTGGGTCTTGGCAGCTCTGAAGTTTTTGGTAGATCTTAATTTAATTTTTATATTGGCTATTATATTTTTAATTATGTAATGGTTTGTGCAATACCATCATCCATATTTTTTAGGGGAAAAAGATTTTGGCCCAATGCAGAACTAAATGTGATATTTTGTTATAAGATCTCTAAATTGACCTGTAATGCATTAAAAAATAATTTAGTTAGCAAATGTAACTAAGGATGCATGGGCTTATCAGCGTATATCATAAAGATAGTATAGTAAAGAGGATCTATATGGATGTCTAGCATTATATTTCTTTTTCCTTTTTAGTCATAAAAATTACAACTGTCTTGTCTGACATGTTGGAGGTAAGTTATGATCTACAGAAGGAACATGCTATTATATGCTGAAGATTGCAAATTTTTTAGCCCTTTTTATTTGAGGTGATGCTAAAACTGAGCTTATCTGTCTAACTTTAATTCTTCCTACATTGCTTCATTGCATTGGGATCTGAGTTCACTGCAATTATCATTTATTGTGGCATTCATACCCCTTTTCTCAATATTATTTTCAGGGAAATCTGACCATATATTGTTTCTTAGAACCCAATAAACGTCAAGGTTCATACTTTTCTGCATTTTGCGGCTCCTACTTTTTGAAATAATATACCTTGTTTTTCTGCTCTTTCCCATTTTTGGGGCATCTTTTTGTCATTAATGAGAAATATGGGTTATATAACTGACACATTGGACATGTTTAATGGTTTTCAGTAAATTTGTAAATTGACAAGTATGGATCTGTGTGTGTGTATGTATGTATATATGTATGTATATATATGTATGTATATATGTATATATATGTATGTATATATGTATATATATATATATATATACAGTCAAACCTCGATATCTCGAACTTGAAGGGAGAGACAAAAAAATTCGAAATATCGAAAATTCGAATTATCGAAAATCACATGTCATTAATAGTAATAGGGAAAATAAAAACTTTTTTACATAACTTTTTAAAAAGTAATCCATATTTTTATTTTAATAAACACTATT
Organism: Dolomedes plantarius; assembly: GCA_907164885.2. Lineage (NCBI taxonomy): Eukaryota > Metazoa > Arthropoda > Arachnida > Araneae > Dolomedidae > Dolomedes > Dolomedes plantarius. The sequence continues at coordinate 120,705,240 of OU015501.1, forward strand.
TACAAAATTCTTTGAAAAAATATTCAATTGTTATTTGCTTAAGAGAAGAGTCTGAAATTTTATCTATTTCACTTTCTAAGTAGACAATGGCTTTAAATGTGTCCTCTTACCTATTTGGTTGACTTTCAACATATCTCCTCAAAGCATCCACTGCAAAAAGTCCTTTGTTTGTCACATTTGGTGGCAAGTGGCGGATTTCGTCCTCCTCTTCTTCTGATAATACACAAGAAGCTTTCGCCTGACCGATGATGTCATTGTCCTCCCACTGACTACACACTATTACCATATCATCTACGACAAAGTCATTAAATTCCATGTTATCGAGGTGAATGAGCATCGAGGCACTAGCTTGAAAGCAAGACAGCACAGGCATGCATTCACACCTGTAGTTTTTTCTTTCACTCCTTGTTACTTGTTACAAAGATAAGAAATTCTACAATCTTCTTGGAAGCCACCCACCTCTTGATTTTTGTTCATGTCTTAATTTCCTGTTTTGTTAAAACCGCCCCAACCCCTCTAGTAAGTAACCTTTCAGAATAAAAGGAGAAAAAATAAAAAAAGGGATCAATGGTCACTGCATATGCATGGAAACTAACTGAAACGAGATAAGAAAACAATAAACAAGAATTTCAACTCCCATCTTGGAGGGTCAAGAGAAGTTATCATTTCATTGTGTTATCTTCCGTCTTTATATCCCTTCTTTTTAAAGTTTATGCAGGGTTTTACCACTGTAATGTTTGAATAGCTTTTCTATTTTTTAGAAATTTCTATTTTTTGGATATTATTTTTTTGTTTTTAGAAAAATTTTTCTTCTCCATTTATGGAAAAAAATTCAAGTTATCGAGGGATGAGCCAAAAAAATTTCGCCAAATCAAGGTTCTTTAACATTGAGTCCATAGGAAGTTTGAAGGGAATTTTTATTTCTTCGAGATATCGAAAAATTCGCGAAATCGAGGTTCGAGTTAGCGAGGTTTAACTGTATATATATATATATATATATATATATATATATATTATATATATATATATATATATATATATATATATATATATATATATATATATATATATATATAATCAAATTTCATTCTTTGCTTAAAATTTTGCTTTTTAAAAGAATTTCCTACTTTTTTTTTTAAAAAAAAAGGTCCCCTAATATACTTCTTTAAGTTTTGATTGTATACTTTAGAAGAAATTTTTAAAAAAATTTCTACTTTAGTGCTATCCTACCTTTCTTCCTGTTTTCAGGACAAGTCTGTGACACGAGACCTCCATCCGTGTCTATGAAAAGGATAATGTTTTAGAGCCCATCATGTAACAATAGATCCTATTTTTAAAAATACTGTCATTTTATGGTCAGCATTAAGTTAATGCAATGGTAATGCACATTATCATAGCATTACTGTTTTTGAAAATTATAAGACTATATAATAACTTTATTGCATATGCAATAAAGTTTATATAGCCCATGTCATGTAATAACTTTATTGCATAACATGGACTTCGAAGTCAGAAAAGAGAAATGCTGCCTATCTAGTGAAATTATGTGCTAGGCATTTTAAATATGCTTTTCCCCAGCAGCCTTTTAGTACTTATCAGCTGTTTGTAACGTATCACCTTTTTATGCATCTACTTACTATCTACTTCATAGATTGCCAGTGCTTTATAGATTTCAATAAGCTCCACTTGACTGTTTCTAGTTATGAACTAGTACTTTTGTTTATAAATGACATTCCTTCCAAGATGCCTACACTGCCTCTACCATATCATCCTTCTTTGTGCAAACAGTGAATTGTATTTGTATTTTTATGATAATGTCAGTGATTGCTATTTGGTTCTTTTATTGGGTTCATATTCTTTTGGTTTTTATTTAAATTGATGGTCATTGCACTACCTTCCTACTCTGTATGCCTTGTCATCTATGTGATATCTTTTGGTATTCTACAGCTCTCTACATTTTAGTGTTTGGTGAAATCCAAATTAAGAGACAACATATATCGCCCCGCTCCTTTTCTAGAGTAGTTGGTTGGGATAGTTACCAACTTAGGACTTAAAAAGCTACTATAGATGTAACAATACCTCTAGCCACTTTTTAAAATAGAGGTGTCTGTATAGTGTCTGCTTTTTCTTGCACTTCTTTAGTTAATTTAGTTTGTTGCCTAAACTACAGCACATGTAATTTTTCTGCAACATATTAATACCAGAACATGAACCTGCTTATCTTTGCCCCCCCCCCCTCTTTTTTTTTCCCCCTGAACCACTCTCTTGTTATTTGGTTGGCTTTTTGTTTCAGTTCAGCTGTAGTTGGGTGTCATGTTGTCTATTGTTACCCGCCTAGATACTGAGTTTTAATGCGTGCTATGTTTTGCCTTGTAAATTTACTTTTGGAAAATACTTTTATTTTATGCCTTTCTCAAAATGCAATTCCTAATTTTCATTGGCTGTGCTTCTCTTTGAGATGAATGCTTCTAGGTATTTTCAAGTACTGTATTCTCTCTTCACCGTGCAGTGTCACAAATTAGTTGAAAGGCTTTATTGTGTGGTGGAGCAACTAAATTGTATTCTAGGATACCAAATTAAGAATGCAGTGTTTAAAAATTGTGAAATTAATTTTATGGCTGACCTACCCAGTAAAATTTTTGTACTGTGTTGTGTTATTTATTTTAATACAAGGATTTACATAAATTTATACTGGTTAATCTTATAACTTTTTTTTGTTGTTTGTGTGTGCATGCGTGTGGGGAAAAATTTAAGCCAGAATAAGAATTTTAAGTTCAAGTACATTTGAACGTCAGTCCTTCCTAGAATCTATCATAATGAATGATTAACACAAATACTGTATGACAATAAAGAGTTAAGTTCCAAGTACACATACTTTTCTAGCTGTCGTTAGCACCTGTGATAAGTCTTATCCCAAACATAAATAAAAACACAAGAAATATAACCTCATAGTTGTATCCCAAACATAAATAAAAATGCAAGAAATATAAACCCATAACTCAACTGTGATTTCAAAGATACAAATTGACACATTCATGCTATTTCTCCAACAGAAGCTAAATAGTTTAATATAAGTGGTTTAGAAAATTTGAAAGAGGTATCTAATGCACAATAAACAGTATGTTTACCAGTCACAATTGTACTAACTGGAAGCAAAGAAAAACTGGTTGCACCAAATAAATGTCCAGTTTTTACTCCGTATGACATTTAAATATTTCTCCATGTCCCCCCTCCCACTCTGCTTTTGATTGCTATTTTCAGAATGTTTGTGCAAAGATCTACCGCAGCCATGGACCAAGGTTTTACCCTTGGTATGGGCTCCTCAGCATGACACAGCCCATAGTGCACTGGTGGTGGAAAAAAATTCCAAAAGCTGAATTGTGCATTTAGAATTCTGTGCCATGCTGAGGAGCCTGATTGTACATATCAGGCTGATCTGGCATGAAATTGGTACAACTTACTAGTGTAATAATGCTTTTGAGGAAGGAGTAATATGTAGTCGGGATCAATGTAAAGGAAGGCATACCCCCTAATGGATGCACACAGATCAATGAGTGCTAGAAAATGGGAGTGGATAGTAAAAAAATTTGCTTTGCAGTTCAGCATATTGTTCTACTGTTCTGTCGTGTTGTTAGTTTAAAAAAAAAACAACGCCAGTGCTCCTCTTTATTGTTCACAAGCTGTTGGTATACTTCTGTAGACTAATGCTATCGATTTAACCAAGGGGCAAGCATGCTTCTCTATCATAATGTGATAGATGCTCAGAACCCAAAATGAGATACTTTGCTTGAAAATCTCATGCAGAAAGCAAATCCTGCTTTATCCTTTCTTTAAATTGCATGAATGGCTATCATACCCATTTTTGCCTACAGGTTTGTGTCTCACATTTGGCGCCGAGTCCTTCCACTGGTCAGTGGGTGGGGTAAGATATGAGCCCTCCAGATGTCACCCTTGAGGGCGCTCATTCAAAATTCAGGTGGCCCCAGGGAAGCAATGTTGACTCACCTGTATGATGTTTAGAGACAAAAAGTAGTCAATTTCTGTGGTATGTAGTGCAAATGTCTCAGGACAAGTGCTTCTGCATTTGGGGGGGGGGGAAGTGGCTCTGAGATTTATAATGGAGCAGTTCAAAACCAGCTTTAAATTGCAGATCCCAGTCTGTTTTGCTATTGTGATGTGAAGGATGATTCACACTCTAAAGACTTTGGTATATAATAGGTTGGTTTGCCATGTTGAGATACAAACCAACCTACTGTAGAGTTCCTTCAGCATCACTCTGGAACGCCTGGAGCAATTTCAACCAAACTTTGTAACACATCACTTACAATCTGGACAGAAACACTGGGGGGTCGTAAGACACCCCTAGCACTCCAAGGGGGAGAGGGCAGGGGGCACACGTAAAAATAGTCGAAAACGACTGATATTAGAATCAAACCCATAGTTTTCGGGATCGCTGAGATTAATAGTGACACTCCTTGTGCCGTTTAAGGGAGAGTTCAGCCCCCCCCCCCCCCCATTAGCATTGGGGGAAGAAGGGGTGAATATAAAATCTCCAAAATGACCCAGAGTAGTGTCGAATCCATAGTTTTCGGGGTCATTGAGATGATTAGGGACACCGTTGATGCCATTTAAATACACATTTAGCCCCCATCAGCATTGGTGGGAGGAGAGGGGGGAAACAAAATGTCAGAAACTCCCGAGGAGATCTAAAACTCCTGAAATTTAATAACTTGTCAATCTCATATAATCGCCTTAAAGTGTCATATCTCACCTATGATTAGAGTAATGGAGAAAGTGGCACTTTTTGTCTTTTAGTTTTTATTTATGAAGTGCACTGAATTTTAGATGTGTTGTTTCCTTTATCATCTCTTTATTTATAAAGGACCTATAAATTTGAGCACAGGTTCTTTATATTTAATATAAGGAGTCCCTAGGACACTTTAATTTAAAAAAAAAATCTGATCCCTTGTGTCAAGTAATTTTTTTTCTTCATTTCTGTGGACAAGAAAAGTGTATGAAGTCACTCTTATATGTTAAAAGATAGTTGTTTCACATTGGTTTTTCTTTCTATATCATCACATAAAAAAAACTTTTATAATTTTGACTGATTACCTACAATACTTGTTTCATTAATGTTTACTATTGGTAGCACTTTGAGAGGAGAATTTTTTGGATTAAAACAGTCCCCAGTGTCATACTGTTTTTATGTACCCACTGAGAAGCACTGAATGTTTCTATATTTGCAGTATTTTAATGTGTGTGAAGCTCAGCATCCACCTCAAACCGAACTCACTTTTGGGGCTTGTAATAACCAAACAGCCATTACTTAGAATCTATACCAATTTTTTCTTTTTTTAGACTTGGGCAGTTGCTTATAATCTTTATAGTTATAAGTTAAAATAAACAGCAGTGTTCTGAGTACATAAAGTATGAAAATTAGATAAAGAAAATTCAGTATTTCATAAAATCAAGATATTTTCGGCATTTGTGTCCTCTACACGAAGAGTACATATTTTCTTGCATTAAAGCTTACTGATTGTATGTATGATTATATACATTCATTAACTAGATCAGATAAAATGTAGCGTCATTAAATCAACATTGTAAATATAACTTTTTTTTAACAAGTCTTACTTTCGGCTGGCCATACATTCTAAAAAATTTTGGACGAAATTCGTGTTTACTGCATTTTAAATACCCTTTCCTCTTTCATAACTCGGCAAGTGTTAAGAAAATGTAGTTTATCAGTTTCTCTAACTAAACTTAACTTCTTTCTTCTCTCTTGCTTGATGAAAGCTTTCAGTTGCCTTAGTTCCCTTTTCACGCTCTCGGAACTTGAGCCTTATGATAAACAATACTCTTGGTTGGAAGAAAACCAGAGCATTTACTCATCAGTGTAATGATGAAAGGTATGTAGTGCCAGTGCCATTTTTGTCAATTCCCTGATTCAGAGCAAGTGTGTTTGATTCGCTAATTTTCGGTGAAATTCTGCCCAAACTGCATTATTCTAATTAATTATAGCATGGAGATAAATGACATATTTCTTAGTAACATGAAATTGACTGCTGATTTGAAGTGAACCTTTGCGTAAAATCTTTGAGGCTCCTACCGGGCCTTAATCATTATCGCCTCTGTATATCGTCGCCCCCTTCCCTCTCTTGTCATCTCGAATAATGACTGTAGGGCTATTAGACAACCCTTGCCAGACCTGTGGTAAAAGATAAAACTAGTTACTTTTAAGCCATATATAATTTTTTCTGTGTATTGTTCTGATTTAAGGATGCAATGTTTTTACTTTTCGTGTTAGTCATAGTCTAGAAAATCCAATCCCTAAAATATCAATTTTAGACACAAAGTTGCTGTGCATCAGTATCAAGTCATTGTAGAGCTTCAATGAAAAATATTGTAAAATTAATCATTTAACATCTTATGCCTTTGAAATCAGAATAAGAGAACTACGTTTTATATATTTTTATTAATAAAATAGTTAGTTCCCCAGGTATTAGGACATTTTGGTTTATCTCGGTCATTTTGGACATTTTATCTCCCCCTCCCCCCTATAATGCTGATGGGGGTCTGAACTTGGACTTTGGTGACACGCCGAATGCCGTGGACTTATTCATCTCAGGAACCCCAAAAACTATGGATTCGACTCTAATCTGTTTTTTTAAATGTCACCCTCTTTCTATCTGGACCCGCTAGGGATCCGGAGGTCTTACCCTCACAGTATTTTTTTCCAAATTATAAGGTATATGTGTACCAAGCTTGGTTGAAATTGCTCAAAGTGTTCCAGAGTTATGCTGGAATATACATAAATTCATTTTTATATACAGTGAAATCTCGATCTATCGCTTTTCAATGGATCGACCCAACTGAACGATAGATGCGGGAACATAAGAAAGCAATATGATTGTTAGGACGGGTGAAAAATACTGATTCAGAGTATGATCAATCAAGATTCCACTGTATATAGATTAGTAACTTTATTGCATGAAATTTTCGAACTTCTTAGATTCTTTTGAGTAGTCACATGTCATAATTTATAACAGACGAATATATTCGTAAAATATTGTCAAAGCACTGAATGTTGTTCTATACGTTTGCTTGTTTGTCGCAGAAATCAGCTGTCTATGTGCTAAATGCATATAAAAATTAGGTCTTGCAAAGAAAAATTAATACCTGGATATTATGAACCCCAAAAAATTTATAGCATTTTCCAGCATAAAATAAGTGTAAAATGCATAACGGATTATAATAATGATTTTTCTGGCTTACTAAGGAATTTAGAGAAATGATATTTCGGAAGAGTGCGTGAATTAGATCTTCTTGGTCCAAGCCTAAAGCTGTAAGTGCGCTAGCATATATGTGACGTTTAAGTCTCATTTTCCCTTCTTGGGCCAGGACTGTTTTCATTCTGCTATCTTAGGTTAGGCCGGGGCAAGAGTTTTTGGTATACGAGAGCTGTAAGTTTAGGGTTAGTAAAGCGTTTACACAGATATCTGAAGGGGGAGTTTATAACGATTATATGGCAGAAAAAAAAACTTAACGATATGATGTTTCAGGACTTTCAACGTAGCATGTAAAATGCTTGGTATGAAAGATTTAAATTTCATAGTTTTGCCGGTTTTGAATATATTGTTGATAAGTGAAATATATTTCCTATGATATTTGTGATTATTTAGTAATTTTTGTTCCCATAAATCATACCATTTTTTCGATTATTTCATTATGAAACCTATTTAGGATAAAAAATGACAAAGAGAAATCTAGCATTTATAATAACACTATCTATTGTTTTTTATATCAGTTAAGCAATTTTACATAATGCACTGTCACAATGGGGCCGTCACAGCTCTGATATAACACTGGCGAGATCGTTTCCCAGAAAGGACAGGGCCAATTTGGCAAGTTAAACTCATTTTATTTATATGAAGTAGAAAAGTAGATATATGCACGTTGAATCTACAATCTAGATGCCATTTACATACAACTCTCTCTATTGGGATTTGTATATCATATTGTCTCTCTTAGCAGAGAACTGGTCCAGTTTCTCTCCTCTAGTCGATTAGTCCATGGCTCTTCCAAGCATGTTCGCTCACTGGATCATCTGTCCCTCTCTGCGTCTCTTGCTCTATGACTCTACTCCCTCACCACTGGCCCCTGACTCCTAATTACCACCCTGGTATATAAATTTTAAAAGTCTTATAAGCTTATAAATTTTAAATGTCATTACTTGAAAACTTGAGAAGAATAAGGGTTTTCTTTTTAGACTATACTGTGACTGCTTTTATAATTAAAAAAAATCCATAGTCTTGGGGTAAATTGATTTGATTTCTCCAAAATAGCTCTCTGAATTGACTGTTTGGCTGCTTCCGAAGTGATAAGCCTTGCTGTAAATTAACTGTTTGATTGTTCTGTAACTATGATATTCTGCTGCCTAACCCCTGAAGTTTTGTAACTCCAGATTGCTGGGCTTTACTGATTATGCAGACATCAAGATGTTAAATATATAATAGCTTGCTGTTTCCATGTTATTAAAGTAGTCTATGAAAAATATGATTTGATGGTGTACACTGTTCCAAAAATTCCTTCATCATTAACAGTACTATTCTAAATGGGGCTGATATATACAAGATGAGTATGGGAATTTTAAATATACTTTTAAAAAAAAGCCGTGATCATTTTTTTTATTGTAAGAATTTTACATCCAATATTTCCATCATTTGTTGATTTGTCTTATCACTAAACAGTCTTGCATTGTGTTTCTTACCAGTTAAGAGTCTCATAATCACAAGATAGCAGTATAAAGAAAGAATACAACAGTATGTTTTCTTTATGTGCACATAATTATATAATTTGCTTGCTTTAATTGCCTAGACTTGTTATATCCACAACAACAGCATTTGCAGATACAGTAAAATCATACAATAACCTATTTATGCATATTTTACAAATTCATATTGTCTCTCCATCATAGCAGTTTGAAATTTTAAGATGCTTTTCAACTTAAAATACTACGAGGTAAAAGGAATTCCAGGATCCACCGATTAAGCAAACTGTAATAATAATAATAAATTATTATTCCAAAATGTTATGTGTATTTCAACTTTAATATAAATTATACCAACTAGTGGAGGAAAAAAAATTATGGTTACCCTAGTAGAAACACTTAAATTTAAGATAGCCCTATATGGGTATATTGCTCTGTAACTGTGACTATAGGAAATCATGATGAGCATTATTACTCTGCTCACCCTGCCAGTAGACTCGGACAGCAACTGGTTAACTGCAACATTGAGTCACATTCCTGTATTTTATGCTCAGTCAGGTCATTTATCCTGCACCTGAGCATGCCCACTGAATTACTCACTGGAATTTTCTGGGTATGCTACAGTATGCCATTTCTGAGATATATTGTAATGGGGAAAATAACCTAACGTAACAGTTAAAGACTTGAAAAAGATTAAATAAAATTTGTATTTCTAAACTGGAGGGGGTGCCCCCCATCCCCTGTAGCGTATCACTTCTCTTCCTATCTTTTCATGTTTTTTTGCATATGAAAGAAATGATAGATTACCTAGATGCAACTCAAAAACTTTACAGATTTGAGCTTTTAATAAATATATATGTAAAGTTGATTTCTAAAGTGAGTTTAGACAAAATTTCATGCATTTTATATGAATTGTCAAAGACTAGTACTGTGAAAACATGGGAGAAAATTATATCTCTGACAACAGCCTAAAGTTTTTGCCTTGAGACTGTGAAATAGCCTGTAAGGGATATACGGATAACTTTACTTGAAGTTGAATAGTTTATAGATTTGTTCTGGCAAAGAGCTTCTAGTCACCCACAACATCATAATTTGCAAGTGAGTGGCATTTAAAAGGATTGTTCATGTATTTGAAGGACTGTGGTGGTAGTTTTCCACAGTTAATTGTGACAAGTTTGGAGGGGAGAGAGGGTAAGGATCTGTAGACAAGCTTTTTTAATGGTCCATATCAGCCCCAATAGTATTTTTCCCTGGTCCCAGCATCGGCTCTAGATGTTTGCTCAGGACCTGTGTTTCTTTGACCATGGATGTCAGAGTATCTTGTCTGAGAAATGAAGATGATGTATTAAGGTATTCAACCTCTTTCAAAAGGCGAGGGCACTGTCATTCCGTACCAGAGTCTCTGGGTTAAGTCCCACTCTTGGCATGGACATTCCTAACCATTCGAAATCAGATTTAAGCATTAGGTGCTCGTCTAATTAGCCCTCGTGTACCCAAAGTTGACTGTTGTGCTCCAAACCAAAGGCGATTTGCCATTTAAAGTTTCAGGATCTTTTATTGTTTTGTTTTAAAGACCAAATATTTAACTCCTTTACATCATTTTTATCTTGTTGATATGTTAATTAGAACCAGAGTTATAATAAGTATTATTGTTTGCTGTTATAAACCAGAAGTGATATTTCTAAAAGGAAGTTGATGTTTAAAGCTATTTCTTTACTTCTACTATTTCTCTTCCATAATTAGTGTTTCATACTAATTTTTGACATTTGAAGTCTTTTTTTAGATCTCTAGCAAAAAGGTTTTGTTATCTTCCATTTTTGAAATTCATGCTATTTTTAAAAAAAAAAATTTTAATGATCTCAGGCAAGTTTTGTCAGAGGAAATTTTTATGATCCTCCAAAACACTTGATTTTGGGCCCAACCTCAATGTTGTGAACATGTTCACAAGGCTTGGCATAAATCCTTTACATTATACTGTGGATGGATTAAAAAAGCTGGACTATGAGCGAATCTTAGATTCTCAGCGACATTCCACAACCTCTGCAAAAGGGACATAGAAAAAAAGAATTGTAGACTATTTAAAAGAAAACAAATGATGTAATTAAAAAAAAGGATGGTGACTTACCAACGAGGGGAATTTTCGGCTGATGAAAAAAACATTTTTAGAAAAATTCTAATAGACTTTAAACTCATTTTCTGGAAAACTTAATTTTTCACATGAGTGACTTAATGCAAAACTTGATAATTGAAATTTTTCTCGTTTTTCGCAAATATAAAATTATTTCTTGTATCGATGAAGTGGTCGATAACATCCTCTCTCCATACATACAATCAGTTTAATTAATATATATATATATATATATGATTTTTTATTTATTTTATTTTTTTAAAGGTATTTAAATGAGATCAGATAGCTTAAATTTGAGAAACTTAAACAAATTGCAGCACATATTAGTTAATAGGCTTATCAAAAAAAAGCTAAACAATGTTGGTAATCGAGACCTCGGAATACCTTAGTAAGTATTATTTTTTGTAATCTGATTTGTGATTTCTTCGAATTTTAAAGAAATTTCATAAATATCTACTTAATTGATTCCCTTAAGAATGTCTGGGTTTATTTCGGAAAACTACACTCGGACACTTAAAGTATTTTCATTTTTCAATCTTATTCCCTCCTTCCTGCGGAGCATCCCTTTTTCAATTCATAATAGTTTTTTATTCGTTTCCAAAGCTGTTGTCTGCTAAATTATAGCTTATGGTTTATAAATTACTCTAAGCCAAAGATAAATGAGTGAGTTTACTGCTTAAGGCTATGTTTGTAAAGTCTGTGTGTAGCTCGTTTCGTCTCTTGTCTGTCTCAGTCTGTCGTTGACTTGGATTTCTAAAACATTTGATTAACAAAAATTAATAATTTATAGTTTCTTCCCGGACTCGATTAAATGGAGACAATAATCTTCTTGAAATATACTATTTTCTTTCTTTTTCTATGATTCAATGTTTTCTGATCTGGTCTGACTAATTTTCACTGAGAATATTAAATTTAAAATGAAAAAAAATTCCATTTTTTGGAAAATTATGCATGCCTGATCGCTAAAACCTAGTGAAATATTCAGTTGATTCCACGTCACTTTTTAAATATATATATATGTATATATATAGTTTGTGTGTATGTGTATATATACAGTGGAATCTCGATCGATCGTTTTCGGATCCTTCGTTTTTCTGTATGTGTCATTCATTTTATCCAGTCCCAACGATCATATTGCTTTATGTTTCCGCATCTATCGTTTTCCCGCATTTATCGTTCATTTCAATCGGTCCCTTGAAAAGCGATAGATCAAGATTCCACTGTATATAAATAAATAAAAAATAAGTTAACACTTTTATATAAAAAGTTTGAGTTTTGGAGAAAAGAAAAAGCTGCCATGTAATTCTGGAATCTGTTCCTTAATTTGAATAAGATATATTTCACTAAAGGATTCTGAGTTTCGACTATACCGCAAAATGTGAGCTGCGCATCTGAACTGAGATATTTCCCTTTTGCTTTGAATTCTTCACATCTCTTTAACACAAGTGAAATATGGATATATATAAAAAATGCAACAAGTGTTTGGCAATATAAAAAATAGAATTAGTTTATTGGGATTACTATTCATCTATATATATAAAACAGTTCTGTGACTGACTGACAAATAACACACTGACCAAACCGCTGGGCCTAAGGGCTGAAATTTTGCATGGCAATTCTTCTTGTAGATAAGGGGTACACTAAGAAAGATTTTTGAAAAATTCTTAGATTTTTTAAAATTAAATTTTTAAGCTGTTTTTGTAACTTCTTTTAGTTTGCATTTAAAGTAATAATCTGAGGGTTATAAAATTTATATCATGAGAAAGATCATAAAAATTCCTTTAAAATGAAATCTTTTTCGAATCTTTACCTTCATTTTCTGATAGGCTTGGAGAATTGAAATTCTCATTAACATATATGTAATTACTTCTTAAAATCGGTTATTTATTTCTAAGTTTCTTTCCCCCCCCCCCCCTAAAAAAACTTTTTCTTACCAGTTTAGTTGTCATTAACTTCACTAATCCTTGCTGAGAATCATCAGTGTCGTCACTAAGGTATTCTTTTTCTTGGTTGGGGGTGTGTTAAAGCTTTTAAAAACATTCAGAAATTCAGATATTTTTAGAGGGCACTGTAACTTCTAAGCACTTGTTTAATGGGTTGATTCTTTCCATCTGCATTAGGCATGAAGTGTCATTTGTTCCATTGATGTGTTTATGAACAATTACTCCATGTACTATTCTGCCATTGCTGTTTGTATATCATTAGAAAGTAGGGATATTGTTTGAATGGGTTGACCCCCATGATTTCATCATTCTTAATCCTTTGGAATATGTAGAAGCATGCCTTTTGGCTCATATATACCTACTAGTGATTGTTCCTGAGCTAAAAATCATGTTACCTTAATTTATCTCTGATAAATCTGCTAGTGACATCTTTCTTCCCTTATAAATTCAGATCAACTTTTTTTTTTATTATTTAAAGTGATTAGCAGTGTCAGATGAACTCCTAAAATAGTCATAATTACATATTGCAATTTCATCTTTTCTTCAGAATAATATACATTTTAAAGTTAAAGAAGTGGAGCATCACTATAGCATTCTCTCGCTTTATGTAGCACATGTTGCTTTTACCAGTAATAGTCTTATTTTGACTGTACATATGTTGCTCTTTCTGAATCAGTACAAGCACTGTCCTAAAATCGTGTTGCTAAAAATTATAGTAAATTGAAATCCATCATAAGTTTATAGGTTGAGTTATAAGCATTATAAATTCATTGAAATGATCACCAAATTTAATCTTGTTAAATAATTTTTGTAAGGAACTGTTTCTTTACAAATGCAGTTTGTTTTATTATTCTACTATTGTTAAATGATAAGCTGTCAAAATTATAAATTTTTCTTTTGTTTTATTTTGCATATGATCTATAAATCTTTTTATTTGCTAGCAAGTCTGATCAAGACACAACATATGTTGTCTTTAATGTTATGTGCCCTTTTTGCATATGTATTAGAAATTAATTTTTCTTCCTTATCTGTGTTTCATATTTTTTATAACTCTTTTTTATAAAAGTTATGAAATAGTATATATTCTTAAGGCCATTTATTGACATATCCTTTGTTTTTTAGGTATTGAAAAGGAGTATGAACAAAAGCTTTTACCTGATGGAAAAATTAATATTGATGGTTTTGTTTGTGTTTTTGATGTCAGTGATGTACAAGGTAGGAGTATAGAAAAACAAGTTGAATTTACAGCTTTAATTCTGAATAATCTCGTTAAAACAAAGAAACCAATTGTACTTGCCACTACAAAAAATGATGAAGCTAAAGAAATGTATGTAAAAGAAGCAGAACGTTTAGTCAGTCGAAAAGAATTTAAGAATAACATTCCAATTGTCGAAACATCTGCACATGAAAATGTAAATGTTGATTTAACTTTTATAATTACAGCACAAATGATAGATCGGACTAAAGGTAAAGCTAAACTTGTGCCCTTCTTAGATTCATCTAGGTCAAGAAAGGAAGTCCTAGACTTTTGTACCGAAGCTTACCAATCACTTATTCGAGCACAGGTCACTGATTACAGAGCTTTGTGGAGTTCTGTAAGCAAAAAGTTTGCACAGAATCAAGATTTCATTCATTATTGTGAACTGTTTGGTCACGATGATGCCCAAAAAATGTTTAGAAGACATGTAAAAAAATTGAAAGAAGAATATATTGGTAGGAAGATGCAAATGTATATTAGGATATTACCTGAAGTTCTTAGTGAATTATTACCTGATTTGGCAAGTATAGGTGATGGGTAAGTACATATTAATTCTTTTTAAAGTTAGTGATAAAACAGCATTGTTTATAACTAATAAATCATTAGTAAAGTTAAGATTTTAGACTTAACTTTTTTTCTTCTTTTTGCCCTATTTTATTGGAAATTCTAAATATTTGTGTTTAATGACAAATTATTGGCAGTAACTATCAATATGTATATGAAACTTGAGGTATTGTTTTTATTATACGAGCTTTTGCATTGTACTGCCTGTACAATATATGGTTCTTTAACCACTTCCTTCTCGCTCTCGTCAAAATTACGGGGTGAGGTTTCGCCCACTATTTCTCGTGCCCGTAATATTTCCGGGCTGGAGTGTTTAAAAGTAATGCATCAAAAAGATTGAAACAATCCATGTCATTTACCCTGAAAATTTTTTATTTCGTATTTTACATACCATATGGCAGCACCAGACTATTTATAATGTAATTGGGGATGGGTTTTTTAAAATTAGATATGGCAGATCAAGAAATAAATGGAATCCTCCGGAAAAAATAAGCACTTTTATTAC
The DNA here is from genome assembly GCA_907164885.2 of Dolomedes plantarius. Lineage (NCBI taxonomy): Eukaryota > Metazoa > Arthropoda > Arachnida > Araneae > Dolomedidae > Dolomedes > Dolomedes plantarius. The sequence continues at coordinate 120,720,408 of OU015501.1, forward strand.
CGTTTCCTTGAAAATTATGCGATTGTTAAGGAGTTATAAGATCTGTTATTGAATGCAAAACGGTTTGCATATTTCTAGATTGGAAGTCTTGAAAAAATTATACTTGAAATTATCTTTTCTTCAGTATTTATATAATAATTTTTAATTTTATTATTATTTATTTTTTTTACCAAACAAAATAAAGCCCTTAATTTTTAATGCATGTAACCATGTTTTTTTTTTTTTTAAATTAATATATATATATATATATATAATTGCTAGCATGCATATTATATCTTTTGATGAAATATTTCTATCACAATTTGTAATGTAAATTAGATTGCTCTTATGAAGCATTTGTTAAGTAAAAATACAATCTTCCAGGTGCACAGAATGAGAATTAAAATCAAGGCAGCGTTTTCTGTACTTCATTCTTTGTCTTCCAGAATCTTATTGAACATTTCAGTGCTAAGATTCAACATGTCTGCATGTCACTATAAGTCAGAATATTAATGTTCAGAAAACATTCATGTAACCTTATGCATTAGAATTTACTTCGAAAAATTGAACTCAATCATATCTACTTTAATAGTCTTAATTTTATTTTTTCCCTTTTCCTTTCTTTTTGTCTTTCTAATTTCTTTTTAGACTTTGACATTCTTCCTCCGATCAAAACGTATTTGGCCCCATTAGATAATGCTATCTGTTTTTCTTGAAATAACCTTTTATAGTAAATTAAAATTTATTTTATTAAACTTTTCTACACTCATTTTTATATCTAAATGTACTTTCAAATAGCAATTTTTAAAAAGCAATTTTCTTAACACATTTACAGCCTTATAATGATATTGTACTTTGTATAATTGGTTTTCAGTTTTTTAAATGTTTTAAAGGAGATTGTTATTTAAAGTATTGATTGTGCTAGTTATTGTCATTCGAATTTTTTATACATTTATGCATTTTTTAAACCCACCCCACCCCCAGTTATTTTGCTGATAAATTATGCCCTGTATTTGTCAATGTCAGACAAGTAAGGAATTTTGGTGTGGAATGTTATGAAATATATACAGTGTAATATATGTAGTTTATATAAAATCGTAGTCAGAAAAAAATTGCAGTAAAAGACTGCAAAAAAATTTCAGTGTGTTGCATTAAATTTGCATAAAATAACTTTTGAAGATACTGATTATTCTTAAATATTAAATGCTCCCCTACGTCCCCACCCTGATTAAATTACTAACTGGTTCACCATGACCTAATTTTTTGGCCAATATTCCCTCAAGACCTTGAAAGTCCCACATATACCACTGTTTGAAAATTACTACTGTCTGTCTGTCCCTATTTGTATTTTGGGTCATATTTGTGTTAAAGCACATATGAGGATGCATAATTATATTCATGTTCAGTGAACTCGTTTGTGATTCATTATTCATGGCACACCAGACCGGGATAAGCCAAGGCCATCTGAACTAGACGTTTCCAGCCACCTCTACTAGCAGCCAAACTCCTCCAATTCCTAGTCTTAAGGATTAAACAATCCTCCTCAACTGTATCCACCCATTGAAGTTTAAGTATTCCTCTTCTTGTGTTAATTGGTCTAGCTGAGAAAATTTCCCTTAGTATGTTACTGTCATTCATATGGATAACATGCCCAACCCAATTGAGGCAGCATAATTTAATGTTATGAACAACATCTGGCTCTTTGAACATTCTGTGTAATTCGGAGTTGTATCATCTATGCCGGACACCATTTTCCAGAATACCCCCAGAAACACTTCTCAAGACCCTGTGTTCAAGAAGACCTAAAAACTTTTTCTCCTTTACTGTCATTGTCCAGGTCTCCAAAGCATAAATCAAAACACGATGGATGAGCGTCTTGTAGATTAGTAACTTCTTTTTTTAGTTAAGAAGTCAGATATTAGTAAATCCATAAAAAGCCTTATTAGCCATAGCTAAATGCCTCCTTAATTCAGGAAGGGTATTATTTCTGATAAACATCGAACCCAAATAAATTCAGCAACTGTTTCAAATTTATAATCCCCAATTAAAAGATGAGTTTGGGTGTAGGGGGTTCTAATTACTTGCATATACTTAGTTTTTTCTTGATTAATAACAAGGCCCACTGGCCTGACCTCCCTCTCAATAGCTTCAAGCGCTTCTATTAAATATCTTTTGCCTCTAGTTATCAGTACAGTGTCATAAGCAAAAGCCAACACCTGGACAGATTTTCTAAAAAAACTGGCCCTGGTTTTGACACCAGACTTCCTGATTACCCTTTCCAAAGCAAGGTTAAATCCATTTGTGATTAACCAAATGAATATTGAGCATGCCTGTACAGCTGTCATTGAAAGTGCAAGGAGTTAAACTATAATCCCTGGTCTGTTAAAACCTTGAGTAACAAAATATTACAGTTGCTGCTCCCAATGAACTAACCATTTTGTTTCATCAGATTCATTGTGATATGTAATTTTAAAAAAAGGAAGAAAGAAAGAAAATTCAGTAATTTGCACATCTACAAATTACATCATTTGTAATCTTTGGGAGTTCTTACAATGCAAAATATTCATTTATTATATTAGCTTGCTGTATGTCTTGCTGATGCCAGTAAATTTTTAAGCATTTTTTATGTTATATTGAGTAATTCTATTTTATTGATTATAAATGAAAAATTAATATTTTCTGTAATCTTTAAATTAAAATAACTAAAAAAGGAATCTTCTGAAAGAAATATCTTGTGATAGTCATCAAAATAATTTGAAATGAAAAAAGAAGAAAGTAAGCTAAAAGCATAAGTACTTAGCTGATTTACTTTTAATGCAATTGAAAATCGAAGGATTTACAATCTTTTTGCCATAATATTGAAATTTAGGAACATTAATATAAGAAATTGTCAAGAATACTTCTTAAAACGCCTTAAAAGGAATAGCATTTGAATAAATAAAACTTTAATACAATCTAAGGAAGTTCAACAGAACACTATTGTTCAATTCTAAGCAATGAAATCTTACAATTTTGTCTCGTAAGTCTTATGTATTACTTTAGGATCATTGCTTGTTGGGCATTTTTTTCTATTTGGCTACCTTAAATTAAAACCATTCTATAATACTTGAATTAAATATTATACTTCACCAATGTATAATTCACACTTCCTCAGGCGGCATAATTCTGTTTATGTTTATCCACATTCCAGTTATTCTGAGTTTTCATATTATTGTCATTTCTTGTTGTACATAAGCATAATATTCTATCAAATTCATATAGACCATTAGGTAACTATCACCTCTCATTACTTCAAATTACTTGAAATTCTAAAAAAAATTTCATTTGAGCAAGTCTGTCTTGACAGTAAACTGTCCGTAGATTATCATTGTTGCTTTTGTTATTCTTGTTGAATCACAACAATGGCTCAAAGGGATAGATTTTTTCCCCTTGCATAACCTTGAGCTTTGGATCCTTGGGCAACCAGTTATCCTATACTGCTCTTTTTAATTCAAAATTTTGCTAAAGTATATTTCAAGTGTTAGTGCTTTCATGGTAAAGCCCATGAGGCATTTGTCATGCTTCTACTTGGTAGTTCCTAAACTGAGTGCTGTGACTCCCTGCAGTCACTGTGTCTGGTTTACAAGGGTGCTGAAAAAAGTTCCAATATTTTCACTGAAATGACACTCAGGTGACATGGTTTTGGACTTTAATATCAGAAGATAAAATTTAGCAGCATGTGGGACTCCCAATATTAGTAATATATGAATATCCACTTCTATGTGCTAAATCTAAGTGAATCTTTATTCTATTTATACTGAAAAGCCAAAAAAAACTGGTACACCTGCGTAATATCGTGTAGGGTCCCCAAGAGCGTGCAGAAGTGCCGAACACACCATGGCATGGACTAGACTAATGTCTGAAGGTATCTTTGAGTCAATTCACACCATGAATCGTTCAGGACAGTCCACAAATCCATAGGAGTGTGAGGGTGTGGAGATCTCTTCTGAACAGCATGTTGCAAGGCATTCCAGATGTGCTCAATAATGTTAATGTCTGGGGGATTTAGGTGGATAATGGAAGTGTCTAAAGTCAGAGGAGTTATCCTGGAACCACTCGGTAGTAACTCTGACTGTGGCAGGGGTGTTACATTGTCCTGCTGGAATTGTCAAAGTCTGTCGGAATGCACAATTGGCATCAATGGGTGTAAATGATTGGACTGGTTGCTTGTGTACCTGTCAGAGTTATCTCTAGGCATATTACGGTTCCATATCATACCAGCTGTATACATCCCATAGCATCCCAGAGGCTCTACCAGCTTAAACAGTCCCCAGTTGGCATGTACGGACCATGGATTCGTGATGTTGTTTTCATACTTGTACACATGCATCTGCCCAATACAATTGGAAATAAGACTCGTCAGACCAGGCAGCATGTTTCCACTCATCAACGGTTCAGTGGAGGATATAATTGACGGGGCCCAGGCGAGGCATAAAGCTTTGTGCCGTGCAGTCAACAACAGTATACGAATGGGCCTGAGGCTCCAACAGCCCATATGAATGACAGTCAGTTGAACAGTTCACATGCTGACAGTTGTTGTCTCAGCATTGAAATCTTCAGCAGTTTTAGGAAGTGTTGCATGTCTATCCCGTTTAAGGATTATCGTTAGTTGTCGAAGGTACAGTTCTTTCAAGATCTCTTTCTAGCTGCACCACTGTCACAGATTTGATGTTTTACAGGATACCCGATACTCATGGTGGTACACTTGTGAAATGATCGTGTGCGAAAATCCAAATTGCATTGCTACCTTGGAGATGCTATGTCCCATTTCTTGTGTGCAGACTTTAACACCATGCTCAAAATCACATAAATCATGATAACCTGTCGTTGTAGCAGCAGGAACCGATCTTACAGCTTCACCAGACACCTGTTGTCTTACATAGGTGCTGTCGACTACATTGCATTTACGCTGATTGGTTGCATATCTCTGTTATTTGCATATGAATGCCTGTACCAGTGTTTTTCTCTTCAGTATATGACATTGTATTAGGGCAAAGGTAGGTTTTTGACAGTAGCTGTGATAAAGAGCAAGTATCGTATGGAAATCACACAGAGCAGGAAATGAACATGGCTTTGTCCTGTGTGATTCTAAGATTTGAGATGTGCAAGTGGCTCACTTGTTCCACTAATTACAATTTATTTATTCAGCAGTATAATTGTTGGAAATATGCACTAAATTAATTTTTTTACACAAATTGTTAGGGAATTTGTAATGCATTTAAAATTTTTTTTATTTATTTATGAGGGTAGGTTGAAAAGTAATGCACACATGCTTGTAGAAGGCGAACGAAATGATCTTCAAAACCGCACCACCTCAATACTCATGCGCAGGTTTGAAGTCGTTACATTCATCCAGTGTATTTCGAAAAGCGATAGTATGGAGACGTGTTCTAGTGCTATGTCAACGCGAGTTAAGCAGCGTGCTGTAATCAGATTTTTAACCACTAAAAATGTTACTCCTACTGAGATTCATCGTCGTTTAAAGTCTGTGTATGGTGACAATGCTGTTGATAGGTGTACTGTAAATCGATGGGTAGTAAAATTTCATGGTTGCGAGCCTGGAAAACCCATAATTGTTGATGAAACACCCTACTGGAATATCCAAGGAATGTGTCGGCTTCATTATTGAACAATTGGGATACCGTAAAATCTGTAAACAATGGGTACCACGCAGTCTCACAGACGAGAACAAACAGCATCGGACTGGAGAGGCTCTGCGAAACCTGAAGAATTTTTCAGTGATGGAATGGGAACTTGTTACATGTTGTGAGAAATGTGTTAGCCTTAACGGTGACTATGTTGAAAAATAAATGTATGATTTTGAAGCTTAAGAATTGTACTTTAAAGTTCTTTTTGCCCTATCTTGCTATTTCTTTTTGTTCGCGTTCTACAAGCATGTGTGCATTACTTTTCAGCCTACCCTCGTATTTATTTATTTATTAAACTGAACTTACCCAATAGTACCAGCAGCACCCTATGACTGTTATGTAGGCCTATTTTCTGACTTTGGAGCACCTTGCAAAAGTCATACTACTGTAAACCAAACAGTTTTGGAATTACTCCTTCAACTCTTTTTTTTTCTTTTTCTTTCTGTCACCACAATGTTTAAGATTTGCACTACAATGTATGCCTGCCACATTTAGATTCAGTGCACTCATAACACTTAAATAGACACGGTTGGAATGAATATTATGTAGGTGTGCAATTTTAGTGTCATCAGCATTGATTTCAGTATGTTAGTATTTTGTGAGGGCACGGCTTTGTGCAATTTATCTTTTCTTGATATAACTTCACCCCTTTTCTGAGATTAAGTTCAAATAATGGATACATTTATCTATTGCAGTTGTCTAGTTATTCAGATTTCTGTTAAAATCCTCTTTTTCATGTTAATTTGATGGTCATTATCAATTACAATGAATGTTTTGAGGGTGATACCATTTTAATTTGATAGTAAATAGACTGATTGCTTTGTTTTATAATTATGTTTTCTTTCTTATTTCACTCAAATGCTATCCTAACGGGTAGCAAATGTACTGCAGGTGGCAAAATTTAGAGATAGGGACTAAGGATGCTCTGTCAAAACTGTTTGGAAACCCATTTGACATGCACATGAAAACAAGTATTGCCAATGCTGTGGAATAGATCATTGCCTATAATTAATACGTAAACTTTGACATTAGGTACTCAGAAAATGATTTTTATTTTTTTTTTTTTTAGCTTTAGTCGATGTACTTTCTGGTAATCAAAACAGTCCAGTATATATTAAAGAGTTTTTATATCTCTCTGATCTTGCATTTAATTTTCTTGAATGCTTTTTGAGACCTACAAACTCTTCCCCTGCAGTCAACTAGATACAGGATGGGAAATACAGGTTCTTCAGACCATTTTACAGTATTTTATGCTTTATTCTCCTGGTTAACTGAGTTAAAATAAAGCTCATCCTTGACGTCTTGAATATATTCAACAATCAAACTCCCATATGTGAAATTCACTGAAGTGTTCATGTTCATTTTTGACTAATTATAGAACATTTTTGGTAGTTTAAATGGAGAATTTGATAATACTCCCTCAGAATCATCTGCAACATGGGTGTGATGAGGGTTATTACAGTATGTGTATTTGCATAGCTTGTTGGTAAAACTACAAAAAGCTAAATTTATGGCACTCTCATTCCATAAATGTCAACAAGAAAATTCAAACTCTTGACTATGTTATTGTATTGCATTTTATTTGTAATGTGTGTCTGTGTACAGGAAACATTCTGTTAAAATTGAAAAAAAAAATTCTGAGACATATTTTTTCATTAAATCTTCAATATGTATTGTGTTTTTTAGTTTCTTTTCTATAAGGATTACTTTAATTTTTTAGGGAATGGCAAAATGTTCGAATTAAACTTCAACAACATCCAGATTTCAATCAGTATTTCTTAGAAAGTCCTGATGAACAGCCTTGGCAAGAAAGTGACTTAGTGGATAGCAATGAAACACGTATTCCTCTTGATATATTAGATTCTTCAGAAGCTGAAGCTTGCTTTGAAGAACACAAAGCTGCCTTAGAAGCTGAAGAAAGAAGAAAAGAGTATGTATTTTCTCTTCTAATTTATATATATATATTAGATACTTTTTATGAGTTTCAGAAAATCATTGCATAATTTCATAAAGTGATGTTTTGGGTGAAAGATGTCAAAATTGAAACTTCTGAACTTTAGCTAAATTGCTCTCTTTTTTTTTTATGACTGTTTAGTATTCATATGATTACATTTAGTTTATGCTCAGCATAAAATAATTAGAGGATTTTAATTGCAGGAGAATGTTATTGGACTGATATTAATCTTGATACCAGTTTAGTTTAACTATTATAATTTAAACTATTTTTATATATTTATTTGGGTAATGAAAATGGGGTATTTTATGTAAAGCAAAACACATTGCTTTGTAAGTCATTAATTTTATTTATTCCAGTTTACTTGCTTAGATTTACAATATTAAGCACGGATTTCAAAATGGTAAAAAAGACAGGGCTTGTCTGACTAATTATTATATATGTATCTGCAATTTTTAATTTTTTTAAAACATTTAATTTTTTTATTTTAAGATTTGTGATGATGTATAAATGAGTAGGCTGTTACTATAATCATTTCAGTTACTATATGCATAAGTAAATATGATTGTATTTATGGAGATAACAGAATATGAACATTACTGTAAGATTGTTTCTGTTAATTTTGGATCATAAGGTGACAGTGCTGTCTATCATACTGTGTAACACATTATTCTGAATATAGTTATAATGTACACCTACCTATTTGGTTATGGCAGCATTATTTGAAGCAAATAGACATATCAGTCATGTCATTAGAAAAACTTTTTAGTATAGTAAATTACAAATTGTATACTATAAATTTTCACCAGTGTAGTTTGTCTTTGTATGTAACTTAAAGTTAGGTTCTAGACTTCTTAAATTGCTTGATTTCTTTCTCTATGTGTATCACCGAGAATGAAATATATGTAAAGAGAAATAAATTTAATTGCGACAAAATACTTTATTTCATGTACTTAAAAAGTATTCCAATTTGAAGATCAGATGTATTTTCAATGTTTCATTTGTTTTGTTCTTTAAATTCTACTTATTTTGCTATTTATTATTGAACTTATAATTTCAGAATGCGTCAGCAATTCAAAGAACTGTTAGAGGAAACTGGTTATGTTACACCTGGAAAGCCTTTATCCGAAGTGCAGGTGTTGTTCATGGGACGAGAATGCTATGAATCTCTATCTGAGCCAGATTTATTGGAAATTTATGATGAGCATCAAAAAGAAATAACAGAAAAGGCAAAACAGAATTTTCAGGAACTTTTACTTGAGAATGCCGAAATCTTTTATCACTTCACTAGTAGTGGACCTAGCAATGTCATTACCCAAGAAGATATTAATAAAATAACTGAAAAACTTCAAGAAGATTTAAGGTATGCATTCTGCTGAACCCTCGGTCGTCCTTTTTTTTTAAACTTTTATTTTATTTTTTTATTTTGGTTAATTTTTTTCCATATGTAGAAAGTTAACCAATTTTATAATATGCATATTAAGAGTATATATATGTGTGTGCTTGTTTATGTTGTGGCATCACTGTAAGTAGGTAAGGCAATTCTCTCTGAGGCGTTGCTAAAAATTACTACTATGGGATTCATAACAAAGAAAAACAGAGTTCTAATTAAAAAACGAAGGCCAATTTTTTAAAACAAAAACTTAACGAGGAAATTTATTTACAAACAAATTTAACATTAAAACAGTGCAACATTTTCAATTAAACTCTGTGTAGATTTACAATGTACGGAGCCTAAAACACACGTCCGTACAGGCCGCGTTATCTAGCGTCTGTCTCAGACAGAGGGTCGGCAATCGCTGGTGACAGTTCCTTCATAACTTTATTGCATTTCAGAATCGTTAGGACGACAGCTTTACTGGCTGCATCTGTGGGAAAACGTTTTCAAAGCCGGTGGAAACGGGCAACACTTTTCCTTGTAAAACACGCTGCTGTCTTTCAAGCTCTCTGTGGTGTCTTTGGAAAAATAAGACCATACATCCAGTACGCTACAATGTAATTAGATATGAGTCTGTAAATTTAGATATAGAGTGATTTCCGCTTATAAGAATCACGTTTATTATTAATGTATTTGATTCTTATAAGCGGTTGATTCTTATAGCCAAAATTTAGGTTTTTGGACAGGAACACATACACCTATATATACATATATTAGATAATTTACAATAAAATACTCTTTAATTTACGTTAATTATCTTTTATTAAAATTATTTTTATAATTTTAAAAATACAACTTGATTTCTATACCTATAAGTAAATACACATGATTATAGTAAGAGAAGAAAAAAATCCAATATTTGTTAGAACATACCTGCTTAACAGTTTAACATTTCCGCTACAGGAAGGGTGCAAGAAAAAGTTTTCTATTGTAGTTAGATGTAATGAAGTTTACAGGAGGCTGTTTATACCTCTTTCAATACCAATAGTCTCACACTAAGATTCACCTTCTAGCTTACGTTTCACGGTTTGATAACGTGCTGAATCTAATAATATCACGTTTTCCTAAGTCATAGTGGACACTTCCCTGAAGATTTATGTGTTTCAGGGTTCAGGAAGGCGCAACCAGGATGTGAGAGGTGGGAAAAAAGAGTCCCTGTCTTTGTTTGTCAATGGAGAAAAGTGAAATTGGATCCGCACGGGCAGGGTGCCCCTGGGTCAAGCTAATAAGACAGTGTTTAGCTAATGCATTTAAGGGGAAACTATTATGATATGTCTAACAAAGAAAGGGATTCATTTTACGAAGGAATTCCATCCCATTTTATCACTCTTTCTTTTAAAAAGAATAAAGAAAGAACTTCGTACCTTTTGAGGGTTTAAGTGGCTTTTTTTGAAAAATGAAAGGAAAGTGAAGAGTGTAAACTGATTCTTAAAACCGGTGGTTTGATTCTTTAAAGCGAAAATTTTAACATGGAAATAATACATTTGTTTTTGCGATATTGATTCTTATTAATGGTTGATTCTTATAACCACTGATCACTATAAGTGGTGGTTACTGTATTCACTTTCAATTGTCTTGATCTTCACTACTTCTGGAATGAAAAATGGAATAACTAAGGTTGTTTCATATTGTAGACCATTTTCAGAAACAAATTGAATTAGTTGCAACATACATTGCTTATGAGATTATAGACAACCCTTTTCTCCCTCCTTTACAAATGGGCAGATTTCTTTTGCAATTGATTGGGGTTTAAAAACTAATATTCGCTCATCCTTATGAGCCTGAATTTGAATATCTTTCATGTGAATGGAAATATGAAATGATTGCTCATTTAAAATCTTGACTTACATTCCTTTGGTTACACCCCCACCCCAACATGACTTCAGAAAGGATATTATGCTAACTGACAATGTAGAATTTTGTATTCTTGTGTCTTTCTTATATGATGCTAAAAGAATTAAATTTTTTTTGTCTTTTCATTACTGTGGTAGTAATGTATATATCTCCCTAAATTTGTATCTTCTGTGACTAAAGATCTAACTGGAGCTCTAAACCAGCCATACTAACCAAGCCTGAAGTTGCAGTGATTTCCTGCCATAATAATATTTAATTTACTCAAGTATTAAAATTTTTAATTATAATAGAAACCTATAAACATAATTGTCACCCTCCTTTGTTAGAATTTCATCTTTTTGAATGAGTTGTTAACCTTTAGCTTATGGGGCTTGGTTTTCTAAATTGCTCTATAGAACAAGGTAACTTTTACTCTCTTCCTACCCCCATTTTATGAACAGTCAGTGTGAGGGATCAGTGGGAAAAGTGGTTAATTGCTTTCTTATGGACTGTGGGTTATGTGAAGAATTTTGTCATTCCCTACATCTAGAGCTGGTTTTAGGAAACAAATTACAGATGTGACAGAAAGGAACTTCGCACATTTTGTTTGCTTATGATAGCATATGTTCTCTTAAAGCTTTAAAGGATGAGTGTATTTTAATCGTGGGAATTTCTAGTCTAGCACAGGAAAGTGCTGTTATATACATCTTAACATGAGAGTATTTATATTAAACTCCTATTTGTGATAGTTAATTTTTATAAATCATTTTTTCTTTCCTATTTAATATGCATATACTCATGTATGTATATGTATATATATATGTGTGTGTGTGTGTGTATATATATATATTGTGTATATATATATATTATTATTTCTTTTTATTTTCCTCTTATTTACTGAAGGAAAACAATTCATAATAAGGGCACTTTATTTTTTTCTGTATGCTTCTGATCCAAAAAAAATATTTAAAAAAAATTCTATGTAAAATATGTGCAATAACCATGTTTGGTATTCTATCTTCTGTATGTCTGGTTTCAGTCTGAAGTTCAATATGCTTTGATTTTGTGATATTGTTTCTTTTCTTTGAAAAATGCTTTTCTCTATGATTGCTAACATATTTTAAAGTAAAATTTTGTATTCATAAAAATTTTAGAACATTAAATGTAATTATATGTCAGAATGATAGTTTAGTTTGAGAAGTTTCATTTGCCATTTAATTAGTGCACAGCAGTTTTCAGTTGACCTAAATAAAATGGTCTGGTAATTTTTATGAGCTAAATTAGGATCCTTGGTTATATTGTTTAAAAAATTTTCAGTTTTGCCCTTATTTCATTTTATGCATTTTTTATACGAGTCTGCCACAGTATTTCTTCAATTATAACCCTTTGTTGTGTTTTGTACTTTGTTGTTACATATTCTAGCCAGACCTTTTTCCTTAATTCTATTGTATTATATGGACTAAGTATATATAATTCACTAGCTGAAAACCCGCAGTTCGTTACGAGTACATTCAAATTAAATACTACGGTCAATGTATGCAATTAATGCCAAAAAATGCATATATATAAATCGTAAGAGATACTTTTATAGACAAAATAATGCAGACGAAAATATTCAAATTAAATCTAATAGGACATACTAAAGAATATAGTACAGTTTGGAGAACATATCTTTTACTGTATTTTAATATTTTTTTGGATAATGTCCAATCGTCTGCCGCATTAGCAAGGAAAGAAAAATATTTTTTTATCTATTTCATTGTTATGGACATGACGATAAATTTATTTAAAGTACCAGAAAAAGAAATCACGTGATCAGCATTAATAAATTAAATTCCAAAAATTAATCTTTAAAAATCACTAAAAATCAGAAAATGGAGGTAAAGATTCGAAAAAGATTTCATTTTAAAGTAATTTTTATGATCTCTCCGTGACATAAATTTCACAACCCTCAAATTATTATTTTAAATGTAAACTTTAAAAAAGCTACTAAAACAGCTTAAAAATTTAATTTTAACAAATCTAAAAAGAATTTTTCAAAAATCTTAGTGAACCCTTACACTATAAGAATTGTTGCCATGCAAAATTTCAGCCTTTTAGGTCCAGCGGTTTGGTCTGTGGGTTGTATGTCAGTTACGGAACTGTTTTATATATATATATCTAGATTATGCAGGGTAAATTTGTCTATATAATGCAGAATATTCAGTAGATAAATAATGCAGTAGAGTCTTTTGTAAGTAAATCTTTACAGTAGTATGTTTTTAAATTTGTACTAGTGGGTATAATTTAATCTAGCTTCTAAATTGAGGATATGTAATTTTATTTGTTTTATTCATCATTATAGAGTATGATAAAAAGTGACTTAAAGTATTAAATTTTGTTTTCACAGAGCTTTTTGCTTATTGTTATCCCTTAAAAAAAAAAAAAAAAAAAATCCAAGCGTTTATACATAATTTTTTTTAACTTTACACATATATAGATTGAATCAGCATTAAAAAATTTTTTTTTCTAGGTATAAAACATTAGATCGGCTTGATCAAGACCGTATGCTTATGCTGTTGCGACATCTAGGATTTGTCCATGGCCCTATACGAGAACATTGTCCTGCATCACTAAAGTGCATGGACACATTAGTTGAAAAAGCTATTGCTCAAAAAGCTCATAGGTTAGTTTGATTTCAGCATAGCCTCTTTTTATTGTTAGTTTTCTGATTTACAAAGATATTCTTGTACTTAAATCTATCTAAATTACTTTATTTCTTCATAGACCATCATCATGGCAAAGAAATAGTCATTGGCTTTTAGATACAGAGAATAATCAACTTAATTTAGTGCTCTTGGGTTCTGGAGGCTTAGCTGATGAACTAGCGGGCATAATAAAGGTATGTATTTTTGTGTATCTATTTCTTCAGTTTTCAAAACTAGTTTTTATACTATTTGTTAAGTTTAAAAAAATGCATGATTAAGAAGTTTTTTATTGATTCACCATGTATGTACTTTTCTTTTATACAAAATGCTTAACAGATTATTTATTTAATACACATTTTTAGGCACAGTGTACAGATGATATGTTTGAATTTGATAAAATTCAATATACATTAGACTTTAGAATTATTGAAGGTGATGTTGGCTTACCTCAAAACTCTTTCCGAACCTCAGATTTTCTGCCTCATGGTCAGTATTCTTTTCTTACACATGTAATCATTGTGTGTATATCATATTAAATTATTTATACATTTTACTAAAGTTAATGGAGAAAGTATAATTGAAGTAAATTCTATTTCATTTAGCATTGCACTGAAAAACTGTAATTGAAAGGAAGTTGTTTTACATTGTGTTTTCTGAGTATTGTTCATTATGGATCAATTTTACTGTGATGTACATTTTTGAAATCTTAACTGTTCTGAATGCAGTATTATTATTTTTGACTTCTATATGCCAAGTTTTATATAAGTTTCAATACTATTGCTCCATTTTATGTTTTTAATTATAAGATGTAATTTTTTTAACATTATTTGAATTGGAAAAATAATTTAATTATTGTCCTCAATTTTGCTTTCATGGCTAGCTACAACAACAGGTTAGTGTTTTTTAAGTTCATATATATATATATATATATATATAATATATTGTCATAGGCTATTTGCTCGTCAGATATATATAGATGCATGTATGTATGAATATGTATGTGTGTGTGTATATGTATATGTACATATATATACACACATTACATTTTTGAAACAGCGTTTGTTATTGTGTGTAGAAAGAGTTATGTGAAAAAAAAAATTTATAAAGCTACTATATTTTGAAAAGGACAGGAAGTGTTTTTACAATTGAATCGTTTATTTCAGAAACCTGTTATGTGCATTTTTTCAAATTGTTGGGAAACAAAGAAAAAAATTCTATTTTTGATATTATTATTGATTTTGGCTTAAAAAATTTATAGCATTAGTTAATATTTCCTCAAAGTGAATATTGCCTGTAATTAACTTATAATATTTATTACTTACATTTTTTTAAATTTAATTTTGCAATTAGCGGGTTTCTGCAATTAAAATGTTTTTCTTTAAACACATAAGGTTTTTATGGCTAGTTTCCTCATTTTGTTGTATTATTAGGATTTTTAAAAAGAATACAATGTTATAATCTATATTTTTTAATATAATATTTATTTCTCCCATTTAAATTTTTTTTTTAATTTGCAATTAGCAGGTTTCTGCAATAAAATGCATTTTTCATTAAAAAGTATGGTTTTTAAGGCTAATTTCGTCATGCAGAAACATGCTGTGTGCTGTCACTTGTCGGGTTTGTGCACTAAAGTTAATTTGCACTATCAATAGTAACCCATAAAGCTGAATGGTAGTTGTAAGATTTTTGTACAAAAATGTGGGTTTCTGAAATAAACGATTAAATTTCTTTCTTCTGCTGTATTGTAGAAAAGTGCATAATTATTTCCTAAATATCAGTGTTATGTTATTTTTCTATTAGTAGAATTCTTTTTTGTCAGATATGTATTAAGCAAATGTGTAGGTAGTATCAGTGTAATAGAAAAGTTTAATTTTGACATTGTATTAATTTTTGGTTATCTTTTGTAAATTGAGTGAGACATTCAATAATATTTTGAAAATTTTAGGCTGTTTTTGTGTATATTCAAACCACCAAACATTGGAATATATCAGAGATAGTTTGGAAAAGACATTACTTTCAAACTTAGAACAGGAAGACAGATTACCTTTCCATGGGCTACCAATAGTTATTTTATTTGCCGCTGATAATAGCATCAATGAAAAGGATCTGATTTTTTTAAGGGAAGAAGGACAAAACAGAGCTAAAAGGTATCTATATTTAAATGTTTTATCTACATAACTTTGTAGTTCTGTAATTCTTTCTCGTATAAATTAGCACTACTGTTAAATAATTCAGAAAATGAGCATCAAGATAGCACAACCAAAGGAACTCTGCACTTCTATTTTTAAATTTAAGAAACATACTACCAAATTTTTCCAATCCAAATTTTTCTATAACTTCTCTATGGGTGAAATGTATTTTTGAATCATAGCTTAGAATACCTACTTTTACCTAGAGTAAAAATTTCTTTAACTGTATGGTGTCAGCTCAGTATTTAATTTCCTGTCTGTCCCCTGGTATTGTTACTTATTTCCATTTCCTATTAATTTTGCATTATGGTATGTTTTGAAAAGCTTATACATGAGTACTCTTGAGTTAATATTTCACTCTTATGACTTTGTGAAATGAAATTTGTTATATTCTATTAATTTCTTTTGTCACTACATAGTTTTAAAAACTGTTCATTAATTAACGTGTTATTGTTTTCACTTTTTTAAATATTACAATAACTCATTCATTTAAATCACAGGAAACAAAGTATACCAAGTTTTATACCATAAATCTATTGTAATAATACCTGAATATTCGACTGTAGAATATATTTTACTCATAAAAATACTTCAGTCTGTAAAATATAAATGATATATTACTATAGGTTTTTCAGAAGTAATTTTTTTTCTTTTTCTTTTCAGTTTACAGTGCCCATTTCTTGATGTAAGTTGTCCAGATGATTCAACTGGTCAAAGATTTGATGTTGCCACTCTTGTTCAAGCATTGCAGTCATTGATTGAAAGTATACAAAGGAGAGCTGGGCTGTTACAAATATATCATACTTTACCAGAGCAGGCCATTAATCCTGATATTAGGTAACTATAATTTTGACTTTAATTGTAATAAAATAGTCATATTTTTTTTAATGTGTATAAAGTCCTAATATTTTTGTTGATATAGATTGGTTGTATGAGTCTTAATTTAAATATGTATTCTTTACTCTTTTCCCTTTTATTCCAGAATCATTATGTGTATGCTATGTGGTGATCCATATACTGTAGAGCATGTTCTTGGGCCACTATTAAGTCATCAATGCTGTTTTGTTACTATTCCTCATACAATCACATTAGAAACGTATCTTGGTGAATCAAAAAGAAGTGTTGAAGTTAAAGTAACATCATACCATGGTGCCAATTCCTATCGTGATGAACTTGTACACGGTTTTATCTTAGTGTATTCAACAAAGCGAAAAGCTTCTTTAGCTACGCTGAGGTAAGTGACTACAGTTTCAATATTTTTTTAGATAGTGATTTAGGGTTAATTCATTGTTTTCACTGTTATGAAGGTTTTTGTCAGTGGTGACTTTTGTGCAGTAAATATCTTCTGGAAAATATTCTCATGAAGATTGGTTTGATCGTATTGAATGAGTTTTAGCTGATATGATCATAACTGAAGATTACTTTCTGTTACAGCTAGCATAGTAAGCACCAGGCTCCTTGATGTACTGACATGAGAATTAGGCCTAGAATTATTGTTAATTTTTCGCATTTATATATAGATTAAAAAATTCACATCTTGAGAATCTTCATAGTGGTACAAAATTTAAAATTTTCAACTTTATACAAATACTCTTATGAACTGCCTACATATTTAGGTTAGTGAGTAATTAATATTTTTAAAATGGTTATTCCATTGTAAGTTATCATGGATTCATTGTATTAATAAATAATTATTAATTCATTGTATTAGTAAATATTGAGTTTTTGTTTTGACTTCTAAAATATCTCACTGATAAGGTGATAGGCCTGTACAACTGCTTCCAGGCCACATGCGGCTTGCCAGAACTTACTCTGTGGCCCACAAAGCCTTTTGTGAAGATGCATATTATAAATTTGAAAATATGGATTATTATTTATAGATTTGTAATATTACGTAAAGGAATAAGTAAGGAATGGATATTAGTTTACAGTGAAACTTCTCTATATAGCCATGTTTTTGTTCAAGACTCCAAAAAAGCCAATGTTATGGTGGATACTTCTTTTCAACATCCACCCCTCAAAATGGCCTTTTACCATTACTGGCTGCCATAGAGATGTTTCTTTGTATATTTCATTTCTAAAACAATCAGTAATTTATATTTTGTTAAGTAAAATTTTTTTCGCTTTCCCATCTATCTTATTTTCTTGCAGTCCACTGCTGCTCTCCTTGAAATGCAATGAGGGCCATGATATTTTAAGTTGTGCAGCCCTGATCTAGTTCATTTTGATGAAACTTTGTCAGTGGACAATACCATGTTATTACAGCATATCTCCAACAAAAATTTAATACTAAATCTTTATAGTACTTTAAAAAAACAGTCACATATGTATGTTTTAGAAATTAGAAATGTAAATCCTAGTTTGAAATGAAAGGTTTTATGAAAGATATCGCCCATTTCTAACCAATTTTTGCTCTTTTGTCTTTCACAGATGTTTTTTACAGAGGGTTTTCAGAATAATGCACACACTGTTTAAGAGAGGTGTGTGTAACACTGGGGCATATGCTAATCACGATAGCGACGACTTTTATAAGCAGAAGTATATAAACATTATCAGCTGGTAGGAGCCAAATTTGATTTGTCCCTTTAAAAAACTGAGTTGAATATTTTACAAAGGACTAATTTACTAGGAGGGGCAAGTCAAATATGACTGTTCTTTATTTAAAGTCATATTTGAAGTTTGTTTTAATTTTTTGTGTACTGATTTTGTGTTTATACTTTAAAGCATATTGTGCATATGTGTTAATAATTTTTTTTTTCTCCTAGTGCATTCTCAATGAATATTCCAAACATTCCTATACAGATTTTAGCTGTTACTGAAACTGGTAGTGCAAATGCATTTTTTTCAAGTGATTTATCGCATCAGTTAATCACAGAAGGCAATGCTGTTGCAGATAAGTTACAAGCTCACTTTATGACATCCAGTTCAACAAGTCAGCAGAAAAGTAACTCATTAATTTCCTCTCTTAAACATAATTCTATATTTCTGTTTACTTTCTGTATCTGTTTACTTTTAATAGTATCTTAATAGAATGTGTAACAGCCAAGCGCTTAATACTCTACCTGGCCTATATATCCAAAGTACTGTATTCATCAGTAAAGTGCAGACGTTTTGAAGTTGCAGGTTTTTCTTGTATTTTACTGATTTATTTCATGTAATGTTACATCTTTAAACATCAGTGTGCTCTAAATGTCAACTTTTTTGTAGTTATGACTTCTAATTTTATAATCTTTTTTTTTCCATTTTAAAAATTAATTCATTGAAGTCTATATCCGTATATATCATTCTAAAATAAAGTACAAAACTTTTAAATCAAGCTTAGTTTTAATAAATTTCCTTTGAATTTGTTGAATATCTCTTAGTCAAATTAAAAATTTGCTTTCTTTTAAACAAATAATTTATTTGATCTTAGGTGAAAAATGCATTTAATAACTGCCCTTCTGAAGAGCATGGCGCCGCCCGGTCTATAAACAATTCTATTGTCAACCAGTATTCTTCATATCATGAGCTTCAGAAAGGATTGAAATTGTAAATTTATAATGTGGTTGCTAAAGTAATTTTGTCATTTCCATGGCACCATTTATGCTAAAGATCATTAATTAGGAATCGTTTGTGCAAATATTCGCATTTCATTAACTAGCATAATTGTCTGTGTATCAAATAATAAAGTAAATTGATATGAGAGATGATTTGATTATTAATATAGTAACACATTTGAAACATATTAACTTATTATTTTCCATTCCAGCTGCATTTTACACTCCATTCTTTAAAGAGGTTTGGGAAAGAAAACCTCAAATAGAAAAAGCTTTCAGTTTAGAGGATTCTGATTATTCCATTGGTAGCCGTACCCCTGTTCCACCTCCTGTGCCTTCTAGGCAGGAGTCCTATCACATACGTAGTGGATCCTTAGAAGATGGGTGAGATATATTTATTTTTAATGAGGTTTTGTTTGTATGGTTGGAAAGTCCTTACAAATAAGATCATTTTCAAAATGAGTTTCAAGGTTCCTGAAATTTGGAAGCTTCAATGAAACCTATTCTGGCTATGTCACTGTACTGGAAGACTCACCAATCAGTTTGCAAATAATCCTTTATTTGCATTTGAAAAAAAAAAATTAGGGCTATTTTCATAAAATGTCTTCTGATTAATTAATCAATTTGGTTTCTGATTTTCTTCAGCAACAGTCCATTTGTATCCAAGCAAGGAAATGTTAAGATTTGTCAAATCTTTCTTCATAGCTTTAAATATACCTCTAAATTTTGAATTTGATTAATTAAAAACTGCACAAAATGGGCTTTTTTTCAAATCTACAGTGCACGCAAATAGCAATTACGTTCCTCTTCCATAAATGTGTATTCATTGTTGATGATACATTTATCATGTAATAGTATAATTTGAAATAAAATTTCAATTTTAACATGCAAAAAAGCATCAAAAGAAAATAAGCCTACTATGTCCTTTCTAATTATTTGCACATCTTGTCATGTTTATTTCTAGGTCATGGAGACTGTTAGTTCTATTAAGGAAAGTAGTCTCCATGACCATGATTTGGGTTAGTATCCATGTATGACATTTGAAAAATATTTCATTTCTTTTGGTTACACTTAAAATAAAAAGGTGAGGCAAAGTCGTTAAAACAGTTTTTAGTATTTTGTTTTAAATGAAAAAATTTAGAGCGTTTGATGATAAATTATGAAATTTGTTAAAATTAGTACCTTCCTAGAGCTAGGTTTTTAAATGTTTTGATGATTATTTTTTAAACTTGCCAAACCTGGGATACTTTGAGCTTGAAATTTTAATATGTGAACATATTATCTTAGTACCCTGAATTATGGATGGAACTAACTTGATCTTTTGAAATAACATCAGTTCTAAACTTGCAAAGATATGCATCATAAAATCAGCATAATTGTATGTAGCTATTTCTATTTTTGTTAATATGTGCTTTTTAATGTTTGTATTTAATCCCTATTAAGCTTAACATAATCTCTTTTAAAATGGAGAATAGTTCATTGAGTGATGTAAAATTTTACATGATATGTACTATAGTAATTGATATTGTGTAATTAAAATATAAAATTCACCAAGCACAAACCTGCTTCTTAGCTATGCTGCGACTAAAAATTTTCTTTTATTTGTTTAGTGGTGATTCGGAAGGTTTGTATGAACAACTGCCAGTGGAAAGTGGCCATGGCCCTGATGATGGATCTATATCACCTACTGGTTTCATTGATGGGCCACCACTGAGCCCAAGTGATGATAGTGAATTGTACGCTAGTGTATTTAATCAAGAGAATGGTGAACATCTTGTCAAACCCAGCCAAATTAAAAATAGGCGAAGTCTTCAAGCAGGTATAGTGTTTTTCTTATGTTTAAATTTATTGCATATCCACTTATAATTTTTGGTTTTTGTAGCAATTTTAAAGTTAGATGAACTAATATGTTCTGTATAATTTAATATTAAGAGTTTTAATTCTTATAATTTTAAAACAAATGTTTTGTTATTCCTGTTTGAACAAAATTACTTGTACATTAATGATGGTTTTCCCTATTATACTCTTGTAATTCAATACCACAAGTTTTATTGGAACTATGAAGTATGGTGTTGGTTCTAAATTAAGGTACATAACTACACTCTTGAAAACATCTGTGGGCTTTACAAGTATGTTAAAGAGTAGTGCTTATGTATATGTATTCAATCTTTTCTTTGTTATGGACCATTTATTAAAAATACGTTTAAAATAGCTATTAAATACTTACTGATCAAAATTCCTTGTGGTGTGTATCGAGAGAAAATCTGAGGTTGCACATGTATGCTAACTAAACTTATTGCAATCTTTTATGTAGATAAATTTTAATATATGGTAAATGCATGCTAGCATGCTTATAATGGACATCACACCTTAAACCTTGCCTATCTTGCTTTATTTACATTTTTCTTGCAGAGCTGTATCGACAGTCTTTTCCAAGCACAGAATCTTTGGATCGTTCTGTTTCAATGAAATCCCGTGACAGCAATGGCCCTCCTCCACCTTTGCCCCCCTCTCGTCATGACAGGGATCCTCATTCTGGAATTGATCTCGCATATCCTCCTCCTACTCTTGATAGTTTTACAGGCAATGCATCACCCCCTCCTTCTTACCATAGTCAGATGCATTATTCTCCACGCCTCCCTCCTCACCCTCTTCCATTGCCCTCATCTCTTTATGCCACTGGTCGGCGAAGACCTCCAGCTCCTGAACGTGCTTTGCCTTTTCCTCCATATGAATTGAAAAAATCCAGCAGTTTGAAATCCTGTGGCATTGGAATGCCTTCAACTCCATCAGCTCCAAGTCTTAGCCATCCTAGCTCTGGTCAAGGGTCAAGAATACCAGATGACTTAGATGCGTCTGACAGCATCACTGATGATGATGACACAATTTCTTCAGGCCTTAGTGGTGATTACTGGCATTTATTTTCATGTTTTATATTTTTATTCTGAGTATTTCATTTTTTCCCCCTGCTTGGCTCTTAGGTGCATGCATTTTGTCTTGCACTGTTTTCAATTAGCATGGTTTTGAGAGACATTGATTTTATTTGGGTTTTCCTCCTTCAGTTTTAATCCAATTCCATGTGAATGTTTTTTCTTTGTTTATGTGTGTATTTTGTTTTGATTTTCAGGTAGTTAATGCTTACTTTTGATTTACTTCTCTTTTTTTATTATTTTGTCTCCATTCGGATATCTCATGTTTAAATAATCTTATTTTGCATCACTTTTGATGTAATACTTATTTTGCACATCCCTGCTGAATGCACATCAAGCTTATTTAACTTAACTTTCCTGCAAATGCTTTAATCTACTCAGATTACCAGATTATTTCCTAACTTCACTAGTTAATGTTTTAGCACAGTTATTTATGATCTAGCATCCAATATGTTTACAGATTTTCTTGCTGTAACATTTAAGTACTGGAAAAATAAAATGCTTTTGAGATAACATTTTATTTTTCAGTTGTGGGTCATATTTTAAAAGGTAGAAAAAGATTGATAAAACTGTAGCATTTTCGATTTTCATTTTTTTTATTCTAAAATTAATGTTTTCACAGAATATTTACATAATGAATATTAAACAGCATTTTATATTTACCTTAATGCAATTGACATGTATATTTATTCTGTAGATTGTTACAGCATAGGTTTTCTTAATTTTAAAGTATTAAAAATTAGAAAATTAATTCCATTATGGCTGAACTATTGAAATGAATTGAATGCAGTTAATTTTTAGCTCTTTATTTATATTTTTTCAAAATATTGGTTTTAAGGAGATAGGTATATCCATATGCTTGTGTCACTTTCATTTTTGTAATATCCAAATAGCTATTATAGCCTTGTCACATAACATCCAGATGTTCAATTATACTCAAATTCTCTCAGTATTTAAGAATGGTATTTTCTTGAAACTGATATAGGAAAGGTAACTAAATTTTCAGTCCTGCATTGTTTTTGTTTTCTTTTTTATCTTAGCTTTTTATAGTTCTATAATATAAGCTTGCTGCTTTCAACCAAGATCTCTAAAATGTATTTAGAACACTTTTTTCATTTGTAAGTAGTAACGTAGGAAAAAGTGTATTCTTTCCTCCAACTTGTGTTGTGCTACTATATAGGGTATGGGGCCTATCCACCGCCACCAGAACCTGCACCACCTGACTTACCCCCTTCACGAATGAAGAAGGGATCTTTAACTGCTGGTCACCATACTTCTCGTACAAGCTTGGATGAGGGTACTCTTCTACCCACTCTTTTACATTCCTTTACTTTTACATTTTGGAAAATCTTAAATAAGTTGTATGTATGTTACTAAACTTTTGCATGCAGCCAAATTGCATCCTGATTGTTGGTTCTCAATATTGTGTATAGACTTAGATTTTTTTCTTTTTAAACATTGTTTTAGTTTATACTTAATGAAATATTTTCAGTGCAGAGACCTTCTTTACACAATTTTGTTCAGTTTTGTCTAGGTGCTTATATTTCTAATCTTCATTAGATATTAGTTCTAGCTAAAGTGTGTGTGGTTTTGCTTTCCGTTGCTCTCCATTTGATTTTTATTCATAAACAATCAGATGGAGATGCTAATGTGATAATTTAATTTGTGGTTTCTTACAAATTTGTATAAATTCCATGGGTTATAGAAGATTCAAAAATCATCATTAACAATTTTGTTTTAGTTTTTAGTTATAGGTTATTTATTAGTTTTTTATTTTCATGTTTTTCTAGCCCTTTATGCATGGGATATATGCATATGCTTGCATGATTAGTTAATGTAAAAACTTCGTGTCCCTAGTTTCTATGATTTTGTTAAAAGCCTTTTATTTTACTTTCACTTATGGAATGAATGATCCCAAAGCCATGACCTCTTATAAACTAAATAACTTGAAAAATATAAGACATTATACGGAACTCAGTCCTATGTGACTGAACATTTTGGCCTCTTTTATAATTGGCTTTGTATGACACATAACATACAAATTCATCCCTAAATGTTCATTTGTATCTTTGCAATTTCCACACGCTTTTTTGATGATCTCAAATAATCCCTTTGGTGCCATTATGTGGCTATTATAATTTGCTAAGTTGTGTATTTGTATTTCTGGTTTATTACGTAGTTATCTGGTATGTTATTAATCACTAACATAAGTATCATTATATAAAAAGATTAGTAAGTTCTGTAAATATGCATTTACATGCAATCACAGTTTTGTGTTTGTATTGTATGTGTATAATGTTGATACATAGTTTTCTGCTAAGGTACATTTGGAACTTAATGATTTAAATCACTTTAGAAACTGTCAGATGATATTTCAGATCTATGTATGATAGAATAAGAGTGTGAAAGATTTCTAACACAAAATGCATATGCTAGTGAGGCAAAATTGATGTTGTAAGAATAAAGATTAACTTAAGAAAAGAAGTGACGGAGATTCAAGCTGTTTAACTGCTTTCTGAGTGTAGATTATCTATCACTTAAATCAGGACCAAGAATGTTTATATTAGTAAATATATTTAATACATTATTTAAAAGTCCACATATTTAAATACCAGGTATGTGGAGATATTTATGTATACCTTACATAATAATTATAAATGCTTAGTTTTCTCTGTTATTATTAGCTGAAACTTTTTGAACCAACATTTTGTTTTCTGCATCATTGGAATGTTTGTCATTCATGTCCTTGAAGAGAGGCATACATTTAATAGTCGTAGATGAGACTTATATTAATCAGAATATAAATCTTTAACAGATTGCTACTCACATTAAATGGATGTAAATAAACCTGAGCTGTTAATATATGGAACAATAATTGTGAAAAGTCTTGTTGGGTCTTTTAGTGTATTTAACATTTTACCACCTAGTTTTCTAAACCTGATAACTCTAATAGAACTCTTGACTGTAAACTAAAACTTTTTTATTGATACCTATGAAGTATTAAAGTATTTTACAGTATTCAATTTATTTTTTTTTTTTTCATTAATTTCTCAATGGTTAAAGACTTGCTAAGTAAGGGGTGATTAAGTATAATAAGATAGAAACTACACTGCTTTTTCCCAATCTTAATATTTAAAAGTTGATTTAAAGGGATCATGTGAAGTCTGCAGTGCATCTGCTCTTTGAAAATAGAAAGTTATTTTATACATATGGTTATCATCAGCAGTGGCACAGAAGCCCCTTATTCAAAAGTCATTTGCAGTTTGTTCTCTTAAAGATATCGTTTTCCAAATCTTTGCACTGATGATTTTCAAATTATGTCTGCTGTTTTTCTACCTTGTTTTTTGGTCTGTTCTTTTCTGAAGTTTGATTTGTACATGTAGTCTCCAAGTGAGATTTAAATCCTTTTGAAATTTCTAAAATGTGCTTGGTAAGGAAGATTTTAAGATAAATGTTTAAAAGAAGCAACTTTTAAAATTAATGAATACTGCTGAAAGAACTTTAATAAACTTTTAATTTTCATTTATAATGTTACAAATTCTTCTGGGGGATTTGAAAGTAATTTTTGAAAAATATAGTGGCTTGAAAGTTCAGAACAGGGTTATTAAATCAATCTGTCTAAAACCCTGTACTTTGGAGATTTTATACAGGTTTTTTGATACATGGCTTGCCAATGAAATTCACTTTGTTAATTGGTAAGGACACTATCTGAAAAGTACATGGGTAAGATTTCCGTAAGTACGCAAACCAAAATTGTCTAGTCCGTGTGAAGAAAATGATGGATCCTACTGTTGTCTCATCCAAAGAGCATTAAAAATTGGCATTTGGGCAGATGATCCATAATTGATGTTGTAGAAGTGGTAGTTAAAATTAGTGAATCAAGATAGGGAAAAAAAAATCCCAGTTGCATATATGAAGATGAAGCAGTTTAAAAGAAAGCAATGTTGGCTATTGAAAATCATAAATATAGTTTGTCTTGCAAGTAGGCGTGCATGATGTATTGATCATCTAGGGTGCTATAGTCATCTCTTTGCTACATGAGGACTTAGCAGATCTGGACTTTTAGTTTGGAGCCAGTTCCAAAAGGCCAGCCATAAGACTCAAATCCTCAGGCTTTCAGATCTTAGTCTTGTGGTAAAGTTGTATTTTGTTAAAAATTGGGTTTATTATGATACCTGAAAAGTATCAAGTACTTATGTCTGCTGCATTAAGATTTGCTCTATAACAGGCTGTTCTTAGTCTTTAGAAGGGTATAGCTTGCTTAACTTTTGTGCACCTTGCATATGTTTTAGAGAAACCAAATTAACTGTTAATGAATTTAATATTGAAAAATTGGATATATATTTTTATTTTTTAAATGTCTGTGTGTGATACTTCCTTTAAATATGTAGAAATAAATCAGGATTAAATTAAACTTTATTAGCATCTTGAATTCTTTTGTTTTGAATAAAATCTAGTTTTTGGACCTATACAAAATATTTGTTTTATTTGAGATGAAGGGATTAATTGAAACGTTAATGGAGACTGTGGGTAATTACTTTACCTTGACATAATGAATAAACATTTTATTTAACCTTCTACAAGCATTCAGTTGAATAAGCCAACCTGTTTAAAGTATGAATATGAGATATATGTATGTATAATAAATAACAAATTACATATTTTTATCGTAACATCACAAAGCATTTCATTGTGTGGTGTGCCAGTATGTAAAAGGATTTATTTTTTAACTCTAAAGGTTACACTAAATTCCTTGTTCAACATGTAGTTATCCTACACTCTGCTTTACATGGATATTTCATTAATAGCTCACCAGTGAAACTATTGTTCATAGTTTATTTTTGGACAGTTTATATATATATATATTTATTTATATATATATTATATATCTGCTAAATTAACTGTTATGTCAGATTAAAACAATCTTGCATAGTGCATTACTCAAACTGTATTATACTGCATATGTGTTATCAACAAGTAAAATGCTTATTTTCCATACATTGAATAAATTGTCTGCGATAAGGCCCTGGCTGTTCATCAACCCTAATTTAAAAGGAAAATTATTTTCCTTTTAGTTTAACAACTCAATATTAGATGGCAATTTTTTTTTTTTTTTTTTTTCCTAGAATGCCTGTTAATTTTTTAACTTTTTAAGAGTAGGCTCGTCAACTACATTTAAATTTTTATTACCAGATGAAAGCATAATGAAAAGTTGATGTCAGTATATTTAAGCTTGATGTTAATTTTACTCCTTTGCATGAGTTGTGCTCTTATTTGTTTCTCATTTATTGCATTTTGAAAGTTTCTCGCTGCTTCTCTTATGCATGATCTAAAAATATACCTGAAGAGCAAAATATATAGAAGAAAATTTTGTTTATATACACTGGACTTCTGTTAGCAAGCTCTAAATATTTTAACTTTCTAAATTTTTTTTTTTTTAATCTTTTTTATATTTACTGTACTAGTATTAAGGTATAAGTGATACTGAGTGCTATAATTGCAAATTAATAATTCTGTTTTTTGCGTGTTATAAACCATTATGCATCATTTTTGAAGAGTAATAGCAAAATTGAACTTGCATACTACTAAAGAATTGCTTTTTTTTTTTTTTTTTTTTTTCTTTTTTTTTTTTTTTCCTTTTTTTTTTACTATATGTAGGTAAATGCCTTTAAAGTCAATAGATGTGGTCAACTTTTTCACTCCTTTAATCTTCTTTGTATTAAACCCCCTCCCCTTCCTTGTCTATTAAACTGAGACCTATCTAGTAGAAGGTGGCT
This sequence comes from Dolomedes plantarius, assembly GCA_907164885.2. Lineage (NCBI taxonomy): Eukaryota > Metazoa > Arthropoda > Arachnida > Araneae > Dolomedidae > Dolomedes > Dolomedes plantarius. The sequence goes on from OU015501.1 coordinate 120,748,418, forward strand.
AATTTTATTATCACTGGAACTACTAAATTAAAGCTTTATCTATTTCTGCCATTTTGGTTGGCTTGGTAGATCTAGTATTATTATTGAGTAAATGAAGCATTTTTAAAAAATTTAATACAGTTTTCTCAGTGGTTTAGTTTTGCTTTTGTTCTGTCTAATTATGCTCATATTTGAAGCCCTCTTAGAAACTAGAAAGCTTGAGTAAGAAGAGGGAAATAATTTATCCTGTTTTATGGTATTTCTTATGAATCTAAGAACAGTGAGTTTTCTTGGAATCGAATGAACCAAAAAGACATTTATTTGAAAAAATTTAGCCATTATATGCATAATTAGTAGATCTGGCTACTTTTTCATTTGAATGTATTTTGTGATACATAATTTTCGAAAATTGCCCTGCATTCTACATGTTTGATCTCTTGGTTATGGATTTATTTTGGCATCTGTCATTCTGTTTCTAAAACTGTATTCCTCTTTTGGTTGGGATTTTTTCGCACAAGGTCCATAAAGAACAAGCTGTTCCAAATACAAGACAACAGAACATTTATTAAATAAGGCATTCCTTTTTTATGATGTTTTCAATTTCAATCTTTTAAGAGTTATTAATGTTTACATATGCACTACATCTGCTAAACTAATCCCACATTTCTTACCCTGTTACTTAATATCATACAAGCATTTAAAAAAATTTATTTGCAAATAAAAACTATTGGTAGTGTATTATACACCTCACACAGTATCAGTTTTTCTCTTTAATTACAAATTCACTAGAGTAATGTGTTTAAAAAAAACTGTTTGTATAAGCTACTCAAGCGATGCAAATTTTGCATTCTTTTTGTTTATTTCTGTTTTGTTAGTAAAGGTAAAAAATTATGGTAGTAAGTTTTGAGAAACCATTGTTTTGCATATTATGATCACAATGTCCTTGCATGAGTTATTTCTACAAATTTAATCTGTCATAATTTTGAGAACCAATTTATTCAGTAAAGGATATGTGGTGTATCACTGGTATTTCCAAGGTCCATATTTTTCTTTAATTTTGTATGTGTGTGCTTAAACCAGAAAGTTTTTTTCTCACGAAACATTTATTTTTATTTTACAAGTGAATAAGTGTTATTTATTTTTAATAGTGAGACTGTGGTTGTCATCGCAGTTTGGGTAGAAATTATTTTCAATGCATGCATGCTTAATGCATCATTTCTAAAAATTAACAATAATGGGATAAAAGAAATCTCTAAGAACTATTGTTTCTGTGGTCATGCACAGAAGGCATTGCAAACTTTTGTGATGTTGGAGGTCTGTTCTGAGAGTATTCCTTTTCAAAACAAAAAATACTATTGAAATATCTTAAATGGTATCCTGATAAAGCTTTTTGTCAAGAAATAATTAGTCTACTGTTAAAAACTTTGCACTTTAAAGGCAGCAGTAACATATATTTTATAAAAAATGCACAAGAATTTGGAGTTGGGGTGGAATAAGAGAAGTAACTACTTTCTCTAGGAGCTATCTATGTGTACTCTAGGCAGGCTCCTTGAAAACTTTTATATATCCAGTCCCTTAGAAGTTTAATTGCACTGTGAGGGACTTAATGGTTTGATAGAATGTTCACTAGCATGTTTTCAATTGGGGGGGGGGGGGAGTGTCAGACTCGATTCGCAAACTTTAAATTCAAAACCTCCGGTCACCCCCTCTTACCCTTTTATTTCAAATTCCTCACTATTGTTGGATTTAGAATATTTGATGGGATTTATAATTGTTAACTTTTGTTATTTTTAACATGCAGAAAGTGGGGCAGGTTAATCTGTTTAGATTACCTTTAATGATTTTGTTAATTTTTAGAAAGTAGTGACTAAAAAAGGCATGGAAATTACTGGGTTTTTTTTTTTTTTTTTCAGCTTTAAATAGTTCTGACATATTAGAAGGGCCCCACCTTCACACTACATTCTCTTTATAATGCATTAATGTATCTGTGCATTTATTTCAATTGAAACTTAGGTTTGAAGTAGGAAACTTTCTATTAATATCCTTTTCACAACTCATTTGCTTTTTGAATGTTGTAAAGATTTGTTGAGTTACTTAAATGTTTGTGACATTAGACATTAACTTTATTTCAGTACCCAAGTATAGGTTTACTCACAATTTTAACATTCTAGCCCCTCAAAAAAATCCTTTTGTCTCATCCATTGTTATTGATAAAACACTTTTTGGTTTTCTGAGTTTATATGAAATAAACCATGCTTTTATCTCAGAGCAGATTTTTAAAAAAAATGAAAGCTTGAACTGTAATGTAGAAGTTCACTTTTTAAGAAAGAAATCTCAGAGATATCACAAGAATAATGATCTAAGTATTACATATCTCAGCTCTTGTTCGGACTATACCTGTCTTGGGCCTTATTATATATGGTCTGAGCTCAAGACTGGGTATATGCTTATTTTGATTACTTGAATATTCTGCCCTGTGTTGTGCCTCATTAGACCTGTAAAAGTGTGCTCCTAGCCAGCTTCTTTCTTTTAATCAATATTTTCTGTAAGCTTGAGTGAGCCATAGATTAAAGCATTTGAGAAGTTACTGTAACATGCAAGTAGTATATTGCAAAGACTAAAAAATGGATAAAGTCTCTTTTTTTTTTTTTTAGATAGTGACATTCGTGTTTTCTGTGTTACGTTATGCTGTGCATATCATGTGCATTTGTTATTTAACAGTTTTCTGAGCCCAGTAATTTGACAAAATATCTTTGTTGTGGTTTTGTAGAGTTTGAAGTTTTTCAATTTATGTTATTCTATTTCCTTCTTGTTTTAATAAAAAGGAGTTTTTTTTTCTCTCCAATTCTCTCTCCAAAAAACTTTTCTCACATAAAATAGTTTCCTGTTTTAAGTAAATTGCATTTACAATCCCTGAATATCTTAATTACTTGTCCTCTTTTTTTTTTTTTTTTCCCTGACTAAAAATTTTAAATAGTCGCTCATTTTTTCCACGTTTCTCAATGTGCCCAACTCTTAACATTCTAAAACTGTTTTACTCATTTTGCATGTTGCTGTCTTGTGTAGCATTTTGTTGATTGTATGCTTTCAAAGTTGTTATAGTAAGGTGCAACTTTTGCACTTAATGGTACTTTTTGTCAGATTATGGAAAAAATGGGTAACGTTTCGGATTCTTTAGGTTTTACTCCCACAGTTGGCATGGATGTTTGCAGCCGTTCAGATTTTGCTCTAAAATATAGTGTTCAGTCTATTTAACTCGCGAATTGCTCAAGATGACTGAAGCACACCTAAAAATTCAACTTACCTGATATATTGTTACAAATAAGTGTAAATTTTTTTCCGTGAAAATGATTTAAATTACTCATATACATATAAATTTTACTCGAGTGCCACTTTATCACTACTAAAACTTTGCCATAGTAATAAATTAAACAAATTACTTTTAATGGCAAGCTGATTTAAATGTAACATTGAATCATGTACAGAGGATCACTGTAATTGCTTTCCTTACCTTGCGTATTTTCTTCTTGGAATCTTGCTGAATTTTAAGTCAATATCTTGCAAGTGATGAGGTGGATGTCTTGCTTTATATTAATCATAAGCTGCTTTGTTCTTCTACACATAGTCTATGACTTAATATAACCTACAACCATTATTCTACCACTATTCAATCATTTTCTTCTGATATAAGCATGTTGTAAAAAGAAATAAAGCCATTTGATTATGCAAATGAATTATACTTTCAAATTTAAATTAAGCTACGAAAAGATGTTGAAATTCTTTTTTTTTTTTTTTTTTTTTTTTTTTTTAATCAATATTCTTTTTCCCATCGCAAAATGCTCAGCACATGCGAAAACCCTAAAGAGCGTTGGAACGGTAAGTGTATCACAAAAAAAAAAAAAAAACAGCTCTGCGAATGGCTTACAATAACGACATATGGACCTCTAGCAGCCGTTCCGTTCAACCTATTGAGATGAGATTTGAGATGTATGAGCTCATGATTCTGAGAACAACACAGTGATGCTCACAGTTACGGTTATACGTATAGAAACTCGAAATTTTCAAATGGCAATGCCCATTTTTTCCCATTGCCAAATGCTCAGTGCATGTTAAAACCCTAAAAAGCGTCAGAACGGTACGTGTATCACCAAAAACGGACATGTTATGCCCACACAAAAAAGCAGCTCTGTGAATGGCTAACAAAAACATGATCAGAGAGCTTTTTATCAGTTTTCTACGCTGAATATTTGTCGAACGGCATTCTGATTGGTTTCTAGCCTCTGTCGTATGCAAATTTCCTCCATGCGCCCCGATCATGTCTTTGTTGGCTGATCGCAGAGCTGTTTTTTTTTTTGTGCATGCATAACGTGTCCTTTTTTTTTTGTGATACACATACTGTTCCATCACTTTTTAGGGTTTTTGTATGCACTGAGCATTTTACGATGGGGGAAAGTGGGTGTTGCCATTTCAAAATTTTGAGTTTCTATACCTATAACCGTGAGCGTTACTGTGTTGCCATTCTCAGAATCCCGAGCACATACCTCTGAATTGTTAGAAGCCAGAACCATATATCGGCATATTTTATTTATAAAAGGTCGCTATCCCCAACTTTAATTATATCCCGTGAACTATACACAAATAAAAAGCACCCAATTATATAAAACACTTATTATTTCCTTTTAATTTTATGAAGTATCCTCTGATGTTAGCTTTTACCCCGGGAATTACACCACACGAAAGCTTCAAACGACGTTTTAGTAAATGGTGCCATGTTGGAACGTCACTGTCATTTTCCGGTGAAAGTTAAACTCTTTGTATTTTCATTTGCTAAATGCAAGTTATTGGGAATATTCAAATTTTCTGTCAATATTCTAATTCTCATTGTTGTTTTGTGATTAGCTGCTTGAAATGTAACTGCAGCTTGTTAACCTTGAGTTCTTGAACTATAAATAAGGAATGAAATTGTAGTTCGGCCGTGGTGTATCGCTGTTGTATAGATTTATTTGATACTTGACATGTTATAGTCTTGTATTGTATTTGTTACTTAATTGTTTCTTTTTACCGTGAAATGTAGCCAGTTAATGTATTTTTTAAATGTTTTTAATCCGTTAAAGTTAAAATTAAAGTTATTTATTATTTATCTTAAATTTGGTTTGGCTCGACTTATTTTATGTTTTTAATGATGTTGAAACTTAGCTTTTACTTCTGAGCTATTACCGTGCTCAGCACCACTGCACATAGAATACTGCTCGATTGGGTTTTTTGATCTTCTATATCTAGAACCTATTGTGAATAACTATATCTGAAATCTCATCTCAATAGGTTGAATGGAACGGCCGCTAGAGGTCCATATATCGCCAAAGTTTCTTTATGACCACCCGGTAGATAACATTGATTACAAATTAAATAAAATAGAAGTTTCCTGAACTTTGGAACGAAATTAGTATAAATTAACACTTGTAAAGAATAGGTTTTAACTTATGTTAGTACTCTTATTGTTTTTAATATGTTAAGTATTCAATGTTCTTGATATTTCCAATTGCAGACTTGGCTCTGCCCTTAACTGCATAAAAAACTAATAAAGGAAAATTGTATGCCTGAAAATATTGTTACTAAAAAGGACAGGGTGGGGGGATGCCAAATTAATCATTAGCATGAATTTTCTAACAAACTAAGACAGTGGTCTGGAACTCCACACTGTGGTGGTTAAGGGTTAAACAGGTCATTTCTAGGCACTTTCATTCAATCCATAATGATTTTTAAAATAATAGGTTATATTTAAAAAATAAACTTAAGTCAGAATTGTTTGGAACTTGATTCATGTGGAAGAGTTTAATCTCTCAGACAATTTTGTAGTAGTTAGAGACATGGTGTTTGTAATACTTTCTGATATTCTCTAAACGGAGTCTAACCAAGATTCTTTTGCTTCATTTTTTGTTAACTAGAAGCAACTCTCTGGAAGTGCTCTGAGGATTTCACTTTTACATCTTGAGCTAGAAAGTGTTTGTATCTCCCCACCCCTCCCATCTTTTTTTATCTTCTGATTCATCAGTTATATCTGTAATTAATGAAATCGGAACCTGTCGATAATTTTGCTTTAAATCTTTGTATGGCAAATGACTTCTATGATCAGATTTTTTTCATTTACTCCAAATTTGTTCTTTGCAAACGTATATTAATTTTTTTATTTGTTAGTATTAAATGTTCATTTTTACATGCGCACCGTACGATCGTTCTTTTAGTAATTTCAAGATTTACGAAGTATTAGAATTAATTGTAAATGTCTGAACTCCCATTCTACTAATATCACGTACTAAGATATTTTTTTAGTAATAAAGAAAATTCTCATATTGCTTGCAAGAGTGACTTAATTCTGATGTTTTAACTCGTAATTTATTTACACACTATAAGCAAAATGTTGTAGCTTTGATTAACATAATGTACAGAGGGGTTAGGAAAGTTATTAAATATTGCTTGGGAAAGGGTTTTAATCAGTTCTCCTTTTACGTATGTGTGTTAATGGCTTATAAAGAAAAGATTGCACTTATTTTAAATATTTGTCATTTATCAATTTACAAATGATATAAAATAATATTTCTTCACCTTTTCATTTTTGTTCAGTTGTTAAGATTGAACTTTGACCTTAATATTTGTTTTGCATCTTTTAATGTATGTGTGTGTGCCTATATATCTATATAATAGCAATATTGATATATATAACTCTGTGTAAGAAGCTTAAGTTCCATGATAATCTAAAATTTTTATTATGTTGTGTATATGTATAATGTGCTGCAGAAGTCTAGTGAAGTTTAGTTTTAGTTGTGAATAAACTTAATGAAAAAAAACTGTATTGAATGATAAAATAACATTAATACCTTAATTTTTTTTTTTTTTTTTGCCTTGCATTTTGTCTTGCTAAGCAATGCACATTAATAGTACTTATATCTTGCTTTGAGTTCTGAGGCACTGTTTTGCATAGGATTTAGTTTTTTTTTATTAGGGAAAATTTTTAATGGTTTGATTATTTTACATGCTCAGCAGAGGAAGGGGGATCTCAAGAATCTCTTAACAGAGAAACAGGTATTTTTGACTTCGTAATTTCTTTTAAAGTGCATTGCATTTAATTTCATATGTATATTTCATAGTTTCTGTTTATGCAATGGATGTGCATATTTTATTTGCGTTGTACCTCATATTTGGAGACTCATAAAAGTTTGCTGATGAGTTCAGAAATTTCATGCCATAGGAACTTTATTTGAATGGTTTTTTTAGATCTTAGTGATTTTAAGCAAGGCCGTGTTCTTTGGTGTTACCTTCCCATCAGATAAGTTTATGAAATGTTACATGTGTTTCAGTTTACCTAATCTACTATTAGTAATCTTTACTGTGAAGTAAAAATGTATAGGGGAATTACAGCAGCCATGCTCGTAGCATCTGCATATGCGTTCATAAAGAACTGTAGGGAAGTATTCTACTGTCAAGGAAGAAATTCTTTTATCTCATTAGCAAAAATTGTGTTGTCTTACATATTTATTGCATTATTAGTCACTTTTACATTGAATGAATACCTGTAGGTGTCTTTTTCTTATTACAGTGTGCTTAAAATTTAAGTTATTGTCAATTAATTTATAGTTCTAAAAATCTGTGTTCCATGGTGCTTTCATGTTAAACATAATGTTTGACATACTCATGCAATTAAAACTTGTATAGTTTTATAAGATTATTCCACAAACTTATCGACACTATTTTAACATATATTTGTTTGTGAACTTTTGATTAAAATTTAGTTTTTGAATAAGCTAATACCATTAAATGGAGTAACAATTTTATCAGAAATCATCATAGGTGTGTATTTTAATGGTTTCACTATTATTGAAATTTTTCATAAATGCCTTTGTCAATCTTGTAACTGTTTTAGTCTTGACTGTCTGTAGTTATTCCTGAAACTAAAATTATTTGCCTTAGCTTGTTTATTTCTTTTTAAAAACTGAAGCTAACTTCTGATTATTTTCCTTTTACTCCTTACTCATTGTATTTGTAAAGCACGGCTGCAAGCCTGTCTCTAGCATCATTCAGTCAAGGCAGGTAGCATTAATGTTTGAATATCTTATGCCAACTCCTTAGAGTGTTCCTTACCATTTGCTATTTTGCTTTTAGTTTTGTTTACTTGTAATCAGTGCAGTACAACCTCTCCAAAATATGGTGCTTCTTTGAAATGATTGCCTGCAAGACTTTTCCAATCTCTCAGAAATACAACTAGTTAGCTACCTCTGTCAACATTGCTTTTAATGATGAAATATCTTCAAAGACTGTAGAACAATTTCGTCCATCATATGCGAATGGTTGGCATGGAACAAATAATATCTTGTTCAGTTAGAAAAGATGTAGCATATATGCTTCCCTTGTGATGCCCCTTTTTTATTTCATACTCTTCAGTTTGTTTCATTTTATTTTCATCTCTTCTTTTCTGGCCTTATTCCAGATATTTCCTCTTGTGTTGCCTTTATCTTGTTCATTTCCATCTGTGGGGCTTCGTTTCTCCTAGCTTTTATTTGCTTCATGATGTCTAGACTAATCTCAGTCCAAGATTTTCAACCTTTACTCTACTTTTGACTTCCAAGTATTGCATTATGCATAGTGATCATATAGATATAATGGTATCAGTTATTATACCATTGTATAGAAAGGATCTCTTTTGTTAAGACTAGCAGTTGTAGTTCTGATAGTGCACTATAAGAATAATAGCTTAACATTATATAATAAGTTGTTAAAGTGTGACAGCAGTCACTCAAGTTTTTAACTCAATCCAGCTGAATCATCCTAAATATATAGACTGTGATATCAGGTATTATGCTATTTTTAGATTTTCTTACTACTTCAACTGAAAGCAGTTTATGGAACTAAATTTGGGATCTATGTTGTTAAGATTATCCTACCATGTGGTATAGAGTGAGTGATATGTCCTGTACATGTGGTATCATTCATCCTGCAGTATGTTCTAACTGTGGCCAACTTTTGTTGCTATGCCATGTTTTTGTTCATTTTTTCTGTTTTTGCCTCAAATTTGGCTTTTAAATTTTCCTTTCCAGATTTATTTTTTTTTTTTTCTTCAAATAGATGAAATTGCTAAGATCAGATCTATGCCAAACTGCATATTCAAAAAATGTTGCTTACAGTTATTAAGGTTTGAAATTGTCTCCCAATTTATCATTTGTGTTACGTCTGTTTCATTGAGCTAGAAACTGGCTTTTCCATTATGACCATTTGATATAGAATTTTGTATTCTGGTAACCCCTTTCTAAATTTTACTGAATACTGCCCCAGGTCTAAAATCTTCCTCACAACTTTAATTTCATAATGCACCTCAGACAGTGCGTTTATTGCATTTTTTTCCATCACTTATTATCTCCCCTTTCAACCTTGTTGATTTTGCTGTGATGTTTACAAAGCAGGTCTACTGTGGCAGACTTTTTCTTAATCATAAATAAATTTCATTATATATATATATATCTAAAGGATCATTGTATAATATTATTTAAGCTAGTAATTCTGAGGGTTTTAATATGACAATTTGCATATTTCTGAAAACAGATCAAAGATAGAAACATTTACATCTTCCCTTCATGCCATTACAGAAATTGACAAGAATCTGTGGCAGTTTCAATTTTGATTTAATTTCTCAAGCTTTTCATCCTTATTTCAAATGAGAAACAATGATTTGTTTCAGAAGTTGAGCTTACTCTTTATTAATGTAACATGGGTAAGCCAAACATTTGATTGATTAGTTAATGAAATGACTGTAAGGTATTGGAATTTTGTACCATTCATCCTGCAGTATATTCTAACTTTAGCGAACTTTTGTTCCTGCATCGTGTGTTTCTCTTTTTTTTCCTATGGTTTTTGGCTCAGTTGTCTTTAAACATCAATTAGAAATTTTATTAAAGTATGTTCTGTTAAGTGATAAAAGTTTTATTCTTGCAATAAATTGCTGATGTTATTTTGCTAGTTGAAAGGGTTAACAATGAGTACAGTACTGTGGGAATCAAATGTGGGTAAAAGACATATTAAAAAGTAGCGAGTTGTAAAAGTTACAGAAAAGACAATGATATACAAATTTAAGCTAGAAGTTTTTAAAATGTGCCGAAGTTTTTATTACAGGTGATGCTATCATAATCATTGCTAGCAAATTATTAATATCAATAGAATCAGGGAGTCACTTTATAGATGATTAATATTGTCTAAAGCCTTAAATCCTGTTATTCTGAATTGTGTTCCAGGTAAAAAGATATAGGAACCTCTCTAAAGTTACTGTATCTGAATTCCATTCCTCTATACATAGATTAGAAAAGATGGTCTGCAGTAATATTTATCATAATTTGCAATTGTTTGTTGCATTTCTGTCTTGTGTTAATTAATCTTTAAAAAATAAACAATGCTCTTTAGCTTTTTTAGAATTTACTAAATATCAATTCTTGATTGTGTTTTTGTTTTTTCTATACGATCTATTGTACAGAGGTCGTTTGTATTGATCACCTCTAGACTGCATTCTTCACTGAAGTTATTTTTTCAATTGCTATAGAATATGAAATAGTCTTTCATCTAATGAACAAATCCCTCACTCCTTTCAGCAACGTCATATCTCAAAATTCTGTGATTTTTAGTTATACATGTTTTCAGAATGCCCTCAAAGAGAAATATATCCCTGTAAGATCATCATATCTCACCGCTCAGTATTTAGCTGCTAGAGAGTAGAATCAATATTTATTTTTAATATATTTTATTCGACTTTTAAACTTTAAAATCATTCTCCTGAAAAAAAATTTTCAGGTATGATGTTGAAAGGATTGGGCGAAATGTGCTGATTATTTTATCTTGTACATCCTAAATTTTATTTTCTTAGTCCCCTTTGTTCAATTCTTTTCAATGGCTGTTGGTATGTAACATGAAAAAATTCAGTTTCCTAATTAAAAGTTTGAACTAACACTAGCAGATGTGATAAAATTATGTGTTTAACCTTTGCTTGTATGGCACATGTCCTCTTAGATAGCTTTGATACAGCGTGATAGAACAACTTAAATGTGCATTGTTCTCATATGCAAATTATCAATCCAGCATTCTTGTATGGCTGACATTCTAATGTTCATTCTAAAAATTCTTCAGGGAGAATACATGGTTTTTTTTGTTTGTTTGTTTTTTTCTTTCATTAATTGAACCTCAAGCACTATTGCTGATTATTTTTGTGGAAATTATATATTTTTTATATTTTCAGTTTAAGATGTACAGTTATATCTTGGCACAAACATCTATAATCTGCTTTCCTTCTTTACAATTACTCTAATTAGTTATTTTGAAAGCATATATTTCATTTTTTACACAATGGTCTGTTCTGGTAACATTTTAAGCAGTATCATGCATTACTGTGTTACATGTCATTAAATTGCATCCTCTTAATAAGAAAGGTACTTAAAATTTTATGTTTGTCCTTAATTCCATAAAAAGTCTTTAGTTTCTTTCTTGAGAAATGAGTATGAACTCTGTTATGTGGCTCTTTGATTTCTAAAGTTATGAAGAATCCGTTATAAAAGTCATTCAGGATTATATATAAAATTTTTTAAATTTTGTTTTTTTTTTAAAGCCTCATCAGTTTTTTTTTTTTTTTTAATCGGATAATTTGCTACATTCTAGTGAGTAAACTCTTAATAATAGACCATTTTCTTAATCTTTGGTAATGTTGTAATGATATTTGTGCATCATTTAAAATAATTATCTTATTGTGAAACTATTTACAATATTCTTTACACAAAAATGTCATCTACCTATTTGATTTGGTTCTTTTAAAACCTTCTGTGCTTTGCGGTATACATCCCTATTAATCTTCTATTCTGCAGCAGCTTTCGGGTGCTATCCGCAGCCATAGTAGTTGTACATCAGTGGACGTTTACTGCTACCAGATCACTACACTACACAAATGACGACAAAATTGCATGAGAGACCACTCTCATTAGAGGGATAACTGATTTACAAATAGTAATGTCCAGTAGCTGTGTTGTATTTGCTTATCTGTGTGACTTAACAAATGAGTGTGCTGGGGGCAGAAAAAAATTTCAAAAAGCTCTTTTTTTTTATGCAATGTTAAGTAACTTAAGATCACATTGTGCATGAGATGTACCCTTGAAGGAAGGGTAAGTAATGAATAGATAGGTTTCCGTCATGTGCTGTGCTGCTTAAAGCAGTCTTCGACTGAGGTTTCCCTTCATTGCACTCTGTGATGCCTATTTTGACTCAAAAGTTGGCATCATTGCCGGTCACAAAACCAATTTTTCATTCATTTGCATTCCTAGTGTATTATTTAATCCCTCTCTGCTCAAATATCCATTTTTCAAACTATTCACTTAACTGTGCTTACCAAATTCAGAGAGAAATATAAATCATGTATATCATTAAAATGATTTTTAATATTTTGGCTTGGTATTACCTGGTTTTATTCTCTAGTCCCTAGATCATAAATGTTGTCATGACATAGAAGCTAACTGATATGGATTGTCCTTAACCATTAGCAGAAGTCAGTTTTTCTGAATTGCAGATTTTATATATATATATTTATATTTATATATATATATATATTTATATTTATATATATTTATATTTATATATATATATATATATATATATATATATATATATATATATATATATATATATATATATATTTATAAGAAATAAAAATTGCCAATTTCAGTTTTTCTCACACAAAACTTCTTTATTCATGATAATTTGTGTATGATTATTGACTATTTTGTAATGAATTTTGATTGAATGTTTAGAGCTTAGTACATGATTTTTTTTAAATCAAAATTATATTAGCAATGATTTTCTTAGTAATATAAAAATTTTAAAATATGCATGGTTTCATTTTACTATATTCTTCTATTTAATGAATGTTTTTTAAAAATGTATTCTTTTATGTCACAAAGTATAAATTTCATTAAAATATGAATGTGCTATATACTTATATGCTTTGAATTTTCACCTGTTAACTTTTTAAATGTATTATAAGAGTATATACAGTTTTGCAATTATTTTCCCCTTTATTGACTGAGTATTAATTTTAACACATCTTGATTACTGTAGTTTTCACCTGAAATTGTGATCATATGTTTTAATCAGAAGTAATTTTTCTATACACGAGGAGGGATGAATACATTTCAGTAGTAAAAAATTTTTAATATTGTTTTCTTTCTTGGTATAGGATGGGTTGAAAATAGACTTTATGGACGTGACTGGCCTGAAAATGAAATGTATCATACTTACCAGTCTGACAGGCAGAAGTTGCCACCTCCAACTAAGCCTAAACCCGGAAAACCAAAGGTGAATTTTCATATTCCTCTGTTTTTTATTAGCTTTGTGATTAAAAGAGTAATGAAGTGAAGTTCAAATAAATGTTTTATCATGGTCTTAATTTTTTTAATGTTGAAAATAATCTTATTTGATTCCGTAAATCTGATGTTTCGAAAATGCCTAGGAATTTACTTAGAGAATGCATAGAATTTGGGTTGTGAGATCCTTCACCTGTAGAATTGTTGCACTTTTACCTTCTCTTTTCATTTTCATAGAAATATTAAGTAAATAAGATTCTCGTTAATAAGTCCCCTTATTGATACCAAGGGAAATCTTCACTATAAAAGAAGTTACTTAATTAATAAAAAATTCATAAAATGTAAACTATGGATTCGTCAGTTTTTGATTGACCACTATTTTTTCTTCATCCTGTACTTTGACGAGTTCATATTATATTTTTTCTCTAAACTTAGGGGGGTTATCAGTTGCAGTGTAATATTTCATTTTTTACTTAAATAATTATGACAGTCTATTAGCTCTAGATGTTTGTTTTCATTACTATTCCATGATTTCTGAAATGTTTTTTAGCAGTATTGTAAGGATCAATACTGCTAAAATCATATCATTTAAATCAAATCATATCATTTAAAAACATTTATTACTAAAACAAATGTGTGTATAAGATCTACAAAGCATTTATCAATGTTTTTGTTCCATTTAACTTAGTTTTTTTTCCTTTGTTTGTTCTGGATTTTGTAGTTAATTTTTTTTTTTATTTTATTTTTTTAGCCAAAGAAAATTGATCTCAAGCAGTATGGACACTTGACTGATGCCATAGGAAGAATTAACTTAACATCTCATAAGTCAGGAGCTACCCTCCCTAAGGTTGGTTTAATGCATGCTCCTTTAGCTACACCTGAAAGTATGGACCTGGGCAATGAATATGCCCAAGTTAAGGTAAAATGAAAGATAATAAATTGTGCAGAATGGATCTTACCATATTTAGAGCCTAACTCTATAATTTCTTTTAAATGTATAGGATGCTGTTCATCTGTTTTCTACTGATAGAAATGAGTATGAATATGCAGTAGTTCATAACGCTTTGCCTGATAGCAAACCTCATAGAATTAAGTCATTAAATAGAAGACATGGAAATAGAGACACGTATGATCGAGGTAACTATGACAAAATTAAAAAGAATTTTCCTTAGTAATGTAGCAAATTTTATTGATAAAGTTCTTTTCTCTTCTGCTTTTGCTTTGATTTGAAGAATCTTTTTGTTTTGGCTAAGAACTCTGTTAGCTTATAACTTATCACCTTCCAAGTCACGTTTCAATTTTAATACTTTAAATGGTCATAGCTAAATAGTAGTTAATGATTTCATGTTCAATTGTTGCTCTTTGCTTATTGTCTCTGTTATAAAATATGTAAGTATTGATTTTTTAATAACTTATAATAATCTTATTTTCATTCTCTTTTCTGTTTATATTCTTTAAAATTAATGGTTTTGGTTTGATATATTTAGGAAAATATTGTATCTGCTGTTCTCTACTTCAAGAATAACAAAATTTAAAGATATATGCACATTTAAACTGTGTGATTTAAACTTTCTTGCTTTGCTATCTAGATGCTAAATCGCTGTGCTTATATTCTTCACTGTTAGGCTCTGATTCTGAAAGTGAATGGAGTTCATTGGAGCGCAGACAAAGGGAGGTTTATACTAAGGCAAATCGTAAACCTACCCCTCACAAGAAAACTCGTAAAAAGCGTGGCATACCTGTAGCTCCTCCTCGGATCCCTTCATTTGAGGGACCACCACCTCCACTCCCACCATTTCCTGGGGGTCAGAGGATTGTGACTGCTCAATCTCTTGATCCACTTGATAAAGGTATAATCACTATCCCAAGGCATTATTTCACACTGGTACTGCATGGTTTATATTCACAGTTTTACACTATGCATGCAGTAGACGTGTTTCAAATAACTCTAAGCAGAACTTTTCCTTTAGCAATTCTGTGCTTAAATTTGGTTTTACTAACAAACGTGGTTTAAGTGCAATGCTTTTTTCTGTTTCATTTTTTCTCTTTTTTTTCTTATCTAATTTTTCTATTCTGTATTTTAATATAATTTGGTATTTTTTGAACTTTGAATATGCCCTTACCTGCATGTAAAAAAAGTTTTCTTATTCAATTTTTATAAAAATTCTATTTTATGAAACTTAGGTTACAACATGAACTGCTTTTGTAACTCAGTTTATTTAACTTACCTGTGTGTATTTTAATAAATTCAAATATCATATTCTTGTTCTTACTTACACACTGTATTCTTATTCTATTAATATGCCTTAAGTTTTTCATGTTACTTTTATGATTGAGAAATTTCTCTGTGCTTCAATTAAGTGTAAGCTTAATCATTCAAAAAAAAATGTCTCTTGATTGCAGATATTGTACTCTTTACCCTAGATATTTTGAAGTTTTATGTAGACAGTGAATATGGTGCTGTGTTAGTGCTGAATGTGGCTTATTCTGTATTAAGTATTCATATTGCTGTTTATCCTTCTCCCTATAAAATATCGATCACTTTCATGCATGAGAAGAAATTGATCAGATATTTGTTTGTTAAAGTGGCTGTCCTTTGCTCTAATGTAGTATTAGTGAAGATGCTACCTTTAAATGCATTGTTCCTCAAGTTCTGTTTTAATTTGCCAGTAATGTGTTAAGTTGTTCAATTGCTAATAGGCTTCTCCAGTCTGAGTTGTTTAGTGGCATCTTTTGTAAAGGTATTCTTATAAGTTTTATATGGCACATTAGAACATTTCTTAGATATGTGTCCCACCTTCATGTTTGGAAATTAGGTTTTTGACATGTGAAGCACATCTCATATAACCTTACTTTTTATATTGACAAAGAATCCTTCATAGCTTAATTCTTACTTTTGCTATTCTGTAGCTTTTGATTTTGCAGTCTGTTTACCATACACCTATCGTCTGTAATCACCTATTGCTGCAAATTTTTTTAATCAGTCCCCAGATTTGATTGGTAGTAATAATAGTAGACGATTTAGCGATGAGAATTTGCTATGATTTCAGTTCGTGGAAGTGGCAACAATTCATCTGAGGGCAGCGATTTATCTGAAGAGGATGATTCTCGATATAAACCCTCTCATCGTCTGAAATATAAACACAAGCGATCCTTTCATTTGAGACGTAGGAAACAGCAAGGTCAGCAACAGCCACAACAAATGGAAAAGCCACAACCACATCCTCCTCCTTTAGGAGATTCACTTCAATTTAGTGCGCTAACTTCTGATAGTGATCTCTTCTCTCCTTCATGTAAGTTTCCTCCTTTTCTCTTTCCCCCTCTCCACTTTTGAGTAATATTCTGCTGGGGTCAGCAGAAATCCATAAATTTATATATATTCCATTTTCTTTCAATTTTTTTCTAAGAAAATATTTCGTTTGAAGCCAAAGTTTTGTAACACATTGACTGGCATTTTATTTGTTGCTTGAAAGCTTGTTTATCATATGACACCAAACTTTCAGTTATATTTCTTTGAATTCATTTCATTTACTTGCTCTATCTTTTCCTTCCACAGATATAGGGGAAATTACATTTCAAACTATCGTAATGAGAAGTATATCTCTTTCATATATCTTAAAGATGGTATTTTAGTTTTATATTTTTTTTCCTAAGTTATGACATAATTTTGTATGCACATGTTTGTTCTGCATGGGCTGGATTTGGTAGTTTAGACACTGTTACAAGAGAGAAATTGTGTATTATGAAAAATGGCTTTTCCAAGCTATGTTGTCAAGAAAGATTAATATCTTGTGGGGGTTGGGGCTTTAAAATAAGTAAATGAAATTGATACCGGATATGAATTTTCCTATTTAAATATGGCTAACTTTATATAAAAGGAATACTTAACACAGAATTGATATTGTAACCTGTAAAAGGCTGAAAATATGTGTACATGTAAATATGTTTAAAAGTAAATGCATTATACTTATAATCAGGGGGTATTAATGACTCTATGCATTATGACATTAAAAAATTAAAATACAAAGGACATGACTCTGGCTTATGTTGTTCTGTATTATGAGAATTTTACCTATTTATATCATCCAGAATTTAGCACTCATTACAGAATTAAACTAGAGAACTATAAAAATGATATTCTTAAGATTATAGGATCAGAGTAAAATAATTTATTAAAAATATATCATGTAAATGTGTATAAATACATATCATAGACGTCTTGGTGGTGTTTATATACCAAATTACCAAATATATTTAAAGGAATTCAGTGTTTTCCCATGCTTAAATTATGTAATTGCAAACATTCCTTTTCCCTCTGCAAGGGTAGGAGGGAGTAATTTGTTTAACATTGAGTCATTCAGACATGTATTCACTTCAAAATTTATTGTTTATGCATAACTTTTAAAATGTCAAATAGACTTATTTCATATGTGACGGTCTTTTTGAAACAATAAATATACTTTGTTCGAGGTCAATAAATCTAAAAGGCAGCATTAACACGTGAGATAAATTATAATTTTATAATTAGACATAAATTGAAATTGTTCTCTAAGGTTTGACTTCTGAAACTTAGTAATATCTTGGTTATTTTATTCGGAAAATGCTGAAATTTATGATAAGGATTGGGAAGTATTATCTGTCAACATTGAGAAATGGAAAGAAATTTGTCTTTAAATGCCCATTCACTAAGTATTGTGCACTGTGAAAGATAGTTGCTCATGTACAGATCAATAAAATTTAGGGCAGTGTTTCAAGAGTTTAGACTTTTCTTTACAGAAAGTGGCATTGTAAGAATATTGAGATACTTCTGCTTGAAATTGGGAGCAATTCATATATATTATATAATGATCAGTTGTCATATTTAAAAGATCTTTTTGTCTATTTCTTATGCTTCAGTCACACATGTCTGCAGTATGTACCCCCCCCCCCCCCCCCCCCAACCCAACCCCGACACTTGTTGACACATGTCACGCTCCAGGACTGTGACTAATCAATCCTACCCGACCATTCACTCTCTTTTCGGTTTTTAGTTTCGGTTGTCTTTCCCCATTTAGAACCCCAACCCCAAGGTCTTCTGCAGAAAAAACCACCTTGTCGAGGGATCGCTAGAAGGCCGCCCTGTGGAGCGGTCCCTATAAATCACACGTTTCCCCACAGTATACTGTGCAGTGCAGATGTGTGTGACTGAAGCATCAAATATATGCCCATGAATTTAGCTAGGACTAGAATTCCATTAAAATTGTTTTAGAATTTAAAAAATATATAATTCAGAAAGTTATATTTTACATTATTATAATAATATTAACATAAATAGCAATTTTAGGTATATTTTTTAATCATAAATCAGTTAAAATCTGAACGAGCTCATTGTGATACTAATTATATATATATATATATATATATATATATATATATATATATATATATATATATTCCATACTTTGTTTCTCAAAATTACAACAAATTATGTTTTATTTAATTAGAAATTATGTTCAATGTAGTTGTCAGTGACTGAGAGGTACATTGAAAGTAGTGATTAAAGTTGCTTTTAAATAAAGTATCTCATAATAAATCCAGAGATTTCTCTTCTGTTGCATGACACATTTTCTGTAATTATTAATTAAAAAATCACATAGCATTTCAGTAATATTTGATAAACACTTTAAAATAAATGACTGTCTGATTTCTGACTTCTACAAATAAAATGTTCTGCATCCTGTGACAAAAAGATTCTTGTCTACATACTAAAATGTCTGAAATCAGAGGTTTCTGTATGTCAAAAAGAGAACAAATTATTTATTTACAATGCTGTTATTAGCAGAAATTTTTAAAATTACTAAAAGTTTTTCAGAAAATAAGTTGGTTAATTTTTTTTCTCATTGTTTGATAATTCTTTCAGATTTCAGTTACTTGCACTGTCAATATAAATAATTGTAATCTTCATAGTTGGGTTTAACATGATGCAAAATATTTAGATATCATCTTTTTTAATATTTGCTGACTTTTCAGTCTTGTTGATGTATTACTAGCACATGGGGAAAAAAATAAAAGAAAGTTGAAAAACTTAAGGAGTATTTTATTGTTTACCAGTTGCTGTAGCAGTAGATTTGTGAGAGTAAAATTAAGTTTATGAACGGATTGTGTGCATAATGGACATTTGGTATCTCTAAACAGTTTGAACTATACTGAGAAAAATCCTTTCTGAGTTAATCTTTCTAAACATGTTCACCCATTTTATAGTGTTTGTAGTAATCACTCTCTGTTATAGGCTAGGCATAGTCATGAAAGAATTTAATTAGTAGCATCCTTCTTATGTATTACCTTCTTGCTTGAAAAACTTATTTTAATTACCTATTAAAATGTTATACAAAAAATTTAAGTACCTATGCTACTCTATATATGTATATCCTAGTGTGTTGATTTTTTTTTATTTTTTTTTTTGTGATTTTTTTTTTTCAATTGACATTTTGTTGTATACCAGTTTATGTATATATTGTATGTAGTTTACCTTCTTTTTAAAAGCACTTTATTTGAACTGATTATCAAGAAAAGAACTGACTTAGTGAAGTATGAATTATTAAATAGTTTTTCTTTTATTTATCTTGTTTTACCTCTAGTTTGCTTACAATTGGAGAAATATTTCTGTACCTGAACATCTGTAATTTTATGACCTTATTTATATTTTTTTTATATTTGAAGCAAATATGTTAGTTGCTCAGCTTAAATATTTTGAATGTCTTCAGTCGGTACTAACTTCTCACATTCTAAAAATATTTTTTCATCTATTTTAGCTAAATTAAAGTTAGAACAATCTTTAACTTCGCTTCCTCCTCAAGAAGATGATTCTAGTTATGAGATAGCATCACCTAGAGATGGCACTAATGCAGCAAGAGTAATATATTTGTTCTATTCTGTTAACCCTGAATATGTGTAATTTAAAGTGACCTCAATTGTTTGTCTTTTGTCATTAAATTTCTATAACTCAATTGCTTAATTATTCTCAGGGAAAACCAGAGAATGAGAAAACTTCAAAAAAGAAAGACGAGAAAAAGAAAAATAGAGAGGATGAAAAGCAAGAAAAGAGAAGGCTTAAAGAAGAAGTATGTATTAATTTTTATGAAGCATTTTCTTTGGCTTTATTCAGAGTTTGTATAACAAACCTTTGTAAATCAAGAGAAGCCATTGAGTTCATCTGAATTTTTTATGTTTAGTATAATGCAGTTTTAAAATTTTGTTTTGAATGAACAATGACACATCAATTCAACACATTCTGTATTGTTGGCCATTTGAAATCTTTTTGAATACTTTCAACTGAAAGATGCCAATTTTGTTTCTGAACATAAGCAATTGTTAAAATACAATGGAGTTCAACTGTAATATTTGGCAATACAGCTCAACATTAGTTTTGTTAAACAAATTGAGTTGAGGCTAAAAGTTTGCTCTTCATGTTAAAAAGACATAACAGTGAATAGAGTTACTATTATTAGTGCTATTATTAGTTATCCATTGCATTGTGTGAAAGATGTAAAAATTAATATTTGAATGGTACCTAGAAGTCCTCAATTTTTTGTTACCTGAAATTTGTTAATGCATGGGTAAAAATGCAACCATCATGGATTGGTGGTAAGTTACAACAGTTTGAAAATGTTGTAAAGTGCTTCTAAATTGGCTGTGTCAGTTTGAAATCTTTGAGATTCTTCATCCCTTAATCCATTATGTTATGCCAAATTGGGTCTGTTTAACATTACTGGCCACTTGATTTGAAATTTCTAATATCTGTAACCTCTTTTTCGGGTCTTGCTAAATGTTGATCCTGTACAGTTTCAGATTATGATTAATTTTGAATGAGAGATATGGTGTGGAAAGAGGTGGGAGTCAGTTCAGTCCATTATCATATATCATATGACTTTTAAGTATGTATAAGTGTTCATTTGGTTTAGGGTGCTGATCATTTCAGAAATCATTAATATTAAAGTCAGCTAGCTATCAGTGGATAACTAGAATAATGAAGGAAAGATTATACCTGATAATTGGCTTATTTTATTCATTGTAAATTTCTGAACTGTTAAGTCATTTGGGATGTGCAAATTGTGCTTATTTTCTGAATTTTTCAGTCATTTGGAGAATGTTTATCTTACATATTCCTATGTTATCTAATTTATTATTAAGCATCTTAATTGAATATTTAAATGTTGCTAATGTTTGTTTATTGAAAAATATCACATGTAAATTTAATTCTCTGTTGATACCTTTATGGTCCTTATGTTCATAACCATCTAATACATACTATGGGCACATTAAGGATAATATAATGTTTGTGACATATTCAGCAAAAATAATTTTGTATGAGTCTTGCTATTTTCTCAATTTAGATATCATTAAAATACACTATATTAAATCTGTATTTTTATTTACATTTTATCTCTGATAATTGTGTGCATTGTTTCAAAACTTATAACATTATTTTGTAATGTTCTTCAAAATATATATATATATTATATATATATATATATATATATATATATATATATATATATATATATATATATATATATATAAGAGAGAGAGAGAGATATTTATTTTATGCTGAAATATTTATTATAAATTCTGAAAGCTCATTCTTCGAATTATCTTAATGGTTGCTATGAATTTTCATTTACTGTTAACATCATATTTCTGTTAGGTATTATTAAATTGATTGGTATTGTAAATTAGTTATATTCATAGTTCCAAGTAACTTGTATTTTAATTTGATTTTGTAGAAATAGCAAATATATTTTATACATATTTAGCAGCCTTGGTATAGGTTTTGTCCTTGTTAAGGGCTCCTCGGGAAGGCTTAGCCAATAAATATGCTGAAGGGTAAAAAGAATTCAGAATGTGGAATTTCTGTAAATTTTTCCTGTTAACTAAAGTGCAGTTTCTAAGCCCCCTGTCAGAAAGCCTTTATTATTTATCATGCATAGTGGTTCAAAATTCAGAATGCTTGAAGAAAAGTGCATGTCTTTCATGAAAAGCAAATATATCTATATTTTACATTACATATTGTTTCTAATATGTTTGCAAAGCTTAAAGTATATCGGATTTCTTAGACTTATCTGTTTAAAATAAATGTGTTACTTTGAGACTATATATGTATACACACACGTGCACATAATTTAAAAATTTGCACCCTATTACTTTACTCATTGTTGAATGAGAGTTTGGTCTTAATCTTAGAATATATATATTCAATGCATAACTGTTGCTGTATTCATTTATCACATGGTACTTGATAAATGATAAATCATAAAATTTGTGTTTTATGATGAAGTATATATTTGATTTTTGTATGATTAACAGTTTTTAGACTTAAATGATTTAAATACTTGCTATTTTAATATTTTTGTTCTTAAATTAGAATGTAAGATTAATTAATAGTTACATTTCTACTTACAAAGCATTCATAGAGTTTCTTAATACTTATAGGAACGTCAGAAGCGATTGACTGAAAAGAAGAAAAAGAAGGCTGCTCAGGGTAAAGGAGGTACAGTCCCTCAACAAATGCAAGGTATAGAAGATTTCATGCAGTCTGAAGACAATCCCATTCCATTGTTTGTAGAGAAATGCATTAAATTTATTGAAGAAGAAGGTTTGGATTCAGAAGGCATCTATCGTGTTCCTGGAAATAGAGCTCATGTTGACTTGCTATTTCAAAAGTTTGATGAAGGTAATTGTCTTTCATATTTTAGTAAATTTAAGTTTAATGATTCGTTGAAGAATTAGAAATATATTTTTTATGGGTTTTTAGTGGGTCTAAAATAGTTCTTAATCAGAACAATTTTTCAGTAACTTTCAGTGTTTAAACCTACATTTGTTTGTTGAAGGATATTGTCATTCAGTAGCCATATTTATGCACTTGTAGTTAATACTCAGTAATTCTGTAAGACAATTGTCTGAAAAGGATTTTTATTGTTTAGTTAGTTAAGAATGTGGGCTTAATAAATGTATGTGAGAAAATTTCTGTTTTTCTGTAACAAATTTTTCTTAAATATTTTGCAATTCTCAGGAGTGAAAGTTTCCTGGAAGACCCGATTGAAAAAAATTGAAAAAAAAGTCATTAATTTTCAGTAGCTTTTATATAAGTAAAATACATATATAGTCTGCTCTTAAACTTGTGCATATCACAGCTCATTTGCACATCTTAATGCCTTACGTGCAATTCAAGAATTATTTACCTGTTATATATAGCAATATTTAGGGTCCAGCATAGTAATTTTCTTTATGATAAATTTTAGACAGATATAGTGGGTAAAAGAATAGGAAAGCTGGTTGATCTTTTATTTTGTTCTGAATAGAATTTATTAGTTCCTGGGTTCCTTTATTCACCAAACCTCAACCATAAAATTGCACGTTCCAGTAGCCTTTATATTGGTTTAATTTAGGACATTCCTAATCAAGTGGGCAAGTATTACCCCACCCCCAACTCCTAGCCCCTATACAACACTTTAATGAGTACTAATGAAATAAGGAATTCTTAGTCTTACCAAAGGAGTAACTTTGGACCTTGCTCAAAAGAGCCTCAATCTTTACTTCTAAAGAATTAATAATTTTTAAAACGAATTTGTTGAATTTGCAATCTTACATGTGTCAACAAACATGTGCAATTCAAATGTTGCTTTAGCATTCACATCATAGGATATTGCCTCATCTTTTAATAATACATGAAAAAAAATTATTAAATGCTTTTGGTATCAGGTGGAACTGTTTTGTGGGGAGAAGTTTTGAAATCTTTCCTTTTTCTTGTCAAGCAATGTGAATTTGAAAATTGTTTAAACAATTTCCCTAGTGATGCCTAATTGTTTCAGACAGCTAAAATGGGCAATTCGATATTCTACAACAACTGCAATACTTTTATATCAGTTTATTGTCATGCTAAAAGACTTATATTCTAACTTTTGGTGCTGTTCCTAACTGTGAAAATCCTTTTCCTTGTTGTAAGATTCGATCCAACTGTGATTTCATGTTATTCATGATCTATTTTAACTATGTAAAATGAGTGTAAAATCTCGTGTTTTCTAGATAATTGCATTTTGCGTTAACAGCAGAGTATCATGTTAATGTGAAATATGAGTTTTCTAAGATTATTTCAGCCATTTTTTCTGTTGGGTTACAAAGCAAAAAATTGTGCCATTTTAAGACTCGCACATGTAGTCTTTATCATAAGCAAATGTAATATTTTCATTGGATGGTTATTTTTTTGTATTCAGACATTTAGAAGGTTTTGCTGTATAAAATTTAACTGAAACATTATTTCAGAATAATTTATCTTTAAATTACCTTTATATCTTTTTCAGATCCTTCAATTTCAATCAGAGAGTTAGATATTCCTGTAAATGCTGTTGCTACAGCTCTAAAGGACTTCTTTTCCAAAAGACTTCCTCCTTTAATTCCAACTTGTTTGATGAATGAATTAACAGAAATTTCAGGTAATATAATTAGTAACATAATATGTATTTAAATTTTAAAAAAATTTTCTTTTCTGATTAAATATTTTTGCTTTTGATTAGGTGCATCATATTCTTCTTCAGGAATACAGGATAAAAGTTGTAGACTGTTCACTTTAAGGGATCTTTTGAAAAAACTTCCATCTTGTAATTTTGAAGTCTTAAAATTTGTCTTTCAACATTTTGTAAAGTAAGTGTATTCTGCTTACCAAATCTTACATAATTAAGTTAATATTATTTTAAGTTTTGTGTATATAGGTACAAAATTTATTAAAATATAGGTCATATAAATTAATGGAGACTTAATTTTATGCTAATATTTATATATATATGTGTGTGAAATAGTAGACTATAAATTTCATAGGTGATAATTATGCTTTAAATTTTTAATTCATTTGCATTAAAATAAAACATGGGGCACATAAGAAAGTTTGTTGGTGCTATGATGTATATAAAGTGTATCCTTATTGAATATTTAAAGATGAATGTCTATTATGGCATAATTTGCAAAAATGTGTCTGCATAGTCAACTTAGCAAAGAGCTTAATTATTTTGCAATCAGTGTAATTAATTTCTGAATGTGATAAATCAACTTACTTTTTCATAAAAAGGTTTGTTGTTCGATTGATATGTTGATAGAACCCCCTACCACATCATAATAAAATTTGTGTTTTTATATAACCTAAAATTT
Source organism: Dolomedes plantarius (assembly GCA_907164885.2). NCBI lineage: Eukaryota > Metazoa > Arthropoda > Arachnida > Araneae > Dolomedidae > Dolomedes > Dolomedes plantarius. The sequence goes on from OU015501.1 coordinate 120,773,950, forward strand.
TAATTTTAAAAATTTATTGTGTAAGGATTTTAAATTTGCACTTTATTTGTAATAATCTATTATTTCATCCTACGTTTAAAGATATTATGAAATGAATCTTCATTTTCTGTGTGTCCCAAGGTAGGGATGAGTGCCAATAAAATATTAATACTTCATTTGAAATTTAAAGAAAAACTAATGAAGAATAATGGAAATATTGTATAGAACATGATACCCTAAAAGAAAGGTTTTCTTTCAACTATGATTCTCTCTGCCAATTTGTCAATAATATTTTCTATCATAGATTTGCTCCATTGCAATTTGTGTCAATTTCACTTTTGGCTGGCATTTAAATACTTATGTGAATGAATGTTGTTTGAATGTTATTAATCATATTTAACTTGATTGCATCACTTGACATAAAATATGCTTATTATTTTGTATAGTACCATATTAAAGGTATTCCTCTTTTTTTCTGTAGAGTTGCAGATAATTGTCGGTTAAATAGCATGGACAGCAAAAATTTAGCAATCTGTTGGTGGCCAACTTTGCTTCCTTTAGAATTCAGTGATATGATGATGTTTGAAAGAATGCGGCCTCATTTGGAAGATTCAGTGCAGACTATGATTGATCAATTTCGTTTTCTGTTTTGTGGTGAAGAAGAAGTTGTGATGGTGTGATCTTGTCAATTGGAACTAAAATTGGGTTTTTACATTAAAGTCTCATGATCATCATAAGGAGTTGTTAAGATCTGCCAGAGATGCGCCTGTTCTGCCATCAGATTAATCTGAAGATGCTATATGTTTTTGGTGCAGAATCTGCCAAGTATATTTATACTGCTTTATAGCAAAAAAAAAAAAGAAAAGAAAAGGAAAAAGTAAGAAATTACAAAAGTAAATATTGTATGCCTATTTACTTGTACACAAAGCCCATAGTCCTTTCACCTCAGTGAAAAAGCCATATCAGTGGTTTAATCATTTTATATGCTTTAATATGACAGTATGAAAGCTCACCAAACATAATTTAATCATTGCCTTTCTATAGGCTGTGTTCTCATGTTCGTAGATGACTCAGTATCTAGAATAAGTACTCTAGCTTTACAAAAAGTATGGGTGTGGCATTATGGAGTGTCAAAATGAAATTTTTATGTTTTTGTCGTGTCTCCAGATTACAATATTTTTATTTACTTTCTATACAGTGCCATTGAACATTTTACAATACGAGCTGCATATGAGCAAGTAAGGATGCATTTTTTGCTATTGTATTGCATCTTCTGCATTGCAATGATCTATTTTACATAGCTTGCAGTATCCAGTTCTATCTGTAAAAATATATCATTGTCTGGTTAGCTCATTACTGAAAATGGTATTGTTGTTTAAATTCATGGTATGCAAGCACAGTCATCAGTATGAGTTCCTTAAGGCAGTTGATGCACCAAGAAATTTTGTTCAAATATAGTCAATATTGCTCTCCAAGCTGAATTGTGCGTATGGCAGAACAGCATCATACTTCATAAATGGAGTGCTTTTTCTGTACATTTATTCAATTATGTAAATTTCTTTTTGTACAAAGATTGTGAAAGAAAATGCACTATCCTTTTTACAGCTTCCTACTTTATTTTTGTGTATGTGAAAATGTCCCTAAAACAATGTGCTCAGTGAAATTAGGGTATCATATTTGTACAGAATGGCTACTTGTCGGTGATGTGTACAGAAAAAGTCAACAGAAACATTTTTTGATACCCTTGGTTCCTTATATTAAGCACAACTTCAATTCAATTATGTTGAGAAAAAACTTTTGCTATTAAATATACATTTTGTAATAGCTACATATCGAAATATGTATGTTATTTATCATAGTTTACTGTGGAGTAAGTCTCTTTTATGAAAAGTATCATTCAGTAATGCATTCTCGCTAGTCAGATTTCAGTTGAAACATGTTGAATCTCACCTCTCACTAGTTTTGTATTACATTTCGAGCCATCTGATTCACTTATAAATTAAGCTGTGAAATTAGTGTGTATTTTACCTCATGTTACTTTTTAACATTTCATTTACAGGAAAGAGTTCAAAAATGTAGAAATTTTTGTGTGTAGAAAAAAATTCTGAATGTGTTTCTTAAGACTGTTTATTTAAATCAGGCTGCCTGTTATTTAAATCAACCTTTTCTTTCATGGGGAGATGCAATTATATTTAAATAAATCATAAAGTTTTATATTTTATGTCTTGCACCGAAAAAGTAGGAAATTGTCTTTTTATATTGAGCATTATTATTGATTTTATATTTGATTTTAATTGTTTCATCGAAAAGCATTTTTTTACTTTTTTATAAATTAATTCTATTTTTAATATTGTGTAAATGTGCATTTATTTTACAATAATCCTATGATTCATTTACCACCTTAAAGTGTTTTATCATAAACATTATGACCTTGCTGAACATTTTATGGATCTTAAATAATACATCCATGTAATAATCAACATTTTATCAATGAGTAATTTACTTTGAACAAGTGTTGCTTTCTCTTTTGATGCAATTGTTTTTGTTGTTGTTTATGAGAATGAGTTTATATGTATTATTCACACTCTTAAATATATCTTGTGACTTGTAAAAAAAAAGTGAAAGACAGTAATTAGTTGTGTAGTATGTTGTACATTCTAAAAAGTTTAAATTATAAGTAATTAAAAGAGTTTATATATGGATTATAAGTTTAACAGATATTTTTTTTTTTTCCTGGGAAAAGGGATTTTTTTCCCTTATACGACCTAAGTTATTTTATGTTCTTAAATTTTATCAGTGGTTTATTTTTTTTAAATTCAGACAACAGTTATGTGAAAATGTTATATTTATCTTGTAGAATGGATATTAGGGACATGATCACTGAGCATTCCTTGTTTGCAAATACTACAAAATGTTTTAATAGCCTAAATCTTGAATATATAAAACTGTCGTGGAAGATCAAATCTAGTCATTCATAATATTTAAACAAAAAACTGTTCATAGTAAATTTGTGTTATCTGTGGAATATTATTTGCATAATAGGAATAGCACCAATATCTGAAAATAAATTTTTTACTTTACTTGCTATTTTTCATATTTCTTTTGAAATTTCAACATAGATGCTTTTGCAGTATGTGTCATGATCAAATATTTTATTACATTTAATTTTCAGACACTAAGGTAAAAAACAATGACTATATATATATAAATGTAGAAAACAATCCCATTTGCAACCAAAATGCATGTGACTGCATTCTAGTTTTTTTTTCTACTATTTATTTGCTTCTCATCACAATTGATATACCTAGCAGATAATCTGTAAAGGAAGAGTGTGGGGGAGATAATTCAAGTAGCAATGATTTTGATATTGCGATCAGTGTATTTATACAATACTGAATAATTGTTAATGTGTAACTTTTTTTTTTTTTTTTTAAAGTCAAAAGTGATATTAAAAACTTGTCTTAATCAACTAACTATTGTGTCAGAGAGCAATTACTGCAGCAAAAAACATGAGTTAAGGGGTTGGGGGGGGGGGATATTAGCTCTTTTTATGGTATTTGTCTTGTTAACATTTTGATTGCATATGTGGTAAGATTAAAACTTTTAGTTTTAACTCATCTTGTGTTATATTTCTACAACTTTTTCTTAAATTGTCGCACTCAGAATTTTTTTTTTTTTTTTTTTAAATAGTATTGTCTTGGGTGGAGGTGAGGGTTTAGTTTGGAGTGCTATGGTCAACTTTTTGCTACACTAGGGCTAATTATACCGGGACCTACTGTTTAAAGCCGATTCTGAGCAGCTTCAAATATCCATGCCAACAGTGTGACTCAAACCCACAGGATCTGATCCAAATGCCAGTGCCTTGCCATTCAGCCATCACCTGGTGTGAGGGTGAGGGAATTACTAGTTCTAGTATGAGGTTCCCGAGAGGTTGTTCCTAAATGTTCTCATGAGTGTACAACTTAATAAGTTTAGTAAATTCAAGTATTAAACTATGTTGATATCTTCTATCTCCTAGCATTGATGTGATTAAATACAACAATTATTGCTGGAAGTTCAGTATGCCAAGTTCACTCAATTTGGCCATAACAAAGACTGTGTGTGTGTCTATTCTGGGTAAACATTTTGTCTTGAAAATAAAGTTTTTGCCCCAAAATTTGATTATTTAAAAATTTTGCAATGAGGGAATTTAAATTATGTGGTTGAAATAACACATGTACAAACTCGAATATATCAGTATTCCATGATGTATTGGCTTCATTCTTAAGTGACTGAATATCATCTCCATCTCAGAAGTCACATTTCAGGAATTTATGTATGTTATGTGTAACAGTTTTAGTCCACACTTTCCTCGTTACTAAGATTTTTTTTCCCTCAGTTTCTGGCAAAATTCTGTTACCATAATTAACATGCTAAATTCATTGAATTGTGGTGAAGGGCAACCAGCTCTCATGAGTGGCGTAGGGTGGTGTCAATATCTTTCAAATCTAATCGGAACTTTGGAAAAAAAATTCCTATTGTTTGGTGGTTTGCCTATTTTTTTTTTGTTGTTTTTCAGTACTTCAGTAATTTATTGCAGTAATTTTGAAATGATAAATTTTTTCCACCTCAACAGATCCTTCTACTGCAAATTTAATGTTCATGGGAAGGTTAATTTCTATAATAAAATTTTTCTCATTATTAAACTGTAATGAATTTGTTAATGGAACAAAGAAAGGAATCCAGAATAATAAGTTTTACAATGTTGAAAATATTCCGATCCAATTGTTGTTGTCAGAAATCATTATTTTCTGATTTTGCTGGATGAGGGAAGGTAAAATTTATGTATGTTTAAAAATGACAATTTTAACCTCTTCATACCTTTTCCACCAGTGAACATTTATGGATATTACCAAATATTTTCTGCTGGAAAATTCAAGAGTTATACTTTTGGTAGACTTCTAAAAATTTCAATCCAAGCCCTGTTATCTTGTGGTATTTGATTTGTGCAAGTGATTGCCAGGCATTCGCAGTCCTGATGTTTTATTTCTACAAACATCAGGACTATGAATGCCTTGGGGATATTATATATCCTTAATGTGTCTGCATCAAGAAAGAGATGGGTTGGGATAAACTATTACACAATAATTGGTATATTAAGGAAAATTCGGTTTATATAAAGAAAAGTGTGAAATTATGAATTAGACCTAAACAAAAGTCAAGGTAAATCAAACAGATGCAATATTGGTTGCCCTATCTGTAAACTTTGAGCTGGAACAAATAAGTTAATTTTTAGTAGATGTGCAACTGAATTTACTTCAACTTGGAATTTATTAAAATTCCTCTTCATACTTGTTTAGGTAATATATTAATTGATCAAATTGAATATTTGTTATATTGGTTGTGGGAATTTAGTATTTTACACTCGATACATTTTTTTGTTATGAAATATCTTTAATTGTTTCACTTTAGCCTTCAAACATTGTTGAGATAAACTCCAAGGTTTTATCTTTTTTAATATACTAGCCAGGCTTCACCCGGCTATGCTCAGGCTTTGGTTATCTACACACAGGCCATCCGTCCACCAGACAGACGGCTTTGAATGATTCAGTGAGAGGGGGAATTTCATAAGAGGCACTATTAATTTGCAGTCTCCCCCACCCCACAAAAAGAAAAAAATTTTATTCACATTAACACCCACCACCACCTGGTATGATATGAGCATACCTGCATTACATAAAGATGAATTTTCATGTGCCAGTCTGGAATTGAATTCTAACAGAACAGCATTAACCTCTTGAGACTCGAGCAAAGTAAAATTTAAATATTTTTTTATAATTATAGTTTATTAAAACAAATGGACATTAAAAAGCTTGTTTTTCAAGAAATTAATGATTTTAATTTTTCAGGGGAGCACATCCGTTTTATTGGATGTTGAGGTCATAAACTTGATAAATAATGACAAACCTGCACAAAAACTTTATTTAGGTAAACTAATAAACTTTATAAGGTTAATACTAAGTTAATTATTGAATTTTAAACTAAAATTTAATTAAAAAGTTAATTATTGAATTTAAAAAGTGTATTACTAATAGTTATAGCAGTTAATTACTTATCAATTTACATTAAGATTCATGAAAAACTTTAAAACAATTTCTTTCAACAGTAATACAAAAAAACATTTTGGAAACTGTACCACAAAAAGCTGTAAAGTAAAAATGTCAAATTGTGGAAAATTGTTAATCAAAATCTATTTAAAAACTAAACACATTATAAATAACATGGAGAAAATAAGCGTATGAAATAACGTGCTGAGCTGTTGCCAAAAAAGAAATCGTGCCAAATCCAGTTTTACCAAAATTATTTTAAATCGTAGTAAGCAATGAAAAACATACACTTCAATAATAGCAAAACAAAACAGGATGGTTAAATAGAAAGGAAAGGGAAAACAGAAGTAAGAACATGATGGTAAAATAGAAAGGAAAGTTGAAACAGAAGTAAGAAGTTATATTTTAAATTATTTAGCATGTAAAAAAATTACAAACAGTATTCAACACAACAAAGAAATGACGAACTTCAATTCACCAACCACAAGCAAGTCTGGAAATGGAACAGCCAGCATTAAATGAATACCCAAATCGAATCACAGTTGACTTTAATTAAATTTTTTTTCACTTTTAATTGCCAAAAAATCAGTACATCTTCAAATGATCTATTTATGATATTTTTTATTAAAATAGAAAAATAATTAAAAATTAGACACACGATAAATCATTTCTTTTCAGTGATTCATTTTTTAGTGAGAATCACACTGTATTTACGTTTGGTTTCAGTAGAGTATGCATTTAGAATTGAAATCTCTCTAAAACTATTAAAGTAACAGATTAAATGTACACAGAAAAAATTATCAGTTTTTAAAGCTCTTTTCAAATATGTTACATTGATGTACTTTCATGGAAAAAAAAATACATTGATTTCGACATTTTCAAATATGGCCGAATTTTGTAATGGAAACCCGGAAGTGTGACCGACAGACAACATGATTGCTTTATTAATATAGATGTTGCATTGCTTGATTAAACAAGAAAAATCATATTGTTATATAAAAAAGCTCTATATTTCGTATCTTGTAGTCTTTTACGATTGATGTATTGTCTTTTAAGGTACATCAATTTCTTAAGCAGTTTATAAACTTTCTTTATAATTTTAATCAATATCTGTACATATATAATTTCATTTTTAAATTATTTATTCATAAAAGCAAATAATTTAGTAATTTAAGTATATTCTGTATCATATTATACTGGAATGTCATCAGTCTTCTAAATATTAATATTTAGTGAAAAATATTTTTTAGGGAAAAGACTTAAAAAGTTAGGTATTTAAATAATAAATAAATGGGTATCTGAATCGAATTATAAAGTGAAAATTATTGTGACCTGATAGGACTATTTTTAAATGTGTCAGCAGGATAAAGGTGGTGTTTAAAATAAGTTGATGCATAAAATTTGGGGTCTAAATTTTTTTACATTTTCCTGATAAATGTGAAATTACCTATACAATGCTTTACAATAGCTAAGTTGTTAGAATATTCAAATTTAAATTGTTTCTAGAGAAATACAAACAATTTTATTAAACAATTAATCTGAGAAGTCAATACAGTTGATGAGTAAGGAAAATGCTAGTTTAATTAATGTCATTTTGATCAGTGGGTTTGATCTGCAGATTTTTCTTTAACTAAACTCCATTAAAAGAAATTAAGTCTGTTAATGGTTGATGGACAGCCTGTTTTTAACACGTAAAACTAGTATGTAATTAATCAATAATTGAACTTATCCAAAAATGTGGTGGGGGTGAGGCATAAACTGTGGTTAACCAATCCATGATTTGTATTATCGATTGCAGACCTTCCTTTATTCGATGGAGAGAGTGATTTTCCCATGTGATGTAGTGAAACGGTGTACAAAATTTGACATGGTAAAAATTAAAGACCGTTTGTGTTTGTTACACTTGATGTTATAAAATTGCTTCACTACATTACATTTATTTAGTATAATGAAGAATAGGATAAGATATCAAACGATTTTAATCTTTTGCTTCGTTTTAAAGAGAAGTTTAGTCAAATAGTATTAATATGATTGATGCATTTAGTGAACCAACTCCATGGTCTGTATTTAAAAAAAACTTACACCACCTCTACTACTACTACTAACAAATGAGGAAGCCAGAATTGCTTCTAAACTATTTTTGAAATGATTGCCTTGTGTATGCCAGTAATATAGCTTAAAACTACCATGTATGTGTATAAATATATATATACACACACACACCATAAATATATTTATATACACAGTCGATTCCGGTTATTCGGACCGAATCCCGTCTTTTAACATAAGGCATGTTCGTTTAATCAGACCAGCCGGTTATTAGGACCAAAATGATCGCGTCCCGATGTGGTTCAATTAACCGGAATCGATTGTATATGTATACATATACACACACATGTATATGTGTGCACAAACTCGCACATACAGGCGGTTACCAAGATATTGGAAACACCAAGGTACAGAGGCTGTTCGCACATTTTTTAGTCGATTTTGGTAAGCGGTAATAAAAAATCGTTTGCTGCAAAAGAAATAATTGCAATTGTACTATGTTTTTAAAAGTCAAAATTATAGTCTACGGCTTGAAAGTTTTGTTTTTATTCAAAATGGCGTTTTTAACAAAGCAGTGATTCTAAGGCTACATTTATGCTCTTTGCGAAGAGAAATATGCATACTCCGTTATCCAAAAACGATGTGAGAGTCATGGTTTTGTGATATCTAAAGCGTCGATAGGTAATATCGTCAACAAGAAAGGGAAAAAAAACGTCAAATTGGAGCCTCAAGTGGGACAAAAATTCTAAACAAGTATCCAAGGAAAAAACGGACATCTTCGACTATTGCAAAGGTACGTTGTTTAATGTTAAAAGAAAATCCCCCTAGTCAAAGGACAGTTGAAGAAACATTAAAATGCTCAATGACCACTATAACAAAATGATAAACGTTGATTTAAATCTTAACAAAGCGAAAAAACGCAATGTGCATCGTCTTCTTCCAAATCATATCGCTGAACGCAGGACACGCTGCAGAATTCTATATGAGAAACACTTATCCAAAGAAAAATGGAAAACAATTGTCACAATAGATGAATCATGGGTGTATTTAAATGATTGCAACAAAAAAAGAGCCATTTATTATCATAATAGGGGAGAAAAAAATTTAAGTACATGGTTCAAAGAATCGAAAGAAAGTTTTTCTAAGGGATTCATGATTGTTGCTGGTTTTTCTTATAATGGCAAGTTAAAAATAAAGAGGGTGGAAAAAATGTCAAGATTAACTCCAAATACTATCAGGAACATATTTTATCGCCAATTTTTCTGCATGAAATACCATCGCTTTACCCACAGTGCCATCAATCTGTGAGACTCCATCGGGACAAAGCTAGCAGTCACACATCAAAATCCACTGTAAATTTCCTAAAAGAAATGGAACAAAAAACTGGTATCAAGGTCATACCCTTCACTGATATCCCTACTAAATCTCCCGATGTATCACCTATGAATTTTTGTGCTTTCGGACTTTTAAAATCTGCATTATCCAAACGTCGTCCCAAAACCCTTACAGGACTCTGGAAGGCTGTTCAGGAGGAATGGGATAGAATACCTCTTCTGACACTTCAAAAGGCATTATTATCCTGGAAATTGCGGTGTCGAAAGACAGTTCAGAATAAGGTATGTCAAATAGAACATTTAAAACACAAGAATTTTATGTAATTTAGTTTCGTGAATACAATATACATCGTCTAAAAAATGTGTGAACAGCCTGTATGATATGAAATCCTTTATTAAAATGGCATATGACCTCCTTTAGCATGTAGTAACACTGAATTTGCCTAGGAATAGAATTACAGTAGTCATGAATAGTGGTTAAGAGAATATCACCATTCGTAGGAAAATCGTTTAAGTTCCTGTAGTGGTAGGTACCGATTCCTGACTTTATTCTCTAAAGCAGACTACAGCAGTTCGATTATATTGAGGTCGGAGGACTGTGCAGGCAATAAAGTTTGTTTGATTTCATCGTCATGCACCTCAAACTACGGCTTGAAAAGGCTAGCTGTATGGATAGTAGCGTTATTCTGGAAAATGCCATCTCCTACACGAAACTTATGTTTACGCCATGGGATGGACCTGGTTAGCTAAAAGTTCGACATAGTCTTTTCCCAGTCACCTTTTTAGGTTTGCATTGCAGTAAACCATGAAATGGCTGCCCAAACCATGGCAGATCAGTTGGCATAAGACAATCAGAATCATAAGATTTTTTGTAAGTGTTTTCCAGACGTATGCAGTCCTGATGTAAGGTACAATGTGACCGCTGATTCATCTGACCTAATGACATTCTTCCCCATATCACCCGACCAGGATTTGAGATCTTGGCACCACTGTAGACGGCGTTTAGCATTAACATCGATTACAAGTGGCTTGGTAATTGCTACTCTGCTGTAAAAAGTTTGTTTAGGAAGTTCCCTCCTAACTGTTAGGGTTGATACTAGAGCCTTCAGATGCAGATTAAACTTAGCGGTCACCTTAGCTATAGTCGTCTTTTTGGATGTCGAAATCCGCATCAGTACTCACCGGTCTCTTTCACTCAACTTTCCCTTTCGTCCACCATTCTGCTTCGCAGAGGATGTTTTACCGTGCATTCTATATGCTGTCATTACTTACTATATCGTAGCTTGGGAAACACCCAATATCCTGTAAGTTGCGGTAACACATGCCCCAAGCAGACGGGCACTGTAAGGACTTTGTCTTAAATAAAAGACTGCCAACCTTTTTGTATTTAATGCTTTAATTGCATTTCTCGACTAAATCCAGGCTATTTACAATATATATAAAAGATTAAATTCGTGGGTTCACGGCATCGACGAGGAAGGTCAAATTGACTTGAGTTATCGCTTCGCTCATTCAAGTCTATCAAGTCTACACAATGAAGTCAGTGTAGAGAAGAACAAGTCCTACCAAAATTTTTTTTCAGATTCTCTGCATGGAGACGGACTTCAGCAAGACTCCCAAGCAGAGATGGCCACACATAGCAAAGAAGTGGAGAGAGACGCAACACATAGCGAGCGTGTTTAAAAGACAACACTTAGAACGAAAAGAGAGCAGTTTCTTCTTTTCAAACATGTATTAATTAGATATTTACCGTTTAGAACATCGGGGGCTAGGAAAGTTTAAATGATTGCGGTGATAGTTACGTGTTTTGATGCTCTCATGACTCTATGTCCACATGTTTTCAATACATTTTCGTGTATTATAAACAAAATTGGGGCAAGAGCTTTTTCATGTCATTTATAGTAGCCTTAATCTTAAACGCGTATTATACGGGACTGTTTAGTTTTCCGAAGAGTATCGGCGCGTGGCTAAAGGGCTAATATAATTCATAAAATTAGTCATTCATACTTGCGTTCAAAGAAACGAGGTTGTTCTTTCTTACAATCGTCAGTTTTGGAATAAGTGTTGAGTGAAATTTAAGTGGTTGGTTGAAAGCGCTACGGTAGACTTTGCTACACAACAGTAGGTCTCGGTCTAATTAGCCAGGGACTTAACTGTTTAAAGCCGATACCGAATGGCTGCAAACATCCATAATAACAATGGGACTCGAATCCACATGCTCTGGACTAATACCAGTGCTTTAGCAATTCGATCATCGCTCAGCTAAATGAAGTTTGGGAGTAAGCTTTTTTTTTTTTGTTATATACATACACACACACCTTATATACAGTGGAATATCGATCTATCGTTTTTCAAGGGACCGATTGAAATGAACGATAAATGCGGGAAAACGATAGATGCGGAAACATAACAAAGCAATATGATCGTTGGGACTGGATAAAATGAACGACACATACGGAAAAACGATCGATCGAGATTCCACTGTATATATATATATATATATGTGTGTGTGTGTGTGTGTGTGTGTGTGTGTGAATCTACCGTCTGATCGACACTTGTGCGGTATTCAGAAAATAAGAAACCAGGCATTTGGCTTGGTGGTCGTTCCTTGTGCAACATCAACTCCAAATCAAATAACTCAAACGGAATAATACTTTTATTACTTTAAACACATTATGGTTATCTAATAGTTAAACATATTATACGAAATATAAAGGAGTGGAAGCTATTTACATATTTAGAGAGAAAAGGGATAATAGCGACCGTCTCAATCCATGATCCAATCTCTAAGTGCGCAGTTCGAACTCGCACCAGCACACAAAGGAAAAGTACTTTCTTTTTACTACGTGGTGCCATATGCCCAGGCGCATACAGAAGGAACGCAGAAGTTAGTTCTATAATGGGAAAGACAAGATCAAAAGCAGGGAATTAATGGAATAAAATTACATTGGTGTGGCGTTGTTATTATTATAGGATAATTAATATTGGTGGGGCGTTATTACATGCATAAAAATTAAAAATATGATATGATACAGTAAAAATATGCGTGGAAATATACTTGGTGAGTCCTTTACACTTGAGCAGTATATCGTGTGATACACCTAGCATCGTCACTTCATTACATATTTTGCATTAAACTTTGCATTTATGCAAAGTTTAAGAAGATTTATTGCAAGGAGAGGTATACCATCAAACCTGTATTCTGATAATGGCACGAACTTGAGGGGGACTGTGAACTTATTCAAAAATATTAACTAGAATGACATCTAGAGAAGATGTGCTTGTTCTCAAGAAGATCCAATGGAAATTCAGTCCTCCTACCGTTGTTTGGTGGGAAGGGAGGGGGAGAAACATTTATTCGAGTTATTAAAGATATAGGTAAAAGTATTTTAGGTCAAACAGTTCTGGTGTATTAATGCCTATCTCAACTGATAGATGGACAACTTACTAGCGATTTTTATCAGCAGACGAGGAGACCAGTGAAAGATGGGTAACGAGACAGTATGGATATAAAGATTCGGATCTGAATCAATTGAATCCCAGATCATCTTTTAAACGCGAGACCTCTCCCATATGCACCCTCTACAAATTGAATTCGAGCGGGGGTACCCTTCTTAAAAATTTCCAGATGAAAAAAATATATATATATTGCGTGTCGAATAAAAATGTTCCCATTAAGAAAATATTTTGACGAAAAATTGTGTTTTTTTATATACCTCAATTATTTTGTGATTAAAGAATATATACCTTAAAAATTAAGTTTAGGAGCCAAGGCTTGTGAAGACGAACGTCTTAGGTCCCGTAACGAAAGCAGAGCTTTCTGTCTGGCAATAAACGAAGGTCGTGGGAACTTTAAACCAAGAATTTCCCTCTGTAAAGATAATCATGGAATAATTCTTAATGAAAAAGGTAAAACATTGGAAAGATTGGTTGAATACTCTGATTAATTGCTTAATTTGAATGTATCAGGTCAATCAATGTATACAACTGAAGACCCTTCCAGGGCAATCTATGATGAAAGGGATTTGATTAACACTCCAACCAAGTCCAACGTGTTATTGATAAATCGAAACATAACAAGGCAGCAGGCCCAGATGCAATACCACCTGAATTCATAAAATATGCTGGAGGCAAACTGACAGCAATAATTTTTGAAACTATACTCTTTATATGGGAAAAAGAGACCCTACCTGCTGAATTGAAACTTGGTATATTATGTCCTATACATGAAAAGGGAGATGTTTTGGAATGTAAAAATTATAGAGGAATAAGTCTACTATGCATCACTTATAAAGTGTTTTCAAATATTCTATTTAGCCGTCTGTCGTCTACTGTCAATAATCTCATAAGGGATTACCAGTATGGTTTTCGAAAAGGACGATTTACGATTAACCAGATTTTCACGTTGAAACAAATTTGGGAGAAATGCAGGGAATATGGAATAGAAACACACCACCTGTTCATAGATTTTAGGGCGGCATATGACAGTTTTAGGGATTTTAGGGCGGCATATGACTGCCAGACTTTGATGTACCAAAAAATTAATTAATCTTGTGAAGCTTACCTTTACAGGTGCCTTCTCTATGGTACGTATTCAAGGAGAATTATCCAGGCCCTTTGAGATTTTTAATGGTGATAGGCAGGGAGATGCTCTTGCATGTCTTCTGTTTAATACAGCCCAGGAAAGGGTTATTAGTGATTCTGGTATAAATACAAGGTGAAATATTTTTAACAAGTCTATACATTTTTTGGCATACGTTGATGATATAGACATAATTGCAAGATCTGCAAACACGCTGAAGGAGGCTTTCCCAGCATTAGAAAAAGCTGCGGGAAAGATGAAACTAAAAATAAATGAAGAAAAAAAAAATATATGTATTGAGGTAAAAAAGGAAACCATGTTAATTTATATGAAATCGATAAATATAAATTACAATCTGTTAAAATATTTACTTATTTAGGATCTGAAATTGAATATCAGAATGAGATTGACCCAGAAATAAGGAAAAGAATTATCGCAGCTAATCGCTGTTTCTATGGGTTAAGGAACCAGCTTAAATTTCATCTTATCAAAAGAAAAACAAAGATCTTGCTTTACAAGTTTCTCATAAGACCAGTGCTAACATATGCCTCTGAGACATGGCCATTGACATAAAGGGAAGAGAAGGCTCTGATAATTTTTGAAAGGAGAGTTTTGAGGGCTATCTTTGGTGATATCCTTGATAATGGCATTTGGCGAAGGCGACACAATTTTCCATTATACAAACTGTTTAAAAATGAAGACGTTGTGAAATTGAACAGAATGAGATGGGTGGGTCATCTTTTGAGGATGGATTCAGAGAAAGCACAATTGAAAGTTTTTCTGCAGTCCCCTTCTGTGAAAGACAGAGAGGAAGACCAAAAAAAGAGATGGATGGACTGCCTGGATTCAGACTTTAATGCCATGAAGGTTAAGAACTGGAGATCCAAAGCTGGTGAGAGGGTAGTCTGAGGAAAACTTCTAGATAAAGCCAAGGCCCATGTGGGGCTGTCGTGGCAATTATGATGATGATGATAACCAAGGCTTGTAAAATAACGGAGTGAAGAATTCCAGCTGAATTTTTTTATATTCCTTGTTGAGAGCCATAACAAAACTTTTGTACGTATGAAGAAAACATGATGGCCCAGATGTTTCAAGTCTTGTCTGCTGACAAGAGGTGTCCAATGGACAAGAGGTGTCCATCGAGCGTCTGGAAAGACGGCGCAGGGGCAGCTCCAAAGATTTGGGGGGGGGGGGGGCAATGCCACTCTTAAGGTTATATATGTGTGTGTGTGTGTAAGCAAGTAAGTAAGAAATAAACAACAATTAAATGTAAATGAAATCTTTCTTGGTAATAATTTATTAATGTTTTCATTTTGATTTTGACATGTGCTTCCAAAACAAATAGGTAGTGTTTTATTTAACATCGAAATTTAAGAAAATAACAGCAAAAAGGAAAAACTGATAAATCAAAATGATATTAAGAAAAAAAGAAAGGAGTTCGTAATATTTACAAAAACAAACACTAAAAGCCTTGCCTGCATAAAAATAATATTTCATTTGTAGTGATAGAACAACTGGATATCAACTGAGCTAAAAATCCTACTGTGGTAAACGTTTTATCGCATTATATTAAATAACTTTTATACACGTAAATAAAAATTGAGAAGCCCCAAAATTAGACTTATACGACAAAATCATGTCGCTGGGTTTTGCATTTAGAAAAGTGGTCAATAATTTTCTCAATGTCAAGATCAATATCCTTATAGACGTGTAAGAAGCTCAGTCCTGTCAAACGTTCTTCGGTCATTCTCGAGCGCAGCCACGTCTTCACTCGACGCAAGGTTGAGAACGAACGCTCAGCCGATGCAACACTAACAGGGAGAGTGGCAAGAATCTTTAGTAGAGATTTTATCATGGGAATATTTTAGACTTTAATGAGAAACATCCTCTCATTTTAAATTTAAATTCATTTAGTATTAGGTCTACAATTATATAATTTTAGGCTATGAAAAAAAAGTATGCCGGGTATTTTTGGGGGGAGGAGAAATTGCCCCTAGACCCCTCCCCCTCTTGGAGTCACCGTTGAGACGACGCCATGTGGCTCTCGGGTCGTCGAGATCAGGGCCGGATTTAACAGTATGCCGCCTATAGGCTAAAGTCCCTTTGCCGCCCCCTCTATAGTTCATATTTGCTTAATACATTTGTTTTATACAACAAAAGGATAGAGTTCATTGGTTTTTTCATCTTTTTTAAACATAAAGTTCATTTAGTTTAGATAAAACTACAATTTTAATGGTTTACATATTAAATTATATAATCAAATTAGTTATCTACTTATTTTTTTTTTACTTACTTCTTTTAAGATTCGTTAAAAAATAAAATGGGTTTCGAACTTCATTAATTAATTTGTTCTTGGAGATCAGTGATCACTATTTTAAACATATTTTTATATTTTAATACTAATGACTATCTTTTGCGTAATTGAAGAACTGTGTTCAATTTGAATTAAGTTGTCCTACACGGTGAAATGAAGTTACACAAAATGTAGTTAATTACTGGTTTATTTGTTGAAAAATATACAAACTTCTCTAAAACAACTCACCCCACGTAATCTTCATGTTCAAATTTACATAGCTTTCTTACGAGATTTCTTAATGGCAAACTCTTTAATAATGTCCTCATATGAAAGTGTTTTTGTTGTATTTGGCTCAATACAAAGTAATGAAAGTGAGTTTAACCGTATTTCAGAAATACTAATTCGCAGATAGTTCTTATCTCTTCTAAGGCAGGAAAAACTGCGTTCTCCCGCGCAATTTGTAGCAGGTATGCACAAACTTATCATTACAGCAATGTCCAAATTGGGGTAAACATCTTGTAAGGAATTACACCTCAGAAATTTTGAAATTCCTTCCAACGATTTATCAGATGGGTGATCAATACCCACAGCACAGTGCTTTTGAAAGTGAATGCACTCTTCAATGAAATCCGAATCCAAATCATTTGGGAAGACGTGGTAAAGGTTGGTGGCATTTTTCCTCAGTTCCTCTTCCATATCTGTATTGTTATCACACAACTGAGTTAAGAAGTAGAATCGGTCTTGAAACTCATCATAGGCCATTTTTCTTTTCTTGAATTCACAAACAAAAGAGTCTATAATTGGTAAAAACGTGTTTATTTTAAGGTCATCCCTGCTAGTAAAGTTAACTTCTCCACTTCGGTCTTCGTCAGGCCAAACTTTTCTTTTTGGCTGTCTTTTATTGCCTTTTTCATAAGATGTAGTTTTGGTTATATCCATGGCAAATTCCTCAAAATAATCAAAGTTGTTTCTCTGTTCCGTAAAATATTCTTCAAGAGAGCCATACAAATCTCTGACCAACAAAACACCCAGAGTTCCACTTTGCATGGGAGTAGATGTCTTGGAAGAGAGATAATTTGTATTGCCACTACCACAATTACCGTATTTTTCAATGTGTGTTGCTAAGAATGGTTTTGCTAACTTTTTGGATTCTGTGAAGTACGGTGCTACAGAAACACACCATAAACGCAGTCTCAAAACGTTCTAATCTTCGAAGTATTCCTCGGGTTTCACATCTATTCGTTGCTTTTTCTGTTGTGTCATTTGAAATTCTTGTCAGAGCAATGTACACTTCTTCCCAAGATTCTCGTAAACTTTGGCACGCGTCATCTCTTGCTGACCATCGAGTAGGACACACTTTTTAAATTGTCTTCTTATTCTGATAAGATTCTTCCATAACGCTTGTTAGGTATTCCCATCGCTTTGTAGAGCACGTAAAAAATACATATATTTCTTGGAGCAACATGAAAAATATGCACGCATCTTCACAAGATTCTGCAGCAGATGATCCAACGAGATTTAGGGAGTGTGCCGCACACGGGATGAATAAAGCTAAAGGAGTTTTTTCTTTATTTTTGTTTGCAGACCATTGTAAACGCCGGCCATATTGGAAGCGTTATCGTAAGATTGGCCTCTGCACAGTGGCGGACCAAGGGGGGAGGGGCGGTCCACCCCGGGCCCCACTTACTAAGGGGGCCCCACGACAGGGGCCTTTTTTAAAATTGAATGATAACTTTACTACAAAAAATTACATTTTTAATTTTTAAAAAAATCAGACAAGAACGTTATTGTTTTTATAAAATACACTCATGGACAAAAAAATTAGCGCACCAAGAAATAATTGCGGGATCGTAACGAAACTTGCAATGAAGGTACATGTCGGGGAGATATGCAAATGATTAGAAATGCAGCGTGATTGCGCATTACGTATAGCCGGTAGAGGGCGTTGAACATCGTACTCTGTGGAGTATAAAACAGGTAACCAAAGCTTGTTTGAGTGTGCCGAATCATTTACAAAGGAAGAGCTGAGATAGACATGCCATTACGCCGTGTTCGAAGACAATATAAGCAGTTGTCGCAGTTTGAGAGGGGGAGAATCGTCGGGATGATGGAAGCTGGGTGGTCAGCTAGGCGAGTAGCTCGTCAATTAGGCCGCTCTGATTGTGTTGTGAGGAGGTGTTGGGACCAGTGGACCCGAGAGATGTCATGTACACGAAGACCAGGCTCAGGACGCCCTCGACAGACCAGTCGTCGAGAAGACCGCCACATCGTAAGAAATGAACGCGTACAGCCAACTGCTTCATCGGCCGCCATCCAGGCACAGGTAGCACCTTCACTAGGGGCCTCTGTGTCTTCTCAAACCATACGAAGGCGCCTGGCTGAAGGACAGTTGGTATCGCGGCGCCCATTACGTGTGCTGCCCTTGACGCCCACCCATCGACGCCTCCGTTTGGAGTTTTGCCGCGCACGAGGAAACTGGACTGCAGCGGAATGGAACCAGGTCATCTTTAGCGACGAATCCAGATTCAATCTCGGCAGTGATGACAATCGTGTTCGTGTGTGGAGAGCCCGTGGTGAACGCTTCAATCCTGCCTTTGCTGTACGGCGACACATCGCTCCCACAGCTGGTGTGATGGTATGGGGTGCCATTGCCTACAATACACGGTCACCCCTAGTATTGTTCCGTGGCACCATGACAGCCCAGCGGTATGTTCATGAAATCCTGCAACCACATGTGTTGCCACTCATGCAACGGCTCCCAGGAGCCATTTTTCAACAAGACAATGCTCGGCCTCATACGGCAAGGGTGTCACAAGACTGTGTCCGCACTGTTTCTCCCCTTCCTTGGTCTGCCCGATCCCCAGATTTGTCTCCAATCGAGAATATCTGGGATCATTTGGGACGACGAGTTGGGAATCCCACGAGTTTGAACGAACTAGAGGCAAGGTTACAGCAAATATGGAACGAAATGTCTCAAGACATCATACAGAACTTGTATGACTCAATGCCCGGTCGTATCGCATCGTGCATTCGCGCTAGAGGGGGTCGAACGGAGTATTAACTCCTCCGTTCTTTTGCCTTTTTCTCTGAAATAAATTATCCTTTTTCTTTGGTTTACTTATCATTTACTTATATCAAAGTAGTCATTACGTATGTAAAATTTCGTTTCATTTTGACGACTCCTTCTTGGTGCGCTAATTTTTTGTCCATGAGTGTAAAATGCTTTATTGCATAAAACGTAATTGCTTGTTTTTATTAACTGCTTCTGAAACTTGTCTCTCATACCAAGATTTAGCTGGTGCTACACTTTTCAAATAGATTAAATTATATCTGTTTTTAAGTGTAAGTCTTGTTGGCTGATGAATTAAAAATGTATATTTATTGAGATAATCCACAGGATTATTGAAATCTAACTATCAAGATATAAATGTATTGTTTATGTTATTTTTGTCTTTTCTATCATGAAAATTCTTTAATTGTAAAATTTTAGTATTTCTTCAGTTTAATACTGGATAATTTCATGTGGGATATTTTATCAATAAAACAGACTCATTATACAGATGTAATTTATTCAGTTTTTACCCCTAGATACTATTTCCTGTGGTAGTTAGATGAGGTTATAAATTGTTAATGATAAAATTTCACCCATGACTCACCCAGTTACTCTTGTCTACAAAGAATTACAATATATTTATAAATTAATTATGAACAGAAAACAGAAAAAGTGAATTTTATACACAAAACAGAATTTCTTTAGACTGTCTTACAATATGATATGTACTAATACACAGGATTAAGTATCAAATTTACAAATGATCACCGAAAAATAAATTTTAATTATTACAAATTTATATTGGAGGTCTGAAATAAGTGAGATGGAATTTAAGAGAAATTAAATGATAGCAAATAATCTGTTAATACCAATGATTAAAATTCTAAATAATATAAGTTTTAAATTATTTTATCTTTTAACTGATATAAATTTAATGGTTAATTTTAAAATATATATTTTATTCATGTAGTTGTCACAAATGTATGATACTGACTGAAAATTATTTTTATTATAAACATAGATTTTCAAAGGTAATTGCAGTATGTTAAAAGTCCAGAACTTGTTTAGAAAATTTAAAGCATTTTGATGAAGTTCTTGACTTTTTAGATATCAGATGGAAGTGAATTCAAACTTTTGAAAATTGGATCATAATTCTGACTTCATGACTAAACGTTCCAGAAAGAGAAAAAAACATAATTACATAGATTTTGATCTTTGACACTTATGTCAGAATGAGGAAATGGCGTAATTATATATTTTAGTCATGAAATATGGGACATACTATTGAGTTTACTAATGTTTGAGAAATATTAACAACAAATAAAAATACGAAAACTCTAACTTTTAAATTACTTGTCAAGTTTCAAACAGATCAAGCTAAATAATTTCAACAATCATTAAATTAATTATCGATATAAAATTTAAAAAGTTAATTTTATACACAACACGGAATTAGTAAAGAAATATTGGTGCAATTCAGCCTACTTTTTGGAACGAAGTTCTTTTACGCGGCTTACAGTAGAGTGAACTGGCAGGAATCGTCACGTAACGAAAAAGAGCAAACTTCATAAGAGCTTTTTCTCAAGGACTCTGTGGCTGAATAGTTATCGCATCGGACTACGGACTATCGCACTACGGAGCGAGAAGTCCCTGGTTCAAATCCACGCACAAGCGCAGGCCGTTTCTATTCCCACACATTCTGGGAATAGCACAGCATATATAATATATATGTATATATGTATATATATGTATATATACACATATATATGTATATAAGTATTACAATTTTTAATTTTAATAAAATAGAGAGAGAGAGAGAGTTGGTTGAATAAAAGAGGGCTGCTCTTTTTGGCGTGACAAAAATACACTAATATAATCAATAGAAATCTACATATTAAATCACGTTTAGAGTTGAAAAATTAACGTAAGGAACTTCGTTCCTGACGGGGGTCCCCCGACCGCACAATTTTTTTCTTTACAATAAAACATTCAAGGGAAATGGAAAAATTAGTTGCTGTGCTTCTAATTCTGATAGTCAACAGCAAAACAGTAAAGAAAAAATTTAAATAAAGTGTGAGGTAACAAATTCAGTTTTGTACTGAACGTAAACTAGTTTTACGATAAATTATATTTAGTTTTCGTGGAAATATAAAATACTTTTGAAACAAATACTTTGGTTGTACGATAATACTTCTAGATATACGTTGCATAAAAAAATGATAAGCACATTATTAAAATGATATACTTTCGATAATCACGACGGGAGAATTCTAACCCAGAAACATAAATAACCCATGAAAATTATAGCTTCCGCCCATTTATTGCCTAGCGAGATATTGATCACCAATACAGAGATAAATTTGAGATGTACAAAAGCATTCGCACTTGGCGACAAACAGCCAACTTTGTGCCAAATGTTTGCGCACAAAGCGTAAAACAGCCGATTTCCAAAGAAACCTTTCAATTTTCTTTAAATATTGCGTTTGGAACAAGGTTAATTGTATTTTAAAATTAAGTTGACGGCCTTCGGTATACATTTCAAGAGGTTTCACGAATTTAAAAATATTGGCTTTGAAGTAAAGGCACTCATCTCGATAGCTATCTTGGTAGCGAACTTGTCGCCAAAGTGTTGGCGTCTCAATTATTTATCTTTCCAAAAAAATTTAATATTATATCGTTATTATTACATTTTTTTGAAATTCTCGAGCTACTATGGTGTAACTTCGATAAATTCACGATTTTTTACTATATTATTATAGTCTTTTAAATAAACTATAGTATTACATTATTTTAAAATTCTCTTCCCTTATGAGCTACTTCGATTTCGCGCCCTCGGGTCTTGTCCTGTTTTCATCCGATTTACCAGAAAATCAAGTTTAGCACTCATAAAAACTTCTTCTTGGCGAAGCTCAGTGACTCCGAAGGTTGCTGAACGACACACGCATCGGTCAACCATAATATAAAATGAATCTCCCTTTTGAAATCGACCTCCGCGCCAGATAGGTTGCCAGGAAAAACCGGTTGAACCAGAGAGAGAAATCAAGCGCCCAAAGGATACGGCACGTTGGCGATCAAGATAGTTTTCCCGAAAAAATCGTCGAAATTTTCCTCTACGGACGTTAGTTCTGGTCTCCAAAGCTAAAAATGACGTCACACTCCGATGGCGTATTCAGAATGTTTTGCCTACCAGGGGGGGGGGGGGGGGTGCTTATGCGTGACGTCACTTCATGATGTTTCCAGCAGAAAGCCTATTGGTCAGATGCATCCTGGGATCGTATGTTATTGTTTGTTATCTAACCACTCGTGTCTGCTTCAAAAGTTTCAGAAATAAACAATAATGAGATTGATGTGTGACTTGAAGCTGAGAGGACAGCAGTCATGACAGACTCAAGAAAACACTATGAAAACCATACTGGTGATGTTTGTGATACTATAGATGATCCCGATTCTTGTGAGTATTTCATCTGTTGTTTATAAATTCACTATTAAGATATTTTATCGTGCTTAATGGTGCAAAATAAAGAATTTAACAATCTTACCAGAAGCGTTAATTTGAAAATTCTTTCTTAAAAAAAATATAATTTGTTTGATATTGATTATGATCCAACAGATTTCTTTGCGAATGTATGTAGTATTATAAAAATCTCGAAAATGTTACCTCGAACTAATTTTTTTTCGATACTTACTATTTAATGTATGAAACTGTAGTTAAAAAACCAAACTGCATTGTGTAGACTGATTATTATAACTGCAGTATATCGGTGTATTATATAAACCTAAATATCTTGATGTAAATTTATCGAATTTTTTGTGTTTATAATTTAGGTGTTACATCATCACCAGTACCCAGGAAAAGTCACAGAAATCTTGTTGGATTTTGGTAAGATCCTCTATTTTAAATAAAAAATTATATATGTTACTGGTGTGCTTATATATTTTTTAATTTATCGTTACACTTAATATTGAGATTCTAAATGTTATATATATATATAATTTTTATTTTTTCTAAATACATATGTAAGATTTTAGTACTATATTCCTGTGATATTGCCACTATCGCAACTTATAATATGGGTTTTATAACCCTGTTATATTTTACTAAGGACCTAATATCTTGTGTGAAATGAGTTTATATTCAGTGGTACAGTGAGAGGTGAGGGATTTTTATGTAAAACCTTCAAACTGTTTATGTGTATCTGCAGTAAAATTCTAAAAAAAATTTTAGTTGTAGTATTGGCTGATATGAAGCTGAACTTTACTGACCAAAGTCTGGTTGCATAACTATAATATTAATTGAAAAATTTATCTTGATGGTGGAGATTGTCTATGACTTAATGTTTGGTTTTACATGTTAGAAACATAGTGAATTGGGAGCATATTCAAGGTGACCAATTCTGTTAGCTGTCTTGAAGCTTCTGTTTGTTGTAGATAAATGTTGAAATTAGTATAGAAAAGTTAATTACTAATTTGTGCAGCATATATTACATTGATTCATGTTATTTTTATATGTGCACCATTCTTATCAAAATTCTGGTATCAGAAGTTTTAAAGATTTGAGAATTTTGTACATGATCAGTTTAAGTTAGTGGTGGTCCAGGAAATTTTAGCTAGGGGTCTTCAGGCAACAAAGTATATTTAACCAGAAACTTTAAAAAGCTGAAATGTAGATTTATTAGAAAGAAAGAATTATATAAAAAAATACATAATAAAAACAATTACACAATTAAAACATACATAATATTGACAGTTTCTAAACAGGGTATGTTAAGAGCTATCATATTCTTTTAAGAACAGCTTCCAACAGAATATTTGTTATGAAGTTTTATAATTAACAAATTATCCAGAGTTGTTTAAAAGCTCTGTAGTACTTATCTTTTGTGTAACTTATATTTGTAACTTTTTGGATTCCGTCTGTGCTGCTGTTCATGGATGGAAAAATAAACTCCATAACTGAATGGATATAAAGGTGGCTTGAAAAATATTATCATCAACATGCCAAATTTGACATTTTTTTTTATTATTATGATGAAGAAACATCCATCAGCTTTGAAATAGAATTATAATATGCTGGCATATATCATATTAGCTATCTGTCTTTAATGAAAGGTTTTGTTATTCTGATATTGCTGTATTCGGATCATGAATAAATGTGAGTTTTATAAAGAACAAAATATGTTTTTCAAGAGAAAGAATTTTTTTTTCTTGTCATTTATTAGTAACTGCTAATATATTAACAGCTGAAAGTAGAATCTGCCTATAGATTTCCCTATGAATTTTTTCTGTAAATTTCAGAAACAAATCTGATCCTCAACTGCCATGTGAATATGGGAAAGATGAATATATAAGTATTTTAGGCTATTATAAATTCCGCTAACCAGTGGGTCGTCATGTCACATTTAAGAGTAGGTCATGTTGACCTTGTTGACTATAGTTTGGTTAATAAGAAGATTTGTTTTATAATAATTTAGGATTTGGGGTAAATGAGGTTCACATTCTGCGTATATTTTACTCAGGTGTGGAAAAAAAATACTGGTTAACTCCAGTTTTGAATACTTTGTGGAGACATATTTAAAAGCAAGTTTTCAGTTTGTTTTATTGCATTTAAATACACGAGGTTGACCATGTGTATATATTTTATCCAAGCATAATGGAAAAGTTAAAAGGATAATATAAATTGTGATTATGAAGTGAATGTCACCATTGTGACATTCAATAAAAAAATCCTACACACATGAAGCACACGTGCCCCTTTTTTTGTGATGCCATTCTTTGAGATAGATGTTACAAATCTGGTTTGGTATGAAAGGGCATTTTCCTGTTGAGATCTCGTGATTATACAGAGTTACATGGACCATGGTGGTTAAACAATGTTTTTGTGTAGACACAAATCAAAGATTGATGCTTATATTCAGGAAAAATGTTTATTTTTTTTTAATAGCTGTAGAATTTCAGTTTTTAAAAAATATTTATAAATGGGTACTTCTGTTTTGCATTAATTACACTGTCCTGCATTTCTAGAAAGTTTATTATTATTAAACAATGCCATATCACTCTTAATTTTAAATGAGCACACATTTTCACTGTAATTATAATCTTATTAGGTGCATCAGAGATTCGCAATTAGGATCTAATTAACAGAGAGCATCAATGCCACGTTATTACTGTGGTCCGTCATTATTAGATGAAACACCGATTTTCTAACACGTATGGACTACGCACACACACACAAACACATTAAGAAATTTAATTTAGAAGCTTAACAGGAACACAGCTCTTTAATATCCACAATAAAAAATAAAAGGGAGGGGGGGGCAGTTAGTTTTGATTTCATTAATAGTTCTTTATCAGGACGAGGAGCATGATGTATAATTGCCTGTATGGATAATTCACAAATACGAGGATCATCAATCTCTTTGATATAAACAGGGGAGACCACAAAAAATACCAAAAAGTCGTTGTAGGGGGCGGAAGAACGGACTCATGCAAGGGGGGGGGACGTTTGAGGAGGAAAAGGGGGAGAAATATTATGACCACTAGCCCACACAAGGGATGCATCCGTTAACGGACCTAACAAATGGAGCAGGAAATTTGTGAGAACGGCGGGTTAATGAAACCTAGAAAATGGAATATTGAAATTGAATGAAGAAATTATCTTACTATGAACAGCTGAAGGTAAACAAATGTATGTTAGTTAGCAGATACGGGGATGGGCTAATCTCGCGAACCGAACATAGCAGGATATCGCGACTGGTACCGATATACGCAGACGAACGAGAAGCGTGCACTGATGCTATCCTCAACTTTCAAAACTTTAAACTTTTTTAATTATTAAATTAAAACCGCCGAACTCAAAAGAAGCGGACAGCAGAAACAGCTGTCATTCCGGGGGGGGGGGGGGCAGCTCCTTTCCGTTTCGCAAATTTCCACTATTTTCCTGCATGCAAAATTAAACTTTTCCGCCCACCAATCGACAAATTTTTTATTTCCATGTGTTTTACAACTCTTCATCTTTAAGGATATACACATTTTTATAAAGTTAAAATGTTTTTCATTGCAAACGAAGATTTTTCCCCAAAGCAGTTTTCCGAATTTCACGAAATCGACAATTTTGATGGACAAATATTTCGGTTTTCTGCACCTATTAATGTCAATTTTACGACATTATTGGCATTTGCTAGATGTTCAGCTTCCAAAATATACCAAATGCATTTAACAAAAAAAAAAAAAAAAAAAAATGTTTTCATTCTAAAAAAGCGTACTTTCAAAACTCACTTTTTACTGAATGCCGAGTTCGTAATTTTATTTTACTCACTAATAATTCCAGCAAGTTCGTGAAATTTGTTTCTAATTGATGAGCAACTGATGAGGATTCTTCCACCACCAATTTTGAATTCGTTAGAACTGTCTTTCTATTTTTAAGCACTTTTTCCACCCATGCGATTTAATATTTATATTCGGCCTTACCGCGATACACCTCCCATCTTGCTCACCTTGGGTGCTGCCGTAGCGCAGTGCCATCGCGCTGACCTGGTAAACCCTACGTTGTGGGTTCGGTCCCAGGTGATGTCGCATCTTCCAAATTTCCATATCTTGCTATTTTTTTGTTTTCCCCGCGGAACTCTGCAATCATCTCATTACAAATTGTTTGACCCGGCACAGGGCCTTTTTTTCTTTTATTATGCAAACTTTCCATCTTGTTTGCTGAGGGCCATTTTTTCCGCAACTTTATAATTAATTTCAACTTATTTTCTTTAATTTTTTTTAATTCTTCATTTTAATCTTAATTATTTAATCTTAAAATATTTCTAATTTTTAAATTTATCGTACCCTTCTACTTTTTGAAGGTTTTTAATTGAATTTTTATATTAATGTAACTGGTAACTGTAAATTTAATTTAACTTAATAATTTTCTCTGTTGAGCACATATACATTGATAATAAACATCTTGCGACAGGAGTTAAAGTCAATAGACCCAAGAACTCTACTCTTCAAAAGAAATTCTGCTCAGTTGCCAAAAGGAAAAATTATTAGGTGAGAATGAGTCTTGGAACGAGTCATTTAATAACTGAAATCAAGAAATAATTTTAAAGTACCAGAAATAATTTTATTTTTAGGAAATGAGAAGTTAAAACCTTTAGAATTTTTTTCTAATTGAATGAATTTCTTTTTTGTCTAAAAAGAAAAATTTGAATACGGAAATTTGAATGAATTATTTCAAAAGCCAAAAACTGAAATTTGAGAAAGAGAATTTTAAATTATTATTTTGTTTTTAAAAATTCTAATATATTTTTAAGAGTGATTAAACAGTTTTTAATCTTTAAGAAATGAAACTATTTCATTTTAAGTCGAAAAAGCAACACATCGGGTTGCCACTCAGCTAGTAGAATTATATTAAGTGATAAGAAAAATGGTGGAAAGACTAGAAATGCAGGTATTCCTCGACTTACGACCGAAATTTTTAAATTAAAATATAATTATTATTATTTTTTTCTCAGAAATACTGTTCCTCGAATGTACAGTACATACCTATATGTATTACATAATTATTAAAAAATATGATGCAATATTCTGCAATACTGCAAAAATTTATGACACAATAATAAAAATCTATGATGCAATAGTTTCGATATCCACTCGATAAATCAAATAAACCTTCATTGGCTTCAGCTTTTCATTATATTAATAAAAAATTACAACAATTAGAATCAATGGATCCAAATGAAGAAGGATTTTTAAGTGTAAATCGTCTTATTCAGGAAAATCTGTCTTGCTACCAGACAATATACAAGGAAAAGAAACGCAAACTCTTCGCACTACCTTGTATAACTTTGTTAAAAAATCTTTCAACGTATCTTCTATCGCAAATTCTGAACCAATGGATTGTACTAACATAATAAGTAGTGATGACGAAGAATAATTTATGTCTTCTAAATGCAATGTATTTCAAATTACGTCTGAAAGTAAAAAATTTATGTATGTGCATATACCTTAAAAAAAAAAAAGTTTGAAACTCAACTTAGACCAATGTCTCGGTCCCCATCTCAGTCATAAGTCGATGAATATCTGTAAAAAGCCGCTTTACGTGCAAATATATTTTCCGGCAGTAAATAAAAGTAGGCTAGATATGTCATGGACTAAGGCAGAGGTATTATTAATTCCCACATCTCCAGTCTCTGAAAAGAAACAGTGTATTTTTTGAAAAAAATCACATCCCCGCCCTGTTTTATGACAACAATATGATGCCATTTCTGTAGTCATTACTGATGATTTTCGTCTTGGAACTTCTATACTTAATTCGTGATAATGGAGGGAATTTATGTTCGTTAGAATAAATGATACTGACCTACTCACAGGGGAAAAAAAAAATCTTGCCTCCGTTTTACTTGGTAAGCAGTTTTAATTGCGATCTGTTGCCACACTTCATCTTTGCGTAGATTAAGATATGTCTGATTTCGTAATGGGGAATAATGCTGTATTCACATCCCTTCTACGATATAATTGTTCTTTATCTTTTTTATGACAGTGAGCTATCCATAAATTCAATTGTGTATTCCTAAAATATGACATTATTGTGAAACACATCTTGTATTTATGATTTATCCTTTTGTATCCCAATAAAAATGTCCTCTCTCAATCTAATATATGTTTTTAAAATTACCTAGATACACCTCGCGCCTAAGCTCTTATCTGATCTAATCTTCACATTTCTGCTTCCTTTCATAAAATAAATTTTCCATAATATTTGTAATTATGTTTTTTAAAGGAATGGTGTAGTTTCTACTTTTATATATTAACAACTCATCGACGTTGTTGAAAGTTCTTAAAAATTGTAATATTTGAAGATTTTGTTATACCTAAAATAAGGGCATATTCTGATGGGTTTTTTATAAAATGTGATCTTGAGTTTTAATTTATCGGATATCTTTAGTCTCTCTTTTTCGTTCTGTCTTGCAACTATATTTGCCTAATTTGTAAGAAATATTTTGATATTCATTGTTTTGATGTTATCATAATTTATCGTGTTGATTCCCTGGGCTTTGGTTTTATCAAAAGTTCACTTAAAGTAGAGTATTTCTTTCACTTTTACTGAAAGAATAAACGTTCTTATTCAAATGATAATTTATGAACATTGTTTTGTGCTCGATAAAAATTTGATATTCAAGTTTTTAAATGTAATGAAAAGTTAATGTTAAATAGATGGGTGAGGTTTATATTAAATTTTAGTAGTTTTTATTCACTATGTAATGTATATTTAATACTTAGAGCTTCTGTGTATTAAAAATAAAATTTTCCAGTAAAGCGGTAGAACAACATTCTACAATCCCATATGAACATAATCTAAGAGTACATTTTGAATCCCAAACCTAACCACCTCTCTCCGTATAAGATCGTGACTCTCAACTGACAGGCTAGGTTGTACTATTTCTATTGGTGACAAGTGTAATATACAGTATGTCCACTAAAGTCCCTTGCCACCCTCTTAACTTCGGAACGGCTGCTGCTACATTCATAAAAGTGGTGTCTATGTATAGTAAAGTAGCCATGCGCTACTGAATGAAACCACCTACCGCGCCACCTGGTAGAAAAATGCGAAGTTAGCATTCCTATCTCGAAAACGGAAAGAGATAGGGAAAAAAGGGGATTTACAAAGTTGTAGAGAATAATCGATTTAGTACGAAAAGATACCTTGTGGATACTAATGAGAAGAATACAACGGTTAAAACGCGCATTTGTTTTTTCCTCCACTGTGACGTGACAAAACGGTCTGAGAAAGAAAAAACAACTAGTTATAACAATATACCTTTATTTGAGATGGTCAAACTTCTCACCGTGAGCTTTAATGCATATTTGGATCCTCGTTTGAATGTCACGTTGCACACGTTGGAGCATAGAGCGTGACACGTTGGCACAAGCGTCCGTAATGCGTCGTTTAAGGTCTTGCAATGTTTCTGGAGAGGTCGCATACACCTGCTGTTTTAGGTATCCTCATAGGAAAAAGTCCAGTGGAGTAAGATCAGGCGAACGTGGAAGCCACTCTTCGGAACCGCCATACCCAATTATTTGGTTCCCGAATTCCTTGACGAGGTACTGCTTCACTGGAGATGTCTTATGTCAGGCGCGCCGTCATGTTGAAACCATACATTCCTAAGATTAAACAACGGCAGGTTCTCCACAAAATCGGGTATTACGTTCTGTAGCAATTGTAAATATCGTGCACCCGTTAACGGGCCATTGTAAAATATTGGGCCGATCAGCTTGTTATTGTAAATTGCACACCAAACGTTAATAGCATACCGCATTTGATGTCGAACGTCGGTAAAACATGTAGGATTTTCCAGCGTCCAGTAATGGGTGCTGTGCCTATTGTACATGCCATTCCGTGAAAAGCATGCCTCATCCGTCCACACTATATCTGCCAAGAATGTTGGCTGGACTTGTATCTCATTCATGATGAAGTTGCATCACGCATAGCGTCGCTCGGTTTTAGTGGACGGACTGGGGGGTGCCCGTCCACTAAAACCTGCTGAGGCGTTGGTCGGTATGGATGAGCGCCTAATTCGCTTAGGATTTTCCAAACCTGACCTTTGGAGAGGACAGTGTTGACTGATCTCTCTTGTGCTGCATTTCGGATATGCGAGGGCGTATGCTAATACCTCATCCGATTGAACTTGCCGTCCTACCTTAGCTGGTCTGCCAGATCGAGGTCGACTAGTAACGCAGACTGTCTCCCTTGAATGTTTTACAACAGTTAGGGTGGTTTGATGAGAAGGATGCGGGCCTGCAGGGAAACGTTGCCGGTACAATCTTGTTGCTGATCGTGCCTTGCGTCCACATTCACCGTACAGTAAAACCATCTCGTAATACTCAGCTTTCGAATACTCAGCCATGACCATGAGCATCAACATACTACAAACCCAAGAAGATGTCTCTTTTATAGCTGTCTCAGGTGAACAAGCGTGACGTTTCTTACGTATTTGCATACTGCAAAAATTTCGAACACCAAGCGCAAGTTGCATTGAGTTGATGCGACACTATTTTACACGATCTATGTATTGTCTACTTTGTTTATAAAGACAATCAGTACAAGGATGCAACCCTTGGTGTTTGAACCACGGTCCTTTTGATTGGGGATCACAAGCGATATACCACTGTGCAAATTGCGGTGTCGTGTTTTGCCCGAAAGATTATCATCTCTCCTTCCGTTCAGGTTTCGTGACGTCACAGTGTAGGAAATCACGAAAAAACAAATGCGCGTTTTAACCGTTCTATTCTTCGCATTAATGTCCACAAGGTATCTTTTCTTACTAAATCAATGATGCTCTACAACTTTGTAAATCACTTTTTTTCCCTATCTCGTTCCGTTTTCGAGATAGGAATGCTAACTCCGCAGTTTTCCACCAGGTGGCACCGTAGGCGGTTTCATTCAGTAGCGTATGGCTACTTTACTATACCTAGACACCACTTCTATGAATTTAGCAGCAGCTGTTCCGAAGTTAAGAGGGTGTCAAGGGACTTTAGTGGGCATACTGTATGCTAACACGTACACGTTTGACTTTGTATAAAAAATACATACAGAATATAAAACTGACATAGGTAAATTACACAATTCATAGATCAGGGATAATTCTCATGAACAAAGCCTTACCCACGGTAAAAATAAGTTTATTTTCATTCTATATTTCCTTTATAATACTAGCTATCTGTGCTTTCTTAACCGTAAAGCTCTGTTTACTTTTGAACAACTGGTACTTTTGAAATCTCATAGATAATTTCCTAAATAAATTTCGTCAGTAAAACGTGTCTTCGAATAACATTCTGAGACATTTGTCATTTTGAAATCATGGTGAGAGTCTCGCTCGCTTCTCATTTGTTAAATACAGTGATTTCCGCTTATAAGAATCACGTTTATTATTACAGTTTTTGATTCTTATAGCCGAAATTTAGGTTTTTGGACAGGAGCACACACACCTATATATGCATATATTAGATAATTTACTATAAAATGCTCTTTAATTTACGTTAATTATCTTTTATTAAAATTATTTTTTATAATTTTAAAATACAACTTAATTTATAGACCTATAAGTAGATACACATGATTATAGTAAGAGAAGAAAAAAATCCAATAATTGTTAAAACATACCTGCTTAACAGTTTAACATTTCAACTACAGGAAGGGTGCAAGAAAAAATTTTCTATGGTAGTTTGACGTAATGAAGTTTCCAGGAGGCTGTTTATACCTCTTTCAATACCAATAGTCTCAGACCAAGATTCACCATCTAGCTTACGTTTCACGGTTTGATAACGTGCTGAATCTAATAATGTCACGTTTTCCTAAGTGATAGTGGACACTTTCCCGAAGATTTATGTGTTTCTGGGTTCAGGAAGCCGCAACCAAGATGTGGGAGGTGAGAAAAAAGAGTCCCTGTCTTTGTTTGTCAGTGGAGAAAAGTGAAATCGGATCCGCACGGTTAGGATGCCCCTGGGTCAAGATAATAGGACAGTGTTTAGCTAAAGCGTTTAAGGGGAAACTATTATGTTATGTCTAACAAAGAAAGAGATGCATTTTACGACTGTATTCCATCCCATCTTATCACTCTTTCTTTTAAAAAGAATAAAGAAAGAACTTCGTACCTTTTGAGGGTTAAAATGGCTTTTTTGGAAAAATGAAAGGAAAGCGATGAGTGTAAACTGATTCTTAAAACCGGTGGATTGATTCTTTAAAGCGAAAATTTTAACATGGAAATAATACATTTGTTTTTGTTTTTGCGATATTGATTCTTATAAACAGTTGATTCTTATAACCACTGATCACTATAAGCGGTGGTTACTGTATATATATATATATATATATATATATATATATATATATATATATATATTAAATCTGCAAAATTTCTTCGAGACCAAATCTACATTATATATACACACACACACACATACGAGGGTTGATCAAAAAAAAAAAGGTTACAAGGGTAATAAAAAATTATTTATTATCAATAGACAGAAAATACAAAAGGGAATTGCGAGGTATACTTGCCGATCATTTTTCCACATAATCACCAAATCTATTTAGGCATTTTTCTGAACGCAGGATCAACTTGTTCTACCCGGCTTGGTAGAAATTACGTCCCTGCTCATTGAGCCAGTTCTCGGTAGCTGTTTTCACATCATTGTCTGAAGAGAACATCATTCCAGATAGATGTTCCTTCAATTTCGGAAAAAGGAAATAGTCACTGGTTGCCAAATCTGGGCTATATGGGGGATGGGGGGTGGCTCCAGACTTCCCAATAAAACTTTTGCATCAATTCTTGAGTTTGGTGAGTGTATGGGGCCAGGCATTGTCATGCACCTCCAAGCGAGGCCACTTTTCAAAACGCCTTGCCATTTCAATTGCTCTGACGCGGATGCGAACTAACTCTACCTACCTGCACAGCCGCTACAAGACAACTAGTGTCATCTGTCTACACTCTGGGGAAAAAGTATTACCTCCACAATAATTACTTTTCAAATGCTGATGCTTGTAACAGTTTTTTTTTTTATTCACCCTCATATATATATATATATATATATATATATATATATATATATATATATATATATATATATATATATATACAGGTAACCGTCCTATAACACGGTAGATAGGTTCCTAGAAACTGCCGTGTTGTGTGAAACCCAGAGACGGTTCAAAAAAGGGGGTTACGTTCTGAAAACTTATTAAAAACAA
The DNA here is from genome assembly GCA_907164885.2 of Dolomedes plantarius. Lineage (NCBI taxonomy): Eukaryota > Metazoa > Arthropoda > Arachnida > Araneae > Dolomedidae > Dolomedes > Dolomedes plantarius. The sequence continues at coordinate 120,808,059 of OU015501.1, forward strand.
GCATTCTTTTAAAAATTCCATATAAGCAATTTAATTTTTATTAAAAATATAAATGTATGTATAACACAAAACGTAAAGAAACAAAAAAAATATTATTTTCATTTAATATGAGCTTAATTTAATAAATTTCTTCCTCATCACTGCTCAGTACAATCAAACGAGAACGTTTTTTCGATTGAACGATATCACCTTCACTTTCAGAACGTTTTTCTTCATTTAGATTTTTTGTACCTTCTATCCTCTTTAAAAAAAATCTGTAATTTTGGTTTATTTGTTGGTTCTTACAAGGTCATTGTAGATTTCACGGTATGGAAATAGACAATTTTGCAGCTCCCTTTTGAATTTTGGGCTTCTTTCAGCGGAAGAGTCTGCATTCAGGAAAAAAATTATTCAAGATTTTCAGCTAAGCTTAGGCCTTCTTGTAATTTTATAGAGTTATAAATGAATAAATTATAATTTGTTTATACATTTCCATGTAAAGTCACTATAGTTCATTATTCCCTCCCGTCATTATTTTAAGGTAATTTAGTTTTTAAATGTGTTAAACAAAAATCATATTATCTAGTGCTATAGAAGTATAGTGTTGTACAAAAAGGTTTTCGCAATTTTTTTATCTTGTTAGAGCGAAACCGTATATCAGGTTGCAGTGTTATACGAGGATTCCTGCAATTTATCCTATCGTGTTAGAGCGAAACCGTGTTGTAATGAGAGAGAGAGAGAGAGAGCCGGTCCTATAGGTGAGGCGGCGAGACGACCGCCTTACGCGCCGAATTGAACTAGGCGCCAAAATGAGATAGTAAAAATACGAAAATTTTGACGAATAAAGAAAAAAATATTAATCTAATAAATGAAGAAATTCATAAAAATATACACATATAACCGAATATTTAGGCGACTTTTTATTATAAACTCCTTAACTTGAGACTATGAGAATTGAATTTTGAATGCATATTCTCAAACGTTGTTGTAGCTCTAAGAATTCTATTAACTCTACCTGTAATTACTACTTTTAAATTTTCTGTAATTTTTAAAAAATTGTATGTTTTTTGAAATAAACACATATTTTTCCAAAAATGTCCGCTATTCTATTAAGTAGACTATTTCTAATAGAGATACGTTCATTACTTAAAAGAGTCTCTCCAAAAATTTGTAAAGGCGCCGTTTTTATAACTTGCCTTAGGCGCCACAATTGATCGTCCCAAATCTCTCTCTCTACTATATATATATATATATACGGGGGCTGTCCGTAAAGTATCCGAATTTAATTTATAACTAAAAAAATATAATGGATATACATACCTCAGTTTAATACCCTTCAAAGTATCGTCCTTGAGAAGCAACACACTTAGCCCAACGTTGTTGCCACTCTTGGAAGTAGGATTGGAAGTCGTTCTTTGGAATGGTCAACAGCTGTTCGATCGCTTTTTGTTTGATGGTCGTCACATCCTCAAACCGTCGTCCTTTAAGCGTTTTCCTTAGCTTTGGAAATGCGAAAAAGTCGCACGGAGCGAGGTCTGGTGAGTAGGGAGGTTGCGGGACTTGAATGGTGCCATGTTTGGTTAAAAAGTTTTGAACCACATGTGAGGAGTGAGCAGGGGCATTATCGTGGTGAAGCATCCATTTCCCAGATTTCCACTTTGCTGGTCGTTTCCTCCTCACGGAATTACGAAGTCGCCTGAGAGCATCACGGTAGAACTCTTCATTAATGGTTTGTCCATCTCTCGAAGGTCTGTCCACCTCCCGCAATCTCTCGAACTGTCATTCGTCGATCTGATCGCACCACAGTACGAACCTGTTCCACTTTGACATCATTTCTCGATGTTGATGGACGCCCTGATCGTGCATCACTTTCCGCAGAATCCCTTCCATCTTTAAAACGTCTAAACCATTGAAACACTTGAGTTCGGCCCATAACATCATCACCGTATGCTTTCTTAAGCAAATCGAACGTTTCGGTTACCAATTTTATTACAAAATTTGATGCAAACACGTTGCTCAGTAGATTCCGTCATGATCCCACCCGACACGAGACTTCCACTGCGTTCACTTTTCGTTATTGCTACAAGAGAACCGCGCTTCGCAGTGCTTGGATAATTGCGAACATAACAAGTTTACATATGTTTAAACATGCTAATTAGCGTGCGCACGCAGACCGGTGTCTGTATTATGTTTTATACATTCAGTTCGGATACTTTACGGACAGCCCTCGTATATATATATATATATATATATATATATATATATATATATATATATATATATATATATATATATATATATATATATATATATATATATACACACTGATGTAAGAAATTAAGAGAATTTGCAGACTTGGTCTATTATCTCTAGAACTACTGTACCGATTTAATGAAATTTGATTAGTACATACATTGATACAATACAAAACAAATAACCATTCAATAATTGTAATACACACGCATGATCGTGCGTAACACACTCGTTGGAGTCGGAAGGTATGAAACAGCGGTTGTAGAATAAACAAAAAAAAATGGGTTAATAGATGGTGTTATTTTGCAGCAATCGGTTAATTTCAAATTGTAACAGTAAAAATGAGTAACCACCAACGTTTAGATGATGGAATGAGGTGGCGAATTGTGGGGAGGCTAGAAGCAGGCCAATCTTAAGTCCAAATTTGTAGAGAGTTCAATTTAACGGCCAGCGTCATGTGTTACTTATAGAAACAGTTCCAGGATACCGGATCCATCGAGAGAAGGCCTGGGCAAGGTCGTCCAAGAGCCACGACGGCCAGAGAAGATCGCCATTTATCGATTATAGCGAGGCGTAACAGGAGTGCTACAGCTTCTCAGCTCTCTCGTGACTTGTATGCAGCCACAGGAACCCGTGTATCAAGGGTGACTGTTTCCAAAAGACTTCATGAGAGAGGGTTGTTTGCAAGAAGACCTGCTGTTTGCGTCCCGCTCACTTCTACGAACAGGAGAATCCGTTTATCATGCTGCAGAGAGCATAGAGATTGGAGTATGGATCAATGGGCGACCATTCTCTTCACTGATGAGTCCCGGTTCAGCCTAAACACCGATTCTCGCTGTACGTTCATATGGAGAGAACCAGGGACCCGCTACCTACCCTCCAATGTCCGCGAAATCGACCATTATGGCGGAGGAGGTTTAATGGTCTGGGCAGGCATCATGTTGGATGGCCGCACACCTATCCATGTAAAAGAAAGAGGCACTGTGACTGGTGTGAGGTATAGGGATGAGGTCTTTGAGCCCTATGTTCGCCTTTTCAGGGGTACAGTTGGCCCTGAGTTCATTTTAATGGACGAAAACGCGAGGCCACATAGAGATCTTCTGGTCGACGAATTTCTAGAGAGTGAAGATATTCGCCGGTAGGATTGGCCAGCCAGATCTCCAGACCTTAACCCTAAAGAGCATGTCTGGGACGCTCTGGGGAGGGCAATTGCAACTCGTAACCCCCCTCCGAGAACCTTCCAGGGAATGAAAACAGCGTTGCTGAACGAGTGGGACCAATTGCCACAGGAAATGATAAACTGCCTTATTTCAAGTATGAAATCACGCTGCGAGACCTGTATATCTGTAAGAGGGGACCATACCCCGTATTAACTCATCTATTAACCCATTTTTTTGTTTATTCTGCAAACGCTGTTTCATACCTTCCGACTCCAACGAGTGTTACGCACGATCATGCGTGTGTATTACAATTATTGAATGGTTATTTGTTTTGTATTGTATCAATGTATGTACATATCAAATTTCATTAAAATCGGTACAGTAGGTCTAGAGATAATCGACCAAGTCTGCAAATTCTCTTAATTTCTTACACCAGTGTATATATATATAAATATATATATGTTATATATATATATATATATATATATACTCTGTCACAAAAAAATATAAGGTAAACGCACCAGTAATGGGCCGGTTAAGAGAAAAATTGAAGTAAATCTGAATTTTCACAGCTATAGATAAAGACGATTCCTTTTCTTTCAAGGTCTTTTTCCGGCCACACCGCTGTCGGAGATTTTATGTTTTAATGGATACCTGATATTCACGGTACACTCGTGAAATGGTCGCGCGCGAAAATCCAAATTGCATCGCTACCTCGGTGGTGCTATGTCCCATCTCTCGCGCGCCGACTATAACACCACGTTCAATGTCTTATAAATCGTAATAACCTGCCATTGTAGCAGCAACTGATCTAACAGCTTCGCCAGACACCCGCTGTCTCTTATACAGGTGCTACCGAGAACATCACGTTACGCTGATTGGAAGCATTTCTCCGTTATACGCACACCTGCACCAGTTTTTTTTTCTAACTCGTCAGTGTATATAGTACTTACTGATACAGGAAAAACACAGTACCTGTGTACAATTGTGTGACAAGTAAAATTCGACGTCAGTAATGTACTCACATTACAGGAGAGGATGTCTGCCATTGCACTTTTTATGACATTATTTATTGTCTAAAGTGAGACAAGCAAGCGTAATCCGCAATTTTCGAAATGTCCGCTTCGTGTTTTTTCTCTAGAAGCTTTTTTCCTTATTTTATGTTTCCTGTAAAAACACACTTTATTCGTATAAACTCTAGTGTGGAATTTCTTTACTTTTCTCATTCCTGAAATGAGATTTAACATTTAAAAACAGTAAATGACCTTAGGGACGCGTTACATTTAATCTTGTTGCCGGAAAGATTGTAGGTGGATTGTATAGCCCTTTGAGTAACACAGTATGAACTTGTCAACCATAATAGTAACAATTCACCTAGTGATCAAAAAATAATAAGAAGAAGAAAAAGAAGAAAGAAAGAAAACCTCCTGAGTGAACATTTTTCATCTACCCTTTTCCTCTGCAGTACCACTCTTCGGGTAATTAACCTTTAATAGAACCATTTTGAATTTTAACTTCCATTATAACCAGGGTTCCCAAATGTCTCGGATTTCAAGGGACAATCCCTTATTTGTAAATTCTGTCCCGCGTCCCGGGGAACTTTGATACGGGACGGCAAAAGTCCCGTTTTTCGGCGAAATGAGAAATTTACTGTATTTAAGTTGGGTGCCTATAATTACTGACTAGTCGTCTGTATGCGCCCGCATTCATCACTGACTGGCGGGAACCGAACGTCACACTGACAAGTCTCAGTCTAGTGCTAAATACGAATGTAGATTAGTGTGTGATTGTGTTGTGATAGATAGTGGCGTTTGAACTAAGTGTTTGTTATAAAGCTAATCCCTGAATATGAACAGTGGTAATGGTAAGCGTTCAAATTCCAGTGGTGATGGGCCGAAAAAAAGGTTATGTGTTTTTAGGGATGAATGGAGGAAGGACGAAGATTGGCTCAGGTCTAGTCCCAACAACGCCAATAAGGCACGCTGTAGCTATTGTAATAAGGATTTTTCGGTTGCCCATGGAGATTGGAGTGACATAACTCAACGTGCTCAGGGTGCCGAGCACAAGAAAAACAAAATTACTGTTTCATCTAGCAGCAATCTGTCAAAGTTTTTCACCTCTAAAGTTCCCTCTGAAAGTGACAAAATCGCTCTAGTAGATTTAGCTACTGTATTTCACACAGTAATACACAATATGTCATGCAATTCAATGGACTGTGGGAACACGCTCATTCTAAAACTTTTTTATGACTCAAAAGTCGCCCCAAAGATTTTCTCCGCACATTATATTATGTACTAAAAAACTAAACTCATGCAGGACTCGATTATGAACGCTGGGGGCCCCTGGGCAGATGCTATTTGCCCCCCCCCCTTACGAACATTTATAAAAATAAGAACTATCCATGGATTATACATACTATTATATGTACTAGGTGCATACACCAAGAGGGTTTTGGGGCCCCCTAGCATCAGGGGGCCCTGGGCAAAGTTCCGATTTGCCCATGCGATAAAAAGGCCCTGAACTCATGGCACAACAGTCCCTGTGGACCAAGGTCGGCGGTGCCCATCTCCGCTTTCTTGACCGTGGGCTTGGGCTGCCATACAGCATATGTCTCAGTCAGGTGGTCAGCCTGACGTGGGACCCCCAGAGTTTAGTTCCCAAGCAAGCTTGGTACTCATTTATCGACCCACTCAAGGGATGAAAGGCTATGTCGACCTTGCCCAGTCTCAGGATCGAACCCAGGACCTGTGGTGTGGCGGTTTGAAGCGTTTAACCACTACGCCACCGGGCGTCTTATATTATGTACATTGTACAATAATAAAATTTCAAATTTTGCATACACGTCCTAAACACTTTATAAAGGCACTTTAGTTGTAGTAAACTAATAAAATAAAAATCAGTTTTGTACTATATGCCTAAACAAACATTAAATTGGTTTTGATTCGTAAATTTTCTGTGTAATTACGTTATTGCTTACTTAACCTAAACTCTATGTAAGTTGCAAAATTTGAACGAAAAATGCGTTGAAAATGGCTATTTGAAAGGTTAAAATTAAAAAATATTTCCGGATGAGTACCCCTGGACCCCCTTTATCCTGGGGGTTATTCCATACCCCGAGACATCCGGTAGTATATTTATCAAAACCCGCCCCTTATTTTCGGTGTTTTTATTTCGCAACTCTGATTATAACTGAAAATGACGTGAACTCATTCAGCGGGTAACATATTGAAGATTCCCTTATTTGAGGATGTATCGTAAAGTTACCTCGCAAGGCCGTGTATGTTATTTTTCAGTTTGCTTTTATATATTCCTTTGAATAAGGATACACAGTTAAAATTAACAGGTAAATTGGTGCCGGTTGACAAACTCTGATCTCTGTGTATCAAAATGTTAAGTTATTGGATTCGTGTTCTCAAGGTAAGAATTGTTAGCTTGAATAGATAGATAGAGAGAGATAGAAAGTAGCAGTAAAAGCAGGGGGAGATATTTTAAGTTTATACATGAGCTTATTCAAATTGGTCATTAACACTGAACAGTTTAATAATATTTGCTACTATGATCATCTTTAATTTTTTTACATTTTTTCCTCATCTTACATTTATTTAAGTACATCTGATAATTTTAAAGTCCTGACTCGTGGTTTAGCTCCAGAGTAATTTCTGACATTGCTTTCATTTTAAAACAATGGGCAGTTTTCGAAGAATTTTAAGACAACGCTAGTAAAAGTTTTTGTTATTTTTTGTGTGCATATATATATATATATATATATATATATATATATATATATATATATATATATATATAATAAAAATAATAATTTCCCCATTAGGTAATGTCGTTCTAGAACAGTGTGTTAAAGTGTATTCTTGTGTGTAGCTAATTTTGTGTAGATCAATTTATGCTTGACGAACTACGAATGTTATCAAGAACGTCTTATGAGCATTTTGGCATATCCTGCTGAGATTTATATGATTCTTGCACAATTTACTGTGAAAGCTATCTCACCTGTAAAATACTTCATTATAGTGAAAGTTTATCATATCACTTGAGTATAAGACATTGTATTGTTTATCGCTTTTGTGATACCTTATCTCTCTCTCATTAAGTAATATTTATCACAATCTCGACATATGGCAGCGAAATAAAATTCCTGGTCGAAATTAAAATTATGCCTACCGTTTTCGGAACCCAGTAGTTTTTGAGTAAAATATCAAAAGAAATCTCTCTGAATAAGATATCTTAATAAAGAATAAGGAGCATCAAAAAGCCATACCCGCCAGATACTAGTGAAACGAAGAAGTCGGACTTGTTAGGAGAATTTAAAAATACATCCTAGACAACTATGTAACACATTTGTTGTGTTTTCGCGTCCTTGTGTATTTTTTAAAAAATTAACATTTGTGACAATAGGAGCGTAATTCGTAATAAACCTAATAAACTTGTCTTTTACATCACACTCATTCATAACTTTCTATTATTATAAAAGAATTATGGTCATAATCGAGCTCATCACCATCGCCTCTCCTTCCCATATTCTACACCCTGAACTATTGTACCACATTGTTGAACAGCCTTGAATTCCTTCACGCTGAAAGAAACCAAGAGACTTCATATCTTGGTTGAATATCCGTCGGGCACTACTGTGGCGATTCGATTTTTCTTACCGCACTCGTACTGTGGACAACGCGTCGACTTTCGGTGCTGAGAGTGCTCGGATCGAATCCCGACAAGCACCATTCAGTACCTCCGTGTCTAGGCCGGATATTGGCATGTTAAATCCGTAGACCGGAAAGTCTTTCTAAGGGCCTGTTCACATAGAATCCGTCAGCGTCTGCGTATTTTTTTTAAAACCAATCATATACCAATCATCGACCCATTTAACCAATCAGCGCCAACGAAATCTTTAACGCTGACGGATTCTATGTCAACAGGCCTTAAGAGGGTAGAAGAGGGTACGATCCCCCCAGATGTCGTCCCTGGGGTGCTCGGTCAAAATTGAGGTGGCACCTGGATAAATCGGACTCCGACCCTTGTGGTGCCATTTTACAGAAGACGCATCCCTCAGCCCAATAGCCTATATGGACCTGGTCTGGCCAGGGAGCATTAGAAACAACAAGAACAACATTATATTAAAGGAAAAACTTAGTGGCGAACACCAATGCCCCCCAAAAGTACATCGGAAATTGCTAGATATCCTTTGGGTACTAATGTATCGCTCCTTAAGTCTATTAATTATCTCATCAGTTTAATTTCGAATCAGTTGCGCTTTTTTATTTCATTGAGTAATCAGTGATTAAATAAGATTAAAAGTGGGTAAAGTGTCAACCTTTAAATGCTTTTTATTTCAGAATGATCCTTTTTCTAGAATTTCGATTTTTCACAGTTGGTAACAGTTTTTAAGTTTATTCAATACAGTGGACGCTCGTTAATTCGAACTCGAAGGTTCTCAGAAAAAAGTTCGAATTCTCCGATGTTAAGAGAAAATATATAACTTTAAATGTGTATCACTGAAGAAGAAACTCTCCTAGTATGTGTAACCCCAGAAAATATATTAAACAATGTTATCTAAAGTTAAACATATTAAAAAGCAATACAGACTTACCTTAATCATAAAATGAAGCAAAAGATATGCAGTATAAAGTAAACTTTTATTAAAAATATGAATTACACTTTGGGAAAAAACTGCAAAATGGATGTTTGGTTCTGTTTATGATGCCTACATTGTTCAGCCAGCTTCTCGATGTGAAGTAAACATTTCAATTCATTTTCAGAGGAAGGTTCCATCTGAATAAATGCTTTCAGAGTTTTAATAGAGTTCATTATGGCCGCATTAAAAATATCTTTCGGCAGGTAAGTAGAAAAAAGCCCTGGCAGTTTCCTACCGAAATTAGTGCATACGTCTTCGTTTACATCAGAGCTTTGGCCACATACAGTTTGATAAGAAATATTGTGCCTTGACATAAATCGAGAAAGCCATCCATCACTGCATTTAAAATCTTCAATACCCATTCGACTTGCCAATTCATCAGCCTTCGTCAGCACTAGGGGTCCATTTATCGGAAAATTTCGAGATCTAACATCCCGGAGCCATAACAGTAGAGCTCTTTCTAGAACTTCTTGGGACGCATTTCCTAAGCGTTTCCTTCCTCTAGCAAATTTTGATTTTTCCCATGAATCTAAAATTGACTCCTTGTTTTTCAAATTAGTTGACAAGACATTTATTTTTAATTCCATAGTCAGCTTCTAACTTTGTTTTACATTCGCCATTCTCTACTTTCTTTAAAATTTCTACCTTTGTCTCCAAAGTTAGGGTTTTGTACTTTCCACGTGTAGACATCCTGAATTTTTACACGTTCACACCACACAGTGAGGAAGAAAAACTAGACCATATTAACTTGTCTGAACTGCAGTTATAATTGACGCAGCTCCCTAGAATCTGTAGTAAAGACTAGTTTTTCTGAAATTCTAAGAAAATCGATCCAAATAAAGGAAAATTGCGTTTTTCGTTTAGCACTAATAAGAAGGACAATAGCTACTAACGTTTAGCGGACATGCAATAGTCTAGGAATGCAGGCATGTGCCTCTTTACACAGAAAAGAAATTTTGACACACAAAATAATAAATACAGTGTGTATTTTCTCCATTAAACGAGGAAAAAGAATTTTTTTTTGGTCAAATTTTTAGTTCGAATTAACCGAAGTGATAAAATTTTAGTTCGAATTAACGAGATATTTTTAACATTAACTCCAATAGAAGTTTTTGGGAGCCTTTGGATTAGTTCGAATTAACCGAAAGTTCGAATTAACCGAGTTCGAATTAACGAGCGTCCACTGTATATGAAATTCGCTTAGTGTCTGATAACTAAGTAACAAATAACGCAAATCACCATGTTATCATTTATGACTACCATGAATGTGATGTGCATATAAAGAAGGTCGTTCGCACTCTATGGAAACGATTTTGATAGTTAAGTTTTATGTATAAATGCCGTATTACATAATTAATATTTTATGTATGAATGCCGTATTTATGCGGTGATTTGCTTCTATCTGATAACCATGGTTCTTGGCAATAGCTTCAGCTCGAATTTTCCATGAAAGTAAATTTTTGCTTAGTACTGTCATGTCAGTTTTACCTCATTCTTCTTGGACCTTTTTCCAAAGTCCGTTCAGTGTTCTTAGATCCCGTTTTCCTAAGGCTCGTATTAAAAAACCGAAATCGCAAAAGTCCATTGGAGAAGAGTCAGGTAATTTTACACGTATTTCATTAAATGGGATACATTTTATTCCTGTTTCTGATTCTTTCTTTGCTAAATAAGCGGCAGTTGATTTAGACGTGTGACTAGAGGCATTGTCCATAAGAAGCTTAACTTTATCAATGTCCTTTCCATATAAGGCTGGAATTTCTTCTTTAAAAATTGGTTCTAAAATATTCTGCTGATAGTAAAGTGAATTAATTTTGGCTTTACTTGAGACTTTTTTTATTTTTAATTTGTCGTTGTAACAAAATCCTGCTACTATCATGAAACTCCTTTGAGAACTTTTCTGTACAGTGACGTAGCCATTTCGTACGGTCATCCCCGTCAGTTGAGCAATAGAAAATTGATCTTTTTTTATTACAGTCACTTAAATACACCCATGCCCCATCGAGTGTTACCACAAATTTTCATTTTTCAGCAGCTAAGTGTTTTTCATATAATTTTCTACAATTTGTTTTTCTTTCAGCAATATATGCTTTGACAAAAGCAGATGAACTTTAGATTTAAACATCTTTTTTAACTTCATATCTTTATGAATGATTTTACTTACAGTGCCAGAAGGCATTCCTAGTTTCAATGCAATGGATCTTTGAGTCGGCGTATTTTCTTTTAGGATCAGAGACTTCACTTTCTTGATATTTACCTGCGTTCGAACAGTCTCAGGATGAGGTTTAGTGGTCATGTTTTCATTTTTACTTTCAGTTAGACGTTTTTTCCCTTTCAAATTTAATATATTATAAATACCTATTTTTGAAATGCCATAACCACAATTTTTACACCGCTTTATAATTTGTTGATACGAATATTTCTCCCCGGAAAGTGCAGTTACGTAACCTTCGAGCAATCTATCAATTTTAGGAACCATTTTCAAAATAAATATTTTATTTTACATTTCAATCAAAGCAAAACAATAGCAAACGATTATTCTGAAGTTGCCAAATATTTATCCAAAATGAAAATGCCAAAAACAAATTATAAAATCGTTTCCATAAAGTGCGAACGACCTTCTGTAGTCTCATGTAAGATATTTTGCAAAACAGCATATTATACTACCGTGTTCCAACTTATGTGACTGTCTTTCCTTATCTGTAATAATGTATCTTATATTGTTTTTCTATCAGTTGGCATTTAAAATCTTCTGAATTTTATGTACCATGTGCTTGTATTGTCAATTTATCAAGTTTTTCGCTTTCTGTTTGCTGATGTAAGGCTTGTCTATAATCCTATTAATACTCCGACATTTTAAATCGTAGTTAATGCCGTGCTGGAGTTACAGCAAAGCAGTTTTGTAAAAAGAAAGTGATCTTTCAACCCTCTTTTTCCTGAAATTTTTCTTGGACAATTAAATAAAAATTAGTTTATTTAAATTTAATGAAGTCATCAGAGAAAGAAGAGCATTTGGTAACAAAAAAATTTTCTAATGTGGAGGCACTTTGTTGTGAGACATTGGCCTTTTGTTATTCACCGGGGTTTTGCTGACTACTTTAATATGGGAGCACCATTTAGATGAGACAACATTGCTCCTCAGGGGTGCTCCTCAGAGGGGACGACACGAAAACGACCAAGCCTTATTTGGGAATTGAACTCAAGCCCACTGCGTTGCAGCTCAGAACGCTAACCACTGTAGTATGTGGGCGGCATATTTGATATAAATAGAAGTAGTGAAAACATTGATTATTTCAGAACTTTATTACAAGCCCTGTCCCTCTTCCATATTTTGTTATACTTTTGAAAATCAATTATCTGTTTTAGGACTCATGTCCAAGAACTCCTGGTAGCCAAGGAAAGGCACGTGTACGACTTAAACCACTATATGATGGTTTTTTTTCTTCCAAAATGAGTCTGATGACTTTTTCCCCTTTTCTTAGCGTCTTGAGCTTGCAACAACAGTGAATTAGAACAGATAGTGTTTCATGAGCCCTCTAGTTATGCATGTGTGTGTGTGTGCTTTTCCCCGCTGTTTATTGAGATTATATTTGATATTATGACAAGGGTTATTAATTCAATTTTGAAATGATTTCAGGCTTCTTGGTTTGTGCAATAATTATGGATATGTCATTATGTTAAGTGCAGCATTTGATTTTCTTCATCCTGATTATCATGGTAAAGATGATGGGTCGGTAAGTGTAAATTTCTCATTTTAAATGCATAATTTTTAAAATATTAATTACGAATTAAAATGTGAAGTTAGCATAATTCATAAGCTTTAGTTATTTTATTCGGTTCTTTAACTTGTGTATCTGTCTCGTCGTATTTCTTGCTTTTTGAGATATAGCCTGTTCCTCCTATAAGGAAGTCTCAAGGGGCTCGACAGTTAGTTTCTCTTAACCAAAAAGTTTCCTTGAGACTTTTTATTCACCCTTCGTATCATTCTTATTTCTCGTATTTCATCGTTTTAATCCTTAAAAGGTTAGAAGGATTATTATTTCACATGATCTTCTACGAAGTATTTTGTTGTTGCATTAGTTCTTTTGGATAACTACGTGAAATTTAGAGTGTGCACCGGAGAATATTCTCGAGGTCCAGAATGCTCTGGAATATCTGAGTAATAATACAATTTTGACTTCCTCAGGACGTACTTGAGAAGTTTAATTCCGAAGGATGGGCTATTTTTTTACTAAATCTCTGGTCAAATTGATCTTTTGAAATTTCAAATTATTTTAGTTTGAAAGCTTCAAAATCTATTTTGTCTGTTATGGTATTCATAAAATGTCAAAGCTGAGTAATTCTAACATTCTGTAGATTAGATTGAAAAGTCAAATCATTATAGAATTATGTTATTTCAATTTGTGCGTGTAAACTTGAAAATTTTGTCTGTTTCTTTTGATTGTTATATATATATATATATATATATATATATATATATATATATATATATATATATATATATATTGTTACACTGAGTTTTTATACGTTTTTCTCTTTTAGCAATTATGTCATAATGGTACAAATTCCAATGAAAGTCTTTGCAACTCTTTATCAACTGGTGTGAGTATGATTTAAAGTGTTATTATGTAATGCCAAGCTACTCCGTACATAGTATACATGTATACTCCGGGTATTTTGAGAAAAGAAACAACAGTGCTGAAAAGCGTTTTCCAACGAAATATTTCTTCTCTTCCTCGCTTCTATTAACAAGAAATTGGGTTTAAAAGAAATAATCTAAGAAAGTCTTCAAGGAATTGTTCAGAGGATTCCAGTAAATTTGGGGCGATATTGCGGATATTTTGAATTCTAATTTTGATTTCAGTCGGAAGAGTTATTTACTCAGGCAAACGTGGAGTCGCCCTAACGTAATGGACAAAGCGATCTTGTTATCCCTCACATTAGTAGAACCGGATATAATAACGTTTAAATTTGATCATCAAGTGCAAGGGTCACACTGACTTGAGAAATTCTTAAAGTATTAATTTTCATGCAATTGTATTTTGTATAAATTATAGAAAAAAAAGTCCTGAAAAAAAACTTTAATAGAGTTATCTTACTTCTCCGTAGGAATGGGGGTGAAGGCGGGTCGAGATCCAACGTAATCCTCAAAATGTCGAAATTGGTCGAGTAAATTTCAAGTAAAACAGTTCAAATTTAATTGAAGAATCCGGAGGGGGAGAGCTAAAAAATACACTGATTTATTTACAGTATATACAAATGGAAGCTTAATTCCAAGAGCAACGTGTTGCTCATTATCAGGTGAGAGTCGAAAGTCCGAGTGTGACAAACTCTAGGACGTTACAAAGTTCCTTCTCTCGCGTACAAAGCGCCCTCTATAAGGGTGGGTCCAAACATTCCACCCCCGCGATGAACAGTGGTTCATAAATCTAGTACTACAATGAAATATAACATTAGTATGCATGAAAAATTAATAAATATATAAAATAAGAACTGGAACAATATACTAAATATTAAACAACATATCACTAATTACTGAGTAAATAAAAGAAATAAAAACTGATGTATTATGCATTTTAAACAAACTTAAATTTCAAATAAAGGCTAAATATGAAAAATGGATAATCATGTTATTGACAAGAAAAAGGTAATATGGAGAGTTTATGAATAGGTCTCTTGAGTTCTCCATTAGCAGTTTTCAATCGTACTACTCGTACATTACGGTCTTTACCAGGATACAGTTCAAGAGTCCTTGCAAAACACCATTTCAATGGTGGTAGATTGATCAGCACAAGATCTCCAACAGCTAAATTTGTTTTCTTAGTGGACCACTTTGTGCGCTGCTGTAACTGCGTGAGATAGTCTGATGACCACCTTTTCCAAAAACTTTGGAAAATTTGTTGAGTCAGCTTCCATCGTTCGGGTGGAGTTAATTTTGTAGAAGTTAAGTCCGGTTCAGGAATTGAGTTTATCGAGGTCCCAATGATGAAATGTCCAGAAGTTTTTTTTTAAATTTCCAATGGCACATTAAAAAACAATTGAACATCAAAATGACAACAATAAGTCTATAAATGAAAGCGAGCAATCCAGTAGCGTTCCCAGATTGATGTCCGAGGAAGAGCAGGACATCTGGACAGGTGAGGCAAGTCCATTTCCTCTTGAAGATCACACAAGGTACAAAGAGGGTCAGGAACGACGTTGATGCGACATAGATGTTTACGCTGACAGTCGTGGCCAGATATCAGACGAAACATGGCGACAGATTTCATCCTAGGCCACTGAGGGACATTAAGAATCTGATTTAGCCATGGTTTATTAAAGTTGCGATTTTTGAGTTCTTCGAGAAAAGAATCTCTGAAGATGTTCTTTATTAGACATTTGATACTATTAAAAGGAAGTCTGGGATTAGTTCTCTGAAGGACAAAGGCCCCCTTCTTTGCCAAGAAGTCAGCCGCCTCATTTCCCTGGATTCCACAGTGGGCCGGAATCCACTGGAGAACTACTGTCTTATTATTACTGGCAAGCCAGTTGAGGAGATTTAAGCAATTATCGATGGTTAAAGTTCGGGAGTGGCTGGGTGCGTCAATTGCTTGAAGTGCGGCCTTTGAATCCGATAGTAATACAACTTTCGAAAAGGAGTCCAGACGAGGCCGGAGTTGTGACAGGGCCTGGCAGATGGCCACGATCTCACCATCGAAAGCTGATCTATGGATACCGACGGGAGTATAAAGGCAAAAAAGTTTATAGTAAACACCAGCACCGGCGTTAACACAACCGCTCACTCTGGAACCGTCAGTATATATTCTTAACCATTCCTCCTCAGGGTAAAATGATTCCATTGTCTCGAGAGCGAGAGTTCTTAGCACTATGTCACTAGTTTCCGCTTTAGAGACATCCTTGATCAGTTCTAATCGGATAGTAAATTTCTTATCAACAATAGGGCTGATAGGGGGAGAGAAATGTTCAACCTCGTAATTCAAATCTAGCTTAGATCTAATATCAGCAACTCCCTGGCAAAAACCATTTTGTGTTTTCAAGTTTCTCCCACAGTTTAGAGAGTCCTGGTTCCACAGGGACAAACACCCAGGGATTCTAAGTATTCTCTCCCAAAGGAGAAGGGCTCTTTCTTGAATAATTATCTTGAAAGGCCTGTTATCAGTGCTGAGCAGCATACAGTCAATGGGTGTTGTCTTCACTGCCCCCGTAATCAATCGCAGAGCCTGATTTTGAAAAAATCTCACAAAGGTGAAAAACTTGCTCTGATCCTGTAATCAGCGGCTCGCAACAGTAAACAAGAATAGGTAAAATATACGTTTTGTACGTAAAATTCAAAGTGGCTCTTGAACAGCCCCATTTAGAACCCGCTAATATTTTTAAGAGATTAAGTCTTTTCATAGCACGTCGGATGATGTCCGCCACATGAGACCTCCATGTAAGTTTTCTATCGAAAATTACACCTAAGTATTTAAATCCATCAGACGATGGAATCTGACGACCTTTGTAGTAAATTTGTGGATGGAAAGGTTGATGCGTGAGGGAAAAAGACTCTACAAATGTCTTATCGAGGTTAACTTTCATATTATTCAATTCTGTCCATTTTTCAATAACTAACAACGCCTTTCCCAAAGAACTTTGAATGATCACATTAGCTTTGTTCTTGGGAGAAGTAGTCCAGATGACTAAGTCATCAGCATATAGCAGACAGCATACGTCCAGAAGTTAATGCCGTTAAATCATGAGGGTCATTTGATACAGGAACTAGAGGTCTTGACTTTAAGCACGCTTCAATTTGCGGTATCAAAGTGAAGAATTCGTCAAAGGTAAGAATTTGTGATCCAACAGTTCTTTTCAGATGTTTTTTCATTTGTTTAATTCCGGCCTCCCACAGACCTCCGAAGTGAGGTGCAGAGGGTGGATTAAAGTTCCATTTAATATTCTCTTCTGCAATGTAGGCATGAAACCTTTCATCAGCTAAAACTTGTAATAGCATTCTTTTTAATTCCTTATCAGCTCCTACAAAATTTGTTCCTCTGTCAGAAAATAGTAGTTCCAGAGGTTTGCTACGACGAGCTATAAATCTTTTCAGCGTGGCTAAGAAGGCTTCTGAAGATAAATCGCTAACTACTTCCAAGTGAACAGCCTTTGTGGACATACATATGTAAAGGCAAACATAAATTTTATAAGGTCTAATACCTTGTCCGTTACGAGTCTTGATCATGAATGGACCGGCGAAGTCCAGTCCGACGTGTGGAAAAATCTTGTTAGGCTTCACTCGAGCAGGAGGTAAATCTCCCATGATTTGCGTCGCTAAATTTGCCCTGTTTCTGAAACACTTCATGCATTTCCAAACAATTCTTCTAACAACTTCGTGGATGTTAACAATCCAAACTTTTTGTCTTATCGAAGAAATAGTCAGCTGGATTCTACTGTGCAAATATTTTTCGTGGTAATGTTTAATAATTAATTCTGTCACGTGATGTTTTTTGGGAAGTATAATTTGATGCTTTTTATCATCTGAAATATTAGCATTCCTGAGTCTTCCCCCAACCTGCAATAAATCTTTATCATCAAGAAATGGATTTAAGTTAGCTATTTTGTTGTTGGGACTTAATACCTTGTCTTTTTTCAAATTCTGAATTTAATCCTTAAACTCTAACTTTTGCACAATTTTCACTATGACATCGGCTGCATCATTTAGCTCCTTACTTGTCGAGAAATCTGTTGTTTTTACTGATGGGAATTTACAGTTTTGCACAAATCGAAGAATCCAAGCTACAACACGATTTAGTTTAATCCATGATGAACATTTAGTTAATATTTCTGGTTCATGATGGTCATCTGTGACAGTGCATATCACAGCCTTTCTTCTTTCTGGAATAGTTTCCTCCTCCAAAAGAGGAGTTTCTTGTTCGGATGGCATTTCTTCTGTTTCCAAGTTAGGGCCATTCCACCATAACATATTCCCTTTTAGATCATCAGCAGAACATCCTCGAGACAGAACATCTGCAGGATTCTCCGATCCTTTACAATGTTTCCAAGCAAAAGGTTCGACAATGTCTTGAATTTCCCGCACTCGATTCGCAACGAATGGCTTCCAAACATCGACAGATCCCTTTATCCAATGTAGGACTATTTGCGAATTGCTAAAACACTTGATGTTATTACTAGGGATTTGAAATAAAGTTTTCAGGTAACGGGCTATTCTCGCGGCCTTAACTGCACCTAATAGTTCCAACCGTGGCAACGTGATTTTCTTGAGAGGTGCCACTCTACTCTTGTGCCATGACGAATGAAGTGAAGCGGCTTGCAGGGTCTCGAAAATAGGCTACAGCTCCATATCCCTTTAGGCTAGCGTCGGAAAATACCAAGATCTCAATTTTGTCAAAATTTACTTTATGTTCAAAATATCTTCTTGAAATATTCAAGTTTTCTAATTCATTAATCTCTTCGAACCATTTCAAAAATCTTTCCGATAAATTTTGTGGTAACTGTTCGTCCCAGTCAATGGCTTGTTGCCACATTTCTTGCAATAAGCATTTAACTCGCATTACGAAGAGCGAGATGTAACCAACAGGAGTGACGTTTTGTAATGCAGGAATTTAACATTTCTGAAGCTGGTTTCAGGTCTAAGGATAATATATCAGGATTAGTGTTTCAAAGAATTCCTAAGATTTTAGATGGGTCTTCCGAATTTTCTTCAGTAATTATCCCAATCTCCTTCCATAACATTCTTAAGCCAGGGGAATTAGTTTTGCATTCTCTTAAATTCATACCTGCATCTTTTAGAATTTCTGCAGCTTTAGAGGACAAATTAAACGCTTCATTATCCGAACTCGCTCCATGATGCAAATCGTCAACGTATAAAGATGAGTTTAACATCTCATAGCATGCAGGGTTACTTTCCAAATATTTTTTAATGTGAAATTTTATCGTAGTAGCTAATATGAAGGGAGAAGAATTGACCCCGAATGGTAAGCGGTTCATTTGCATAATTTTGAATGAATCAGGATCTTTATTTCGAAACCAAAGAAATTTTAAAAATTTACGATCTTTCTCCGCTATGCTAATCATTAAGAAGGCCTTTTCAATATCAGCCGAAAATGCGATTTCATATTTTCGAAATTTCAAGATTACGTCTAATAATTTAGGATTTAAATTGGGGCCAGGCAATAACAATTCATTTAGTGATTTTGAATTTTTTCCTTTGGACGAAGCATCAAAGACTATTCTTACGCGCGTAGTAATTTTATCTGGTCGGATAACGGCTCTATCAGGCATGAAATATCCGGAATCGAAATTTTCGTTTTTATCTTCCTCAACTATCCTATTTTCTTCTTGTTTAATAATACTCTGGTATTCCTGACAAATCTCCTTATCCTTACTTAACTTATCCTTTAAATTATCAAAACGTCTTTTAGCTGTTGCGAAATTTCTGTCTATTTCTAATTTATCATCTTCATACAAAAGTTTAGTTTCATATCTTCCATCAACAAATTTTAAGTTATCATTAAAATATTGTAAAGCGTTTAAGTGTTTAAATCTCTTTGAGAAAAACATTCATTTTGATCTTCAGTAATTCCAAGCGATTCTAGTTTCCAAAAGTGACTAAGTTCAAAATTTTAAAATTTTCCTTTTGTACGGACGCGAAAAAGGAATGCAGTTCGGCGTCTTTTGCAGCTGAGTTATTTAATTTACCCATTAACGCATAACCGAATATTGTTGACACTGCGTATAGATCTTTATTTTTTGAATGCTTATCGGCTTAGTATGCACTTTCTAGTAAACGTCCGCCCCTAATAAAATACAAATAGGCGACTTGTTTTCGTCTGCGAAATCTGAAATCAGCAACTGTTTGTTTATTCCCAGTTCAATTAATTGCTGAGTAGAGAGATATTTAACACTTGCTTGAGTTATAAGATCTGTCGCGATTACTTCCGCTTTCACGAAGAGTTCAGGGTCAAAGCGGCTTTTGGGTTTAACAAAATGTACTTCATCTAATTGCTGAATCGGTGTTTCTGCACCAAAAGAATATAAACTCAATTTTTCTTTGCAAATAAGAGGAAGTTTCAACTCCCGTGCTAGCGATTTAGTAATAAAACTCCTTTCACTTCCGGAGTCCAGCAAGATTCTAACCCTTTTAGATTTTATTTCAGATTCTGCAATAGCACAACAAGTTTTTAAAATAACACTTTGATTAATTTCAACCGAATTGCACTGAGATATTGAACTTACAATTTGAGTGTCGGGGTTCGTGCATTTGGGTACTTCTAGGGTTTTTACATTTGAAATTTCAGGAGTTTCGGTTCTAGTTCAGGCGTTACAAAACAATTTACTGTGCTGAAATTTATTACAAATTGCACATGGAGGTATTTTCGCTTTACAATCGGAGATAAGATGCCATTTCATCTAGTAACATCTATAGCAGCAACCTCGTTTCTTTAGAATTTGTCATTTTTGTATATCAGGAACGACTTCACAAAAATGGGATTTATGTTCGTTTGACCAACACAAAACGCAGTACGGTCTGGTCACAGTGTTTAATGCGTGTGCAGATTTAAAATTGTTCTTAGTACGAAAGTTCCTGTTTGGATTTATGCTACTATTATTATATACAGGTTCAGGATTCATATTACAGTTCCAGTTCATTAGCATCACGGTTTCCCTGAATTGCACTTCTGTTTTCAAAAACTGGATAAGTTCAAATATATCAATTTCTTCCCGATTTTTGCGTTGTCTGCTAAACTCTAGCGCTATATCATTAGTAGTTTTAATAACATTGGATACAATAAATGACCGTAGGAGCCAGATGCAACTCCTAACGACTCCAAACTTCTTTGGATTTCAAGCTCATCGAAAAATTTTCGGAATCCTTTTATGTTGGAGGAATTTCGTAAGGGCTCTAAATTTAACAATTTATTCATAAATGAATTAATGATTGTCTCTTCTTCCAAATCAAGATTCTAGTAATTTTACTGCAGAATCATAATTTTCATTTGTTAATGAAAATCCGCTAACACTTTTTAAGGCAGTTCCACCGAGAAATGTTTTTAGATCGTTAAACTTGTCTATTTTCGATAATTTCATGTTATTGTGGATTTCACTTTCAAATTGTTGCCAAAATTCTAGCCAATGGCTTGAGTCACCGAAAATTTTGCCTATAGTAAGCTTAGGCAACTTAACAACATTTAAATCAAAACTGAAAATTTCCCAATACATCGCTATTCATTGGATCGATATTATTGTTTATACCAGACGTATTAACTTCATTCGAAACAATTTCTTTATTCGTTATTTCATTTAATTTGTTTTTGAGCTTTCTTTTAAAGGCAATAATTTTAATGTTATATTCGTCACAAGAAATTATTTCGATTTCTATATCTTTAACAGTCAAATATTGTTCAATTTCTCTATCAATATTCTTCAATTCCTCAGATTTTTCTTCCAATTCATCATATAAAGTTTCGATATCAGTTCTATCAATATTTTCTGCTAATTTAGCAGGAATAGAATTTATAGTCTAGTTGTTAAGTTCCTCAAAACAGAACGCATCTTCTTAATTATTTCTAACTTTTCAGCCATTTCGAGTAAATTAGAAACTTCAGTAGATCGTCAAAGAATATCTAAATATCTCTCACCTGAATCCTCTAAAGGTCTTCTATACCGGGTTTCGGCATCAAATGAAGGCGGGTGGAGATCCAACGTAATCCACAAAATGTCGAAAGTGGTCGAGTAAATTTCATGTAAAACAGTTCAAACTTAAATGAAGAATCCGGAGTGGGAGAGCTTAAAAATACGCCGATTTATTTACAGTATATACAAATAGAAACTTACAGTGTGTAACAAAATTATAAGACCACCCAAAATATCACTCATTTTAATATTACACTGCATAAAATGAATAATTTTAAAATTTGAAGCAAATGAAAAAAGTTATATTTTCTTAAATAAATCGCTTAAAGGAAAAAAAATTGAGTTAATTTCACACAGCAAATGATTTTTTGAAATCTCGGTGTAACATAAATATAAGACCCCTTATATTTTTATTTAAAATCGCTTGCATTTTTAAAACTATTTTATTTTTTCTTTCAAAATCGTAGATAAACGGTAACTACATCACAAAAAGGTCCAAACGATAATATTGTAAAAGAAAATATAATTTCATTTGTTTGTTTTTATGAGGAAATTAACAATGCCGCGTGGAGGAGAATCATTTGAACTAGAAGTTCGAAAAATTGGTTTTATAAAGGCTCTGGAAAATCGGAACGTGAAATAAGTAAGATACTTAAACGTTCTAAAACTGCTATTCATAACATTTTAATTAAAAGAGATTTTTATGGAAAAAATAAAAGATCTGGCAGAAAGAGTAAATTATCAGCTCGCGATAATAGACGAATTTTCAAGCTTGCAAAGAAACAGAACTTGTCTACTCGTAAAATAACACAGCAGACAAATAAAACTATTTCACATATGACAGTCTGGCGCACTTTAAGATCAAATTCAAATGTTGCTCTTCGGAAATTAAAAAGAAAACCAAGACTGTTAAAGCATGATAAAGAAGGAAGTCTGAAGTGGGCAAAGAAAGTCAAGACCTGTGATGCTGCTTGGAAAAATATTATTTTTTCCGACGAAAAAAATTTAATTTGGATGGTCCGGACGGTAATATTTCCTACTGGCAGGATTTACGAACGGAACATCGGGTTATCTTCAGTAGACAGATGGGTGGTGGCTCTGTGATGGTGTGGGGAGCTTTTGCATATGATGGGAAATGGGATCTGAAGGGAGTTCTTGGAAAAATGGACTCCATTTGTTATCAACAACTGCTTTACCAACACCTTATACCTTTTGGCCCATTTTTAAGAGGATCAAACTGGAAATTTCAGGAAGACAATGCGCCATGCCATGTGTCTAAATCAACTAAAAACTGGTTTCAAAAAGAAAAAATCGAGGTCTTAAACTGGCCAAGCCTTAGTCCAGACCTGAATCCCACCGAAAACCTGTGGGGGCATTTGTCTCGTCAAGTGTATGCAAATAACCGTCAGTATGATTCTGTGTATGAATTGGAACCAGCTATCATGGATGAATGGGACAAAATTCCCAAATATTTGCTCGAAAACCTAATTAATTCAATGAAAAATCGAGTATTTGAAGTTATTTAGAAAAATGGTGGATCAAAATCATATTAGTTTTATTAAAAAAAATTTGTTTTAACTAGTGGTCTTATAATTTTGTTACAGATATTTGATTGAAAAAATTTGAAATTGTTGATAAAATAATTAGTATATTTAAATATCTCTTAAAAATAATATACATATATTTTATATTTCATTTATTAACATCAACCTAATTTAATTTTAAAAAAATTATGCTATTTATAATAAAAATCACAAAATCCACAGTGGTCTTATAATTTTGTTACACACTGTAATTCCAAGAGCAGCGTGTTGCTCATTATCAGGTGAGAGTCGAAGGTCCGAATGTGACAAACTCTAGGACGTTACAAAGTTCCTTCTCTCGCACGCAAAGCGCCCTCTATATGGGTGGGTCCAAACAGGGGGGGGGGGGGGGGTTGCTAAAGGAAAATAAAACAAGGTTAAAAGGGGGCCACAGTCGGAAAAAGGTGAGCTCTGAACGTTATTGACTACATACAAAATTAGAACTCCACTTTATGGGATTTATTTCTGTGATATAGTCAATCTGTCACTAGCCGCTGACATCAAGTTGCATTATTTTTTATTAACATGTTTACAGCGAGGATTAGTTCATTGGATTTAAAAAGTGTTCTTCATGCGAGGTAAATTATTCGTTATCAACATAAAAAACCCTGCATATTATTGCATAAAATATTAAAATTTGTGCTCAATGAATTTAAAATATATGAAATTCTTAAGTTGATTGTTATGCCTCCCAAAAGAAAATTAACTGGTTACGAAAAATTAAACAGAAAGTTGAGTAGATTACAAGAAGAAAAAAAAGGCAGGTTGGTGTATTAAACAACTTTTTAAGACAAAATCAGGAGACTAGACAAGATGAAATGGGTGATGACAATCAACAAGTATGATAAATGTTATGAAGTTGAACATGAGGCTAAATGTCTACTTGAAAAAATAACTACATACAAAATCGTTGCAAGTGTTGTCATTTGGTATGATATTCTTGCAAAACAAATCTTTTATCTAAATTGCTTCAGAGCCCAAAATTGAATGTTTCAAACTGTATTTCTGTGATTAAAATTTTTATACAACATTTTAAGATTATAGATACTCAGGATTTTCAAACTCTTTGAATGGAGCAAGTGGCATTTATTAGGAATTAATAAAAACTGTATTTCCAAAGATTGTATTAAGAAAAAGATAAAAATTATTCAGTAATGGATGCAGTGATAACATTATACATGAACCAAAGAAAAATTTTGAATTAGATATATTTTTTTTTTACTTGTTACTGGATTCACTCTTTGGATAAAAGATTTAAAATTTAGAATGAACATGATAACTAGGATTTTTAGAGTCTCTCCAAAAATTTGCAAAAGCGCCTTTTTTAGAACTTTTTTCAGACGCTATAATTGATCGGCTCTGTCCTGCTCCAGACGAAACTTTTAAACATAGGAATAAAACAGTGGACACTTTTGAATTTGAAATCGAAAATATGTACGGCATTTACGATTAAGACTAATACGAAATGTAGCGTGTAACATCTAACACTGCGTTTAACATATAACCAGGGCCCGATTTAGAAAATTCTGGACTATAGGCACAAATTGAGAAAGGGGCCCCCTAACACTGATGTGGGCGTAAAATTTCCAAAATTGACACACAAAAAAAAAAAATGTGAAAGTACCATTTTACCAAGAATTGGCTATTTGAAGCGTAGAAGCCTAGAACATTATCATATAACAAAAAGCAATATAACATATTAACTTCACCATTATAACACCAATACAATGCAACCAGAAAAACTTATTAATCCCTTATATACACTATAACATATATATGATGAACTATACATATAACTGTACATATGATGAACCAATCAATGAAATTTGAAAGGAAATAAAAATTTTTGGGGGCCCCTAGGCCCGGGCCTACTGGGCCTAATGGAAAATCAGGGCCTGCATATAACACCGCTAGCGCACAGTCGCGCTAGCGGTGAGTCGAATCGCGGGGGGAGGTTGCAAGGCCAATGTGTAAACGGTGCGCTCGCCGTTCACCCCACTTTTCTCCTCGCCAATCGTGGCGCTCGCTTTGGGAGCGGTTTTTCTGGCACGAGTCAAAGGGGCGAATGGCGACGGGAAGTCTTGTTCACAGCAAGGCGCGAATGTGAGAACGGTCACTCGCGTCAATGCAGGAACGTGACGAATGTCTCGCGGGTGACGAGGGGGGGCGCGGGCGCGAATGTGTAAATGCGGCATTAGAGTGTGTCAAATATGAAGTTGAATGAACTCTCATGAGAGTGTCGTTCTTCAGAAGGGTTGAAAATGTGTGAAAAGTCTCACTAAAGAGGGTTGAGCTCGCGGGATGCCAATTCGGAAGCGGTAGCCCTCGCTGTGGTGGGCGGTCCCGTCATAGTTATCAATCACCCCCCCCCCCCAACAGGCGAGAATTTCTGCAAAATTTTTTATTCAAAATCCCAGCAAATTTTTTTTATTTTTGTCTACTATTTACAGCTACATTAATGCTGATAATCAAATAAAATTGGTATTTTCAGATAGCCTAAAGTTTTCTGCAACTCGCAGCTGTTTTCATTTTATAAATTTCGTCTACTAAAGGAATTTATGAGCGTTTAAAGCACATTATACCACATTTCTTCCTAGAATAATTTAAATTTTAAAATATTATTTGCATTTAAAATAACAAAATGAAAAATGTCCCGAGTTGTGAAATTTCTTTTTCTGTGAGAGTTTAATTTTTTTTTTAAATATTTGAATCCAAGTTGGCAATCCTTGGACAAATTTTCTTTTTAGTTTAACATTGAGGTGAGCGAATCCAATAGGTTGAGTACACAGTAGCCTTAAAGTTAAATCTGTAACCAAGGGAACATATCTAGCACAGTTCTGACCTATGAAATATGGAAAATTAGAGCTGTGTGGGGAAAAGGCATTATAATGTGATACAGAAAAACAACTCACTCTGTTGATAATACCATTGGAATGTTTACTGTAAAGTGTCTCTTTTAAACGAAACCCAATATAATGGCATCATTTTTATATAATCCCTGTCCTCCTTTAGAAGGAATATGAGAATAATTGGAATATTTCATTTTAAGTGCTATAACTAGCTTTTGGTTTATTTCTCCCTTATTTTGTTTACAAAAAATCATGCTGTTGATTGATACAGTGGCTTTCAAAGAAATATTTTAACGTAAATTACAATTTTAGTGGAAAAGAAAAATATGACTGATGTACTGCAGGCAAAGTTTTGTATGATTTTAGAACCATTATGCAACAAAGAAAGTTAATACTGTTTGACTACTGAATGGCTTATTTGAAATTATGAAAATGATATTTAGATATGAAAAGAAAAAAGCAGGTGTAAAAGCAATGACTAAATTTTTATAATTTAAATACACTAATTTAAGAACTGATTAGAGACGTGAAAAATGTAATGCTGTACCTGAATAAAATATCTTTTGAAAATTGATAATGTAATTGTGTTTTTACTTACAGACAATACTTCTTGCTGATATATTACCTACACTTCTTATAAAGTCAGTAGCACCATTTATTGTGATAGGAACACAGTAAGTAATCATTTAATTATAACATAACTTCCCAAATTACAATGTCCTTTGCTGATTATTGTACTCGTAATGTATAGATCTTTCATTATAATATGTAATACATTATTTATATGATTTAGTGGATCCATTTTTGAGGTATGTATTACGTCTTTTTTATCATACTTAAGAGGTTCTTAGCATAGCTATTGGTAAGCAGGCTTGTCTGAGGAATGGGAGATGTCAGATTCAATTACTCAACTGGACAGTTGTTTGTTAAAAGTATGGAAAAAATGAGTGAGTGTAGTTCATATCATTAAAAAGATGTCAGCAAAAACATAAGATTCATTCTGAAGAATCATTGCATGCCTTGGTGATAAGCGCAACTGCCAAGAGAATAAGAGGTCAGCCCTAGCCACTCAATTCCGCAGCTGTTCAGTCATTTTTCTAAAGTATTTATACAAGAAGAGTGATTTAGGCATCTTTTATTCCCTCTTGGGGTGGAGCTAATCTGTTATTTGTTGAATCTTACTTAAAACGTACTTGCCTAATATTTTCTCTCATGCAAAGCTAGGCCACAGTTTCATGACTTTGTATGAAATTTCTTCAAAAACACTCAGTAATTTTATTTCATTTGTTCATGTAGTGGTTACTAATGATATGTGGGTAAAACTTTTATAACCTGATATGTCCTTATCAGGTGTTGAGCTTTAACGGATTTCAATTGAATTTTATGTATGCATGAATATAAAGATCATGTTTTGTTGTCATTTTCTAAGTTTATAAAAAATTATGTATTATATATGCACACCGCGCCCATAAGCATCCATATTGGACTGCTTATGGAAGCGGTGACCAGGTTGGCAAGAGCAGCAGGCCAGTGATCTGAACGTCCCTGGGTCGATGCTCGTCACTGCAAATCCATCGCCGTGTTCACTAATGGTGGCCGGGGCACGTAAAATAGGGCGTGGCTGCAATGTCCTCCAAGTTCTCAAATATACCTCTGGAGGTGCTGGGTCAGGTGTTCCGGTCTCGTCACTTGACTCGGTTCAAAATTACGGGACCGCTGTTCTTCGAGGTCAAGTCAGACTTCAGCCCTAGTGGTACCTCGCCTTAAAGTGAAGCTGCTTACTACCCTTCGCCAAGGACCTACGATTTGAGGACCTAGGTCCTTTGGACTTGGTGTAGGCTTTCCTACACCAAGGGGATTGTAAACAACAACAACATATTGGACTGCTGTCATGGACCTACAGGTTTTGCCTTCATTTAGTTTATGTGAATTTCAGTATAAACTTGCCACTGAATAGACTGGAGATAAAGGAGTTCCATATGCATTTTTAGTCTGTTTTTAGTGGTGATAGAATTTGTTTATCATTTTCCCTTCTTCCTCAAAAAGAAAGAATATCCCAAAACTGTGGTACTAAATATAGAACTGATAAAGAAATGTCAAAAAATGCATAACATCATAGCACAATCTACTAAATATAACCTGTAACTCTAGCACATTTTACTTTTGTTTTGGCCCTTAGTTTTCCCATTTAGTTTGTGTTTGTCTGCACAATTTAGCTTTAGCAACTGACTGTATCTGAGACAAGGCAATTCTATGTACATAATTTCTGTATTTTTACCGGTAACATAAATAGCCTTCTTCATTTTTAGCCCACATCAAAGAGTCTGCATCACTGGCACTCTGTGATACAAAATATAAAACTGCTAGAGATATATAAAAATTGCAATTGGAGGATTCACCACATCTTATTCCCATTGTGTTCAACATGCTGCAAAAATTTGAGATCTGGTTATGCAGGAAAAAGAATATTTGAATTATATATATAATATAAGAGTAGTGTATATACTTCTTGAATTATATGTTAGTTTATTTGGAGCCAATAATTATAATGTGTAATCATTGAATTGTAGAATCAAAGTACAAAACGATGAATTTGAGATTCTTATTTAATTATGATGCACAGCCATTGTTTAATTTTATATTAAGTAATATATGTGTATTTGATATGCACTGAATATTGTATCACATAAAACAGCTTTATCACTTTATTTCTTTGATTACTTTATAACCCCAAATGATATCTTCAGACTAAAATGTATGATTATTAATTTAACAACTTTTATTCGTGTCTGATGACCACATATAATGCTTAGTATATCACTATTTACTGGTGTGTGTCTCAGTGAGAACAGAAGTGTTTTATAAGACCTTATTGAGAGTAAAATTAAAGAAAAAAATTTCATATTAACATTTTTTCAGCATTGTAAATCTCTGTTTAAACTGCATTTTATTAAAATATGAATTCTGAGTTAGGTTTATATGATTGCTTAAAGGTATGAAAAATTGATGAAAATGTTTATCGTAAGATTTTGTATATGTATTTATATAAATATTTACATACTTACATTCTATTTATATTTATACCAGTAAATTGTACTAGAGGTACAGTTTTGTGATTCTTTGCCCACAGCAGAGTTTAATTGACCATTCAGTGTTTGATAATTTTACTTCATTTTTGCTTGCGTAATAAATACTTTAAAAGTGCTTGTATTATTTAGTACGATTTTTTTTTTTAAATAAAATTTAGAACTGTATAAATTTCTCACAGCATCATTTTCAAAGTTTTACAACAATAATCCATCATGAAAGTTATATATATATATACACACACACACACACACACATATATATATATATATATATATATATATATATATATATATATATATATATATATCGGAGTAGATTTCACGCCCTTCTTAACTCCTCACCAATGACGCCCGAACCCAGTTCGGGCAACCACAGTGGGCAATATTTGTGAAAAATTAGTGATTTTTTTACGTGATGCCCGTTTTCCTTTCAAATGAACATTTAATATGGAGTTTTTTCACAATAGATGGCGGTATTTGTCCTTTATTTATTTCATTGGTGAGCAATGGGGTTGTGATCAGTTATAAAGGCGCGAATTGGGAATGAATGTTTCGCATTGCTAGGTGGAAAAATTTTTCCATATTTGGTACATTTTTCTGAAATATATGTCGCAGGTAAGGGGTTAAATTATACATTTCCCCAAATTACTCCATAAAGTAGCAGTTGACTGTGGTCCGGTGGCGATATATTTAAGTTGAATCAGTCCCAGTAATGCAGTCATCTCATTCCACATAAAACACAAAGACAAATCCAGTACTTTTTCGGAACATTTATTAAATCCACTCAAAGCTCTCGACTCCATATCGTTGCATTAACTAATTATAACACTTAATTTCGATAAATTAAAATCCCTATTCCGTTCATATCTATTTACTCCCGTTCCATTCAATCTCTTAGGCTGTCAAGCGGTGACCTTTACTGTTGAAGTCTACATCTTCTCTGAAGTTATTCCTTTCTTTAAAGCCCGCCAAGAATGATCTGCTTACGCTGCATAGAACTCCCTGGAATATTCTTTTTGATTAACTTTCAATAAATTTTCGCGTGAAACTCTCGAAAAAATAACTCTCTACGTCAGCGCCCGCAATGAGGCTTGTAATTTTTACCGCTGAACTCTGTTTTCACTCCCGCATTGTGCTATCAAATGTAAATAATCTGGCATTTAACGTTTTAATTCAGACTCTCCGTAGAAAACCCCCCTTTTTAACCCTTTAAATTCCAACCTCTAAAAAATCTCTGACACACACACACACATATATATATATATATATATATATATATATATATATATATATATATATATATACACTAGTTATCAAAAATTAAGGAAAAATCACAAAAAGAGGGATAACATGTTTAAAACTAGGCCAATCTGTTTAAAATTTGAATAGGTTGTTAAGTAAAAGGTGCTGAACAATACTACATTAAGCAAAATGTTTTCGCTGCAGTCGGAATACGTCATTTGCGAGGAGCATAAAAGTGCATGTCTCAGAGCAAGGCGGCAATTGTATCTGCGAGGCTGAGATTAGACATCTGGCATAGTCAAATTGTAACAATGACCTCCAGGCATCATTTGACCGAAGAACTGCGATGGCGAGCTATTGGGAGATTAGAGGCAGGACAAAGTCAGACAGAAGTGGCCAGATGGCTAAATGTGAGTCCGTCTGTGGTTCATAGACATTGGCAAGAATTTTTAACCACGGATTCGGCATTCAGGAGGTTCAGCCAAGGACGGCCATATGCTACGACGAGTGCCGATGATTGATATTTGTCATATGCGCACGAAGGAATAGAACCGCAACTCCGTCTGCAGATCCTCCCTCGCTGCAAGCTCTGGAAGATTGGTATCAATGTCAATCGTGCGTAGAAGGCTTCACGAATGTGGTCTTTTTGCGAAGCGACCAGCCATTTGCGTCCCGTTCACGTCACGCCATAGGCGGGAACGTTTGCAGTGGGCACGTAAACATGTCCACTGGACGCGTGATCAATTAAGGGCTGTTCTCTTTACGGATGAGTCCAGGTTTAGCCTCCAAAGCGATAGTAGGCGTATTTTGATTTGGAGATAACCTGGAACTCGTTTTCATCCATCACACACCCGTGAAAGAGATGCATACGGATCAGGCAGTGTCTATGTTTGGGGTGGTATCGCTTTGGGTGGACGCATAGACCTCCGTGTCGTTCCCCGTGGAAATGTGAATGCTCACACCTATAGAGATGACATCCTTGATGCTTATGTGCGCCCTTATGCCGGCGAAATAGGTGATGCTTTCGTGCTACAGGAGGATAACGCGAGACCGCACAGGACTCACATCGTGGATGCTTATGTTGAAAATGAAACAATTCAGCCCATGGAGTGGCCAGCTCGATCACCGGACCTGAATCCTATCGAGCATGTTTGGGACGCTTTAGGACGACGTATAGCTACTCTCAATCCTCCTCCTAGGACCCTAGCCACGCTTTCAACTGCTTTGCAAGAGCAATGGTTTTCACTTCCTACCTATCTCATAGGCTGCATAATTGACTGCATCACACATCTCTGTATGTGCTGTATTGCTTATCGGGGGGGGGGGGGGGGGGTCATACGCCATATTAAAGGTACTTGTCCCATACCAAACTGACACATCCGATTTGTTTATTGTATACATATTTTAGTTTCTATAACACCATAATTGTCTGGCGATTTCTTTTTATGCTATTTTATACCTACCTATGTGTTGTATAATGTGTATGAGTATCATTAAATTCTACGCGTAACTTTTTGTGTAATCGCTATTTTTGTGACTTTTCCATAATTTTTGATAACCAGTGTGTATATATATATATATATATATATATATATATATATATATATATATATATATATATATATATATATATATATATATAAAAGGGCCTTCGCCCCCCTCCCCCCCCCCCCCCAAAAAAAAAAATCTTGAACTTTCTTTTAGGTGCAGTGATTTTGTTTTTACAGGCTCTAGATGTAAGGCTCTAGATAAAACCATAGCATGTTTATTCCTAAGAGCCAAACTACTCTCAAGATTATTTCAACTCATCAGAGTACCCTTAAGTCATGTTGTAGATATGAGGTTTACGTCCTCGATCTTATTTTAAAGTACTTTTGAATGGCCATCAAATGTTCATTACACAGATTGTTTAAAAAGGAAAAAAAATCTTTTAAGCATATTTGTTGCGGTTGCATTCCAATTTCTCATCTTATAAATTTTTGTGAGGAAGTACTAAACGCTTGTCTAAAGACAGAATTTTTCTTCAGTTACAGGGTTTTTATTTCAGTTACACTTAGCGCCATGTGTTTTATTATCACATCCTTATCTAATGCACACTGGATGACGTTCATTGGTATGTTTGCAAATGTTTTTTTGCTCTTTAACATATTAAATATTTATGTTTAAGTTGACTTCACATTAAAAATCTGTATTTGAATTAATACATTCCTCTAATATTTTCCTGAAAAGATAAAAAAATTTCCTACTGTGATCTAGAGTAGTTCCCTCAGCTGATATTAAAATATATTATTAAAAAATATTCTTGAAATTATGTATGAAAAACCGTCTTCAGATTTTTGAAGTGCTACTATATTTTTAAAATTTATTTGGGAATGTGTTGTTCTTTAATTTCTCTTAAATCTTGCTATTATGGTAATAAAATTAGAGATATTTTTTCTTCTTTTTTTTTAGGTGTTATAAGTGCTTCATTATCTAGTGGTTTAGGAGAGATTACTTTTCTATCATACTCTTCATTTTTTGACAGGTGAGGTTGATATAATAATGTCCTATATCCATTAACTGTATTAACATTTGATTTAAATTAAGGTGTAATAATTCTTGTATGCACTGTAGAACATAAATTGCTGAAACTATCACACAATATCGATTGATAGAAATAAAATTAAACCATGTAATGTTATTATATAGTTTTTACATGGGGTATTATGTTTATACTGTAATCACATTTATACAAATAAGTAGATTATACATTACTTTGAGAAACTAAAATGCACTGCTGCTGTTCATTGAAGTCGCAACACCAACAAAGGCTTGAGTTACAGCAATGAAATTATTTCTGACATATGGTACAATATAAAATGGATTGAAATTATAGATCTGTAAGTCAAAAGGAACATGCTTAAATCAGAATCTTGTGTTTCCATGTTTAGCAGTTATATGTGCTCTGAGCGATATTCTGGATGACTATCTATGAAATGTCATTCAACACCAATTTTTCACCCATCCACAATTCTTAAGTTGTGACTAGGAATGATGACATACAGGCAAATATTCACCATACATGTTCTATGGGAAACAAATAGGGCAACAAGTTGATTAAGGAAGAAATGTACTTGTTGGTCACAGATTGAAGCATTTGACAATTTCGACGACATGGAGTTGATCATTGTCCTGTTGAAAGATAGCTCCAGCGAGTGTATGTGAGAAGGGTAGACTTCTGGTACCAAGACCTCTCTGATGTACTGCTGTCTTTCATAGTACTTGGAATCTGTATAAGTTGAGAACGTGAATGAAATAATATAGCAACCCAAATCATTACCACTTGGAGTAGGACCAACATAAAGCTCTACAATGTACCCTTCGAATAGATGTTCCTCACTGTATCTATGAATAGGGATCTAGCCGTCAGCATTCCAGCATCTTCGCTTTTGACACCACTGAAGCCTCTGACATTTACATTATTAGGTTAATGAAAGTCACATTAACAGATGCCGACCTATGAACCCGCACCTACTGTTGCAACTGTCAGCAATCAGAGCTGACCTGGTGTATCACCATCACCATTATGCTAACATTGTGGACGTCGCTGTATGAATCATCGCCGTTATGCATAGCAAGTGCCTGTTTACCCTTTCTGGTATAACCATGTGTGCTAGAGATGTCTCAAGACGATGCCTGAAACTGTCTTGAATCTATTGATTCCATGAATGTATAATTGTGCTACAGTTCGCTCAACCCGTACCGCAATATTACAATACGACAAACTACCTCCTCTCAGCAAAATGATTCTTTCTGTCTCAAACTCTGTCAACTGTTTCTAATGTTTCGTTTTGCGATGCAGTACATTTACATACTATACGTACATTTACATACTTCATTTTTATCCTACGAGTCACATTTTAGCCTGAATTGCATCCGCCTCATATTTGCATACATAGGTGAGGTTTTAATCACCAACACCTGATAAACCACTGGTCTGCTGAATTTCAGGTCAGTTCAGTTTCTCTATTATAGTGTTGCATTTTCAATGAACAGGTAATTAATTTATATTACTCCCAAGGAACTTAATCTAAGGGATAGAGATATAAATTTTTTTGCACTTGTTTTCAACTTTCTCCACCTATATTTCTCACTTTTTCATTGTGGTATCATTTTTGTAAGGATCTGAGTACTTACAGAAACCATTTGCTTACGACAAGCGATGCTTATGTAAAGTTAACTACCGAAAAAATACAGTTGTTGTTAGTATTAATATTACAGTCTGATTGGTATCATTTAAGTAACTGTTTTGAATAATGATGTGTTAATGTTAGATTTTTCATTAATACATCATTATGTATTATAGTTACTTAATCTAAAATTAATCTAGAACAATTGTTAAAGTTATAAGTATGTTTTGCTGTGTAATACAATAGTAGCTAACATGTTAAGGTAGGCACAGTATCCGAAGATTTAAAAATGGTGAATTTTTACACCTATTTTACACTGACTCTGCTACAAGTATAGTGTAAGAAGATTAATATTGAGATTTTCTAGAAAAAATATTTATTGCACATTAGTATTATATATATATCGTTGGTGTTCTGTAAAAAGTGTGAATACCCTTAGAGATTTACATACATATTCACCTTTTTTACAGAACACCAATAATTAATATATATATATATATATATATATATATATAAGAAATGTGATCATTTTCAAAAAGCAGTACACACACACACATTAAAAAAAAGAACTAATACATGTTATTGATTAACTTGTCAATTATTTTAATAGAGTTGTATTTACTATAAATGCAACTTGAAAGTAACAATGTGTAATTAATTCAGGCAAATATAAAAAATTTTATATGCTTATCAACTAGTTTCCAATGTCTATTTATGCTTAAATTTTTAATTGCAGTGAGAAAATGTAACATACTGGTTTTTTTTTCATGTTTACTTTAGAAATGTTGTGTCTACATGGTCATCTGGTACAGGTAAGAGACAAAGACTTATTTATTTACTGATTCAATCTTAAAATGTCATTCACTATTTTTAGTTATGAGTATATATAATCTTGAAGTTGAAGTTTGAAGTTCATAGTAGAAGTAAAGGTTTCTATACTGTGTTTTTCTCTGCTATGTATTACCCCAGATATTGAAATTTTATTTATTGTTTAGATACTTTGGTTATGTTAGGGAGAAATAGAAAGTGAAATATTTAAACTATCACCAGATTTGCTGCATTACTGAAGACAGACAATGAGTAAACTTATCAATCTATCAGCAGAATTATCATGCTTTTTTACTGGACAGACACTGTAATTGTCATGTTTGAACCATTGTTGAATTCCTTTAGGAAATTAAGGATATCCTTTTCGGAATTCTAAACACACACAATTCTATACTTAATGTTCCAGATTTAGCTTACTTAAACTTATCACAATTGTAGACGTATTACATAAAACTCAAATAAAAAGAATACGCCGTAAAAACTAGTTTGTGTTAACACCACAATCTTTTTCTTTATTCCAAACGTCCAACAAAAACAAAACTTCTGCCAGATTCCAAATAGCAAGTTATACTCAGTAACGAGGAGATAAAAAAGTTGGTGTATCTCCTTGGTAAAAGAAAACAATTTTACCATATCACATGAAATTATAAACATTTATAAAACAAAAGTGTGAAATATAAAGTAAAAACAGTTATTTCAGACAGATGACTTTTAAATCAACTGAAATTAGTTATGAGTGCAAATGCATATTTTTTTAAAATTATGAGTTGAAAGCATGTCCAAAATTAAGGTGGTATTGATCATTACCATCATTTTCTGCTATAATTTTTTTCCCTTTCTAATGACTGTAAAATGATTATCTTATAGAAAAGTACTGAAAATCAGCTTCTTTTAATACTGCTTTTACAGTTTTGTTTAATTTTAGGTGCTGCTGGTGTAATAGGAGCTCTATCATATGCTAGTTTAACTCAAGTTCTGAGTCCAAGAAATACATTGTTAGTCATGCTAGTCATGCCTGTTATAATGAGTCTAACGTAAGATGAATTTTTTAAATGTCTAATTTTTTGAAGATTTGTAAAGTTTTATACCTTAATTTTGGAAGATATCATATTATATGATAATCATATCATATTAGCATTAAAATACACATCCTACAATGTTTCACTTTAAAAAATAAATCTTTATTATCTTTTACAGAAAATTAATACAAAATCCTCTGCATAGTAGTTTCAGCTTTTGTTAAAATATAGAGTCATAAATAAAAAGTAAATAAATGAATGTTTTACTTTTTTTAAAAAAAAAATATTGCAAAGAATCAGTGTATACCAAAAAAAGAGCCAAATTTTTCGTATTGAAAACTTTTATGAATACCTAATAATAACTCTCAAAAAATTTTAGTTAGTTTTTCTCTCTCTCTCTCTCTCTTGTATTTTATGCAAAAACCTGAATCACTTATCTTATTCCATATACCACTCATGACTTACAGTTTACCATTTTAATTAATATATTCCTTCATAATTTCTATTTTTGAAATGTATGTACAAGAATTCTCTTTAGACATGAGATATTGTATTCATCCATGTCTATTTGGAACAGTCCCTTTCCTGAAATCAATGGAAAGCAATATTTGACTGACATTTAGCTCTTATGTGATCGGTAAAAGGTTACAGATTCTCGTAAAGTCCGACATATGTAGTATCATATAAATAGAAAATAGCTAATAAGGGAAAGACGAATAAAGGATTTCTTATGATGGACTAGATCAGCTGAAATGTGATTTATTGTCATGACCAATACCACAACTACAGTAGACTCCCGTATAACATAATAAATACGCTACGCATTGCATGAAATTGTGTTGTATGGAATCACGTTGTACGAGTAAAAATCTTGTATATCACAAATGATGTTAAGGTAAAATGTTAGAGTGACTATTATCATGTGAAATTTGATTGTATAACATGAGATATTAGAAAAAATATTCATTTAAACAAAACTATTTTTTTTCATATGTAGATTTATAAATGAAAAATATATAATTTAACAAATTAATTCACTATACATATTATGTATTTAGTTAAACAAAGCTTCAAAACACATTAATTATTGTCAAGTCAATCATTAGTCACTATCCATGTCATCCAAAATTATGTTCCATTGACGTCGATTCACTGAAAGTGGTTGTTTGTTTTCTTTTTGGATTCATCTACAATTTATTGATTCATTTTTAATAAATTTAATACTGAAGTAGATAATGTTATCTTTTTGAGTGATTTTCTTGGATGAAATGTCTAACATGGGATATTATCTCTAACATGGCTTCTACATGGTGATATTTAACATGGCATATGTTAACTACTTCATCAAAATCATTAAAAACCCTGTGTGCATAAAAATAAATGTACAGTGTTTAAAAGGGAAAATCATGCATTTTATTCTATAGCACCTTATATGGCAATTGCGTTACACGAATAAAGTTGTTGCACTTTTTTTAACGCCTTGTATGATCTTGCATTATACGGGAGTCTACTGAACTTTGAAATTATAAGTAAATGACAGAAGAGTCACACAGACACACACACACACACACATATATTTATATGTGTTCCAAAAGAATTATAAATTTGTAATAATAGATTCCTTTTCTTAGGTTTTGGATTTTAATTGAGCATCCACCGTCTCGTAAGTTAAACTGCAAAGGGAATTTTTGTGGTTCAGAGATAGAGCCAATATTGCAAGAAAATGTTGATTTTACCACTAAGGAAGTGACAAACATTCCAAAATCTTATACTTTTAAAGAAAAAATAGCACTTGTTAAGGTAAGTTCATTGTGTGATTTATATGCATAATTTTAATGTTCTTATTTGTTTTGTTTTAACATTCAACCCCTTTTTTAATTTTTAAAAATTGTTATCGCTTATAGGAGATAAGAGAATACAGTTATCAAATTCCTGTTGTTTTATAAGACATAACCTTAGTCAAAATCATTTTATAGAAAATAATTACTGGGCATTTGAAATTTAAACAGGGATATAATTTGTATTAATTTTTAATTCCTGATAGTATTATAACAATAGTAGAACCATCAAAATTTTAAATTATCATGCTACATGTAATTAAGTGAAAAATTGTGTAGAGAATTGATTATATCATTTATGGAGATTCATATTATAGCATAAGTTTTCCTAATCACTTTCTGACAGAATTTATATTCATAATTTATGTGAAGACATTCTTATACTGATTGTTATAAAAATCTCTCCTGCTGACCATTGCTACTGTTGTATCATATTGTTGTCAAGTTTATCATTTTAAGAACTTTAAATGGAAGTTTGTAAAAGTTCAGTTCATTGACTCAATGTGAAATTAATGGATTTCGTATTCATAACAAAATATTTTAAAGTATTAGATTATTAATAAATGCTTAAAAAGCTACCCATAGAAACTTACATCTTCTGTGTGTTCTTCTATGCTATGTAGTGCTGCCAACTGTTTCTTGTAGGGGAGTAAATGTACCTAATCACTGCAGAGAGTAGAAGTCAAAATTTTCTGACTCATGAAAACAAATTTTTGGACTTCTCTCCCTACTCTTTAAAAGAAATTCTAATGATAGTTATTGGAAAATCTGTGTAGAGATAACTTTTTTATTAACTTATATGCTGTCAAAATTTTTCTTCAGAGTTTTAATGATTATTTTTCAAAATATGCTTTATAATTGCAGTGTTAAAAGAAAACAAGGGTTATAAGTAATGTGTTGTTTTTAAAAATAAAATTTAAAAACTCGGATATTAAGGATTTCAGTGATAATATTAAGGTAGAATACTAAACCTGTAATGAGATGTATTTCAGAGAGTTAAATGATGAATATAAATAGATAGATACATAGATTTCATAAATTTCTAAATGATGTGCTTTCTGATTAATGAG
The DNA here is from genome assembly GCA_907164885.2 of Dolomedes plantarius. NCBI lineage: Eukaryota > Metazoa > Arthropoda > Arachnida > Araneae > Dolomedidae > Dolomedes > Dolomedes plantarius. Next base: position 120,847,412 of record OU015501.1, read on the forward strand.
TTAATCTGAAATTGTTGATTTTGAATACTTATGGCAAGAATTAAATACATCAGTATGTTTGCAGAATGGATGCTGCCAAGAAATGATGTTTTTGAGGGAGCAAATTGAGAAGGATAGTGAGCAACAGAGTAAATTTTCTTTTATAAAAATGTATTCTCTAGTAACTTTAGTACAGTATGGTATTCTAAAAAGAATGTATATTCGTGATGTACATCTGTGATGTATATTTATTCTTTGTGAAATGTTAGATATGATTTAAACAGTATATTGGAAACAAAATCATTTCTAAGAAAATTCAGGATATTTTCATGGTGAGAGAAAGGATTTATCTTACAAAATTAGAGGGATTTTAGTATATCCTCCACATTGCTTCACATTTTTTAAAACTTCAAAACATCTGTGACTGGAACCTCCTATTAGTTGGTTAGCACAGTTTATCATAACTTCACTTGCATAGATTCTTCCTACATTAACCTCCTATAATGAATTCAAGAATTTTCTTTTTAAATGTTCATACCAAAGCTGACATATTGAAGAAAAAGATCAGACAAAACTATCAGAACTTTAGCATTTGAAAAATAACAAGACACAAAGTTCAGTAGAATGCAGCCGAATTATTGAACATGCATACATGGCACCCTGAAACCTATTTATGTCATATCAACTGCAGGATTTACTGTAGCAATTTTTTTTCCATTTAATGGTCACATTCATAATATCTTTTATTTTATCTCTTACCTTGAACAGTTTTATGTGAGTTTGGTTAGTCACAGTTTGTCACAGACACAAATATCCCTGTCATTAATGAAAAAAGTAGACACTATAAAATGAGTGGTAAACTAAAAAAAAATGAATGAATTTCTTGTCTTTTAATGTTAATTTCTTGGGTGCTATTTTCATTGAGGTCGGTGTATGACCTAGTGTTTTTTTTTTTTTAATTCAAAAGGCTCCACTCAGGAATTATTGACATTATGACCAACAGAATGCAATTTCTATGTTTAGTGTAGTGATCTTGGGGTCTTGGGATGTGTTTGGTTTAAATTGTTTCTACAGAATCTTACAATTTATGCTGCTATAGCACTATTTGCAGATTTCTGTTATTTTTTCTATTGTTAGTCTCAGTTTCTGGTTTTTGTATTTTGTTCAATTTTTTAGGTTCTTGGATCTAATACGAGGGTTGTAAATAAAGTTGTGGCAACGTAGCCCAGAAAGTCGTAGAACATCGGCATGCACAAAGAGGTTATCGTAGGAGTGAGGTGGAGCTGTTGTCAATGTGTAGAGTACGTAAAACCGTCGATCCAGTACAGGGGGTAGTTGCTGCGTGACGTTGAAGTGGACAATGTCCTTTTTACTGGTCTAAATCATGTTTACAAAAAGCGATCAGCGGTAGGGGATTAAAATCGAGGTTACTCGTGTCAACAGCACTTGGAGAGTTGTTGGAACACCCTCCTTACTCCTCTGACATGACCTCTTTCCTAAATTGAAAGAACCCCTTTGAGGCATCAGATTTCCTGACGTGCTGTGATGCCGTCTGTTATCCGAGCAGTAGGGTGCTCCGTTGCTGACATCAACACACAACAACCTGCCAACGGTATCCTACAGCTTCCTGACATCTGGCAAAAGGTACAAGACTTTGCTGGTGACTATATTGAAGGAAATTAATGTAATTTTGCATGTATGTTCATTAAAAAATTATTTCCGGGTATGTTGCCATTACTTTATTTACAACCCTCGTTTACACTTTTTATGGATGTAATTGTAGTCGTTGGATGATATTTAAATTTCACTAGTGGTTCATAAGAGTATTGACAATCTTTCTTATTTGATCTAAGTCAGTCAAATATATAATTTATAGTTTGGTTCTTATTTTTCTAATTATTAAAGGTAAAAAGTGTTTCCTAAATAAATTTCATAGCATTTAATTATTTTTGAATAGAATTGTATTTAAATATTTTTAGATATTAATTATTATAAATAGTTATAATATGATCTCTACTTCATGATCTTTTTTTTCTTCTTTCAGCCATTACTGAAATATATGATACCTTTGGGATTAGTCTATTTTGCAGAATATTTTATTAATCAAGGATTAGTGAGTAATATTTATATCAAATGTATTTGATATTTGCCTGATTTTCTGCATGTAAATTTTGGCATGCAGTACCTTAATAGGGTATGTAACTAATATGGAAAGTTGCACCAAAACTAGTGAGACTAGGCAGGAAATAGAAAAGCCTCAGAAAATTGCTCTAAATTACTATAAAATAAGCTCAGTTCTAATTTCAGAAGTAAATTTAGCTTTTTCCCTCGGGAACAGACCAAAAGTGTCTATTTCTTTACGTTTGCTTTCTTTTGTTTTTGATGAAGAATTCATGAAGTGTTTTAGTTAGTTTTAATCTCTCACCTTGGTGTTATGATTTACTGTTACTATTATTTTGGTATTAATGTCTAGCATAATTTATTTTTTGGTATTATGATTCTTACATATTAAAATTTTCTAAATTTTTAAGTAATGAATATATCATGAAAGGTGAAAATCAGAAAATTTCAAAAAAATGTATTGAAAAGAATAACTCAAACACTCAAAAAAAATTTTTAAAGTGAGACACTATATAGTTCTATTACTCTGCTATTTTAGATTAGGAAACAAATTTACAAATTTCTCCTGGACAATGGTGCAACTACAGGAGGAGGAGGTCAAAACCTTCCAAGGAGCCAAACATTTGGTTAAAAAAAGTAAATGTACAGTAAATTTTCATGAACTTGCTCCCCTGAAACCACAGTTTTTCCTTTGGACAAGGGACACCCTGCCTCCCCTAAGAAGTGATTCTGGTTCTTTCTCTTTCAGGCTGATGCAAGGACAAAATTCTTGATCCTTCATTGTATAGTATTATATTATTAATTGTTAAATTGTTAAATAATTAAATTATTAAAAAAAATAGTGATTATGTGAAACATATAGACCAGTGGTGCACAAACTGTGGGTCGCGACCAAGTGAGAGATCATGAAAAAAATTAGACGGGTTGCAGATAGTTTGATGTAAATTTATGTCATATTGAATTATTCATTTAAAAAAATGCTTTAATTTTTCTATAATTACATATTTTTGATTTTTTTATTATATATTTTTATGTTAAAAAATTATATGATGTTGTTAAATAAGGTGTCAAACAGTTTTACCAAAAACAAGTCAAGATGGTAAGCAAGATATTTTTTAATTGTTATTATGTAAAAGTAGCTATATACCCAAAATGCACAGTTTCTTTTTTTCTATTTTTTCATTAACATTTTCATAATTATTTAAAAAATTATGTTTCTACCAAAAAAAATTCATTTGGGGTTGAGTAGTTTTTCATTTGAAGAAAGTGTGTCACCGCTGAAAAAGTTTGTGCACTACTGATTTAGACAACAACTTAACTCTTCCATTCATTCTAACCCTTTCTGCTATGAACTATAGAATTGAATATTGCCTGAAAACTGCTAGTGACCAATAAAATTGTAGTGAATTGCTTTCGCTCCACGTAGCTGTTGGCTATAGCCTATGGCCATAGTTGCTATATATGCTTTAAGATGTCTCTTTTTATATAAGTTAGAGTATTTTACACGTACCATTGTGAAAAATTTTACAATTTGCCTTTGATCTTTGTTGTTTTTTTTTTCAGCTAATCTAGATGGAGTTGGTGTTTGAATGCACTTATTTCTTTTATTGACATGAAACTTGTAAGAGACAACAAAACAGTTTATAACAGCATATTAAAACCCACTGTAGAATAAACAAATAGCTACTTGTTTCAATCAAATACCCACTAAAAGGTATACTCAGTAGCCTGATGAATTATTCCTATCAAGTCAAAATTTGTTGTCATTTTCAACTTTTACTGTAGCTATTATGATGCTGTTATTCATTGAAAATTTGTCTTAAGAGCTTTGTCTTTTCAAAATCTTCATTTCATTAAGTAGAAAAATCTTTTATCCCATAATATATTCAACTAGAGAACATGAGTAGTTATAGTATAGTGTCAGAGAGCTGAATGAATAAACAAAAATAATTTTTATGGAATAAATTTATCATTGAGTGCTCCTGTAATTATTTAAATTGGTGCATTTTAAGTAGTTAAATGTATTTGTTTAGAGTAGTAAATTGCATTACTTTTGTTTTTGTAGATGGAGCTTTTATACTTTCCTAATGCTTGTACCTGGTTGAGCCACAAAGATCAGTACAGATGGTAAGTGTGTATGCAATCATGGATTTCCTTACATTTTTTAATAAATGCTTCAATAATATGTAAATATTTGTAGCCATATGCTTTTCATCAGTCGCTCTAAGTTGTTTCAGAATTTTGCTTTGGCATAAAATATACTGTGATATGAAGTGAAATGACTCAAGTACTTTCCTGTATGTGTCTCCCCCTTTCCTTTCCCACACCAAGTAAAAGAAAGCAAAAGATTTGAGAATCAAATGAGGGAGAAAACTTTAAGTCTGGACATTTTTCTTGGATGAAAATATATCATAAGTTGTATGAAAAAAAGGATAGTTTGTAGACTGTCTCTAGTATCTTTATTTATTGTAACATCAGTCAGCAGTTAATTGAATGGTATATGTAATTGTTTAATATTTTAATTACTTAATAGAAGAATAAGGAATTGTGGTCAGATCGCAAAAAAATCCATAAATGTACCTAATTAGAAAATTTAAAACATTATTTATTTATTTATTTTTACAAGAATAATGCTTAACTGGCTGACATGCCAACATTTAAAAATAAATTTCCCAACATATTTTCTTGGGGGTTTTAAATGTCAGACCATTAAATTGTTTTCTTAGTAGTGTTTTGGTTTATATATTTGTGTTGCTGTTGACAAAAAATATCTCTCATTCAAAATCAATATTTGGTAGTATGGAGATAGTTTTATAAATTTTTTCATGATAAAAAAAATATTGAGATATGTAGCTCACAAATGTAATGATGTCTCTTTGTATCCTGTCCTCTGTTGATATCCTGTTTAGCATTAATAGTATTGCTGTTATATCCTTTTGTGTCTTCAAAGCATGCTTGGAGATACTCGGAGCCCAAATTTGATTTGATAAACCATTGTATACAATGATCTGTTTTGTTTATACATGTTAAAGCAAAATTTTTATAGGTTTATCTTATCTGATTATATATTTCAATTTTTAAATCCATATTTCAAAATTAAGTTCTGTTAAAAATGGAAGTTTTCAAATTTATAAATAATAATAATAAGTTTTTAAAAATCTGCATACAGGAGAATGCATCTTCTATTGCTGTGTAGGATGTCACATTTACTGCAACCAATCCCTGATGCCAACTATGTACAATGAATATTAGATTAACCATGTAATATACCTCAACCTTATCATAAACTTTGTACAGTATCAAATTAAAAAATTTTCATGCTTATATGTAGCAAATGACATTGTCTATTTCATAATAGACAATGTCATTTGCTATGCATAGGCATGCTCAAAATATTTTTAATTAGTGGCATGAATATATTTTAAAATGTAAGAATAGTGAAGGCTTTTGCTTGTAAGTAACTTTGTGCAGTATCAAATTAATATTTTTTTCTGGCTTATATGTAGCAAATGACAACGTCTATTTAGTAATAGACAATGTCATTTGCTACATATAGCATGCTCAAAATATTTTTAATTAGTGGCATACATATATCAAAAAATGTAAGAATGATGAAGGCTTTTTACTTTTAAGTATCAGCTTCTAAGGGTATTTTAAATGTTTAAAATTTTGTTTGTTTGGTTAATTTCTCTAGTTTTACCAAAATATAAATAATTTTTTAAACATTAATAAATAAAAGTTTGAAACTCTTACATGAGTGTATGTATGTAATTTATTTTTAACTTTCATTAAAAGTATTCATATGTAATTCTATTTTTATTTATTTATAATCCAGGTACCAAGTGGATTATCAGTTTGGTGTCTTGATTTCACGTTCATCTGTAAATCTATTTCAAATAAATAAACTTTGGTTGCTCCCTGTGTTACAGGTATTTAAGTATTTTTGGTTAACTTGAAATTAATTTAAAGCAATTTATGCTATATATGGATAACATATATTTGTCATTACTAAGTCAACTTTAAAAACATTTTATTTTTAACTTTATGCACCAGTGAGAATTTTTCTTGCTTCTTTGATCATATTTTCATTTGGATATCAGGATAAAGAGTTGTTTTAGTCATGTATTCATTATTCTGTAGGGGGCTGCTTGGGTATCCTCTTACTTAAGTAGATTGCTCAAAATGACTTTTTTAAAGTACTTAGGAATTGGCAACTGATTAGTAACTAGAACCCTTTATATACTAGAAATACATAATTTTCCCTCATTAATTAAAAATGAGATTTAACTTTGATGCAGGGTTTATTCCATCCTAATTGAACATTAAATCAAGGCAACAATTTTTAAAACCCATAACCTGTATCTAAATTGCCTTTTGACTTATTAATGCTTTAAAAAACTACCATAAAATCTTGACTATAATATGCATGCTTGATTTTGTGCGAAATTTTCAGAAAAAAATTAAAATTCAACTATAATGCGCACCCATAATTTTTCAATATTTTATCTTAAAAATGCATGAATATTTATCAACATAAATAAAATTTATAATAAAAATAAGCATAAACATAAAATTCGGTAGAAAAAAAACTTAAATTTTTAATTCAAAACAAACAATACTGTGAAATTATCAGTCTTAATCACTTTCACCAGAATACAGCTCATCTATTATTTGTTGTTTATTCAGTGTTTAAAACAACGTGTTTTTGTACACGAGTATGATATGCAACCTCAATTTTGCGGACTAAAATGTGAAAAAAAAAGTGCGTATTATATTCAAGATTTTACAGTATGTAGTTTAGGATATTAGCTAAATTAGGGAAGTTAGAACTAAAATTTCATTTTAAAAAATTTTAATTCAGTTCATCCAATATATTCAATGCAGATAATATTCATTTTTAAACTGATGTAAACAGCTATTTTAATCATATAGAAGAGGGATTTCTGTTAATTTTAAAATTAGACTATAGTAGCTGGGAAGTAAGGAGAAATAATTATTTCTCCTCGGGTAATATTTTTAGATTTTTTTTTCCAAATAAAATTAAGAATATTGCTAAATTGGAACCTGATTGTGTAAATGAAAGCATTAATGACAAAAAGAAAAAAATCACAAAGTTTCTTATACTTATTAATTTATTTGATAATGTTAGATGGAGGTTGACTGTGGTTCTATAATATTTTGAAAATTTTGTTCCTGCTGCTCCTTCTGTATTATTTATTTACTGTTTTATCTATATATTTGTATTTCGTAACATTAATTTTAAAATTCACTTCTCTTTGCAGTTTGTGAACTTAATATTTTTACTGATAGAAGTTCGTTTTCCATTTCTCCCAAGTATTTGGATTGTCCTTATAATTATATTTTATGAAGGTCTTCTTGGAGGTGGTGCTTATGTTAACACATTTTACAAAATTTCCACTGAGGTAATAATATTATATTTATTTATAGGTGTAATACTTTGTGTAAATTTTATGTATTTTTTTCATTTTTGCTCTTGTATGTAAAAAATTTTATTAAGGTAACAATCAATATTAGGAGTGTTGTGCTGTTTATTTTAAAATGATTCATGTTGGAAAATTACTTTTACCTAGCTACATACAGTGGCTCCCAAAAGTCTTCATACACTTACGATAATCAATGAAATAGGGATCTATCGATTATTTAAAATGAATGGCCAATAATAAAATGGCCAGCAAAACTGCAGTGAATTATAGGCGAATGTCTTCGCTACAAGTGCCTCCGCATTGGAAAAATATATATATTTATATATATATATATTTACAGTGGCTCCCAAAAGTGTTCGTACACTTACGATTTTCAATGAAATAGGGGTCTATCCATTAATAAAAATGAATATTTCAGAATGGGTATTTAATAATAAGATCTATAATCTATTCTTAACAAAACTACATGAAATATTTTGAAAACATAGTAAAACTTTATTTTTAGGAAACCAGTAATCAAAAAGTAACAAACTTTATTTCAAAAAAGTCATCGTACACTGAAATATTTTCGGATAAATTCATAATTAAAATTATCGTCTGGTGCTTTATTTTTATTTTTGAATTGTGGTGGCATTTAATATATCGTTTGGCTTTAATTTTTGCTTGTCTACTCCGTAATATTCTATTTATTATTTAAAAATGGCTCGTAGTCATAAAAAAACAACAAACAGCATTCGAAAATTGATTATTTTTCATCATAGTAGTGGTAAATCAGTTTGGAATATTGCTAAATTACTTAATTTATCCCATTCTACTGTGCAGTATATGATAAAACGCTTTAAAGAAGAAAATTGGATTGAAAACAAGGTGAGAAAAGGTCCTCCAGCAAAGTTAACAAAACGTGATCAGAGATTTATAATTAAAAAATTTGTGAAATATCTATGTTTGAGTACTGTAAAAGTTTCTGCAGAATTTAATGAAACATTTTCTATTTCAATTTCACCTGAAACTGTTCAGTGAGTTCTCAGAGCAGCTGGATTACATGGGTGTTCTGCCCGTAGAAATTTTTTTGTGAGTGAGAAAAACAGAAAGCTTAGGCTTTCCTTCACACTAGCAATGATAAATAAGCCCCAAATGTATTGGAATAATGTCTTATTTTCCGATGAAAGCAAGTTTAACATTTTTGGTTCTGATGAGCGTATAATTGTATGGAGAAGAAAAAATGAGGAACATAATCCCAAGAACTTAGTAGGAACAGTTAAGCATGGCGGTGGAGGTGTCCTTGTGTGGGGGTGCATGTAAGCATCAGGACTAGGTAATTTGGTATTTATTGATGGCATAATGAATCATGCTGTTTATATAAATCTAGATAGTACCTGTCAAAACTTGACAGTAAATTATTGAACAGTTCCAATAAAAAAAGGCTCATAACCTTGTTAAAATATTAGAAATTTTTACAGAATATTAGCTGTTTTTCAATCCGATGTTATAATTAAAAATGGTGTAATAATCCGAGTTTATAATTTAAAAAAGTCTTTCTTTATGGAAAAAAAATCATGCTTACTGCTGATTTTTCAATCTGACTTGTACAATCTAACTAATATGCTATAAATATACTATGTATAAATATATTAAGCAAAAATAAAATATATAAACTAAAGAAAATCAGATAAAAAATCATGCAAATTACTCATGTGCAAAAATACAATAATAAACAGAAATTAAAAACATCATCGTAATAGAATGCTTTACAAAAAATTGGTATGAACAAAAGAACAATTTTAAGCAAAGAAATATTCAATTAAACACAATTAAAATGTTAAATTGAGTTATTTAGCTTGAAATTTATATCCAAATATAATCATTCAGACATTACGAAATTCAAAAAAGAAATAGCTGGCGGATATGTTATGTCACACTTTTTAAATAAGAAATCGAATAGAATATAAACCATTACCAAAGTACTATTAAAAGTAAATATTAAACAGAAATTAAAACACTATCATCAAATAGAATGCTTTATGAAAAATCACATGAAAGCCATGTGTGTTGGCAATATAGAAATATTCGTTTCTACCCTACAGACAGTTTTGAATATTTCACTATGCATGCGTCGAGATTGCAACTTTCCAAAAATACTAAATTTAACATTGTAATATCTGGTTAAAATATATATATTATATGGTTAAAATATAAATATATATATTAAAATAATATTATAATGAAAAACTAATTTATTGTGAAGGAGATTCTCTGATTCAATTTTTCTTAAATTGACAATGATGAATGAATCACGGTGAATGAATCACTCATGTCTACATTTTCAAGTTCTCTTTCAAGTAGTATATAAAATGAATACCTGTATTACAGCCTTATAAAAATTGAAATAAAGTTGATTTGTGTAGATATGTTGTTTTAATCAAAATTATTTGGGTTTAGATAGCAAATAATCTTTTTGAATTTTACTTTTAACTTGTTAAGCCTAACTTATAAAACAAAATGGATGCCATAGGCTGATATATTTATGAAGCGGTCACTCTGGAAGTGTTACATGATAGGTACATACACAGAACATGGCAACTATTAAGGGAATTTTAAGAGACAATTTAAAATTATCAGTCCAAAATTTGGGTATTGGAAACAACTTTGTTTTATATAAAGATAACAATCCTAAGCTTATGGCTCTCAACGTTCGCCTCTGGCATCTCTATAATTTTCCACAAGTTTTTGAAATACACATTAGTATTTTAATTGAAATACACATTAGTATTTAAATATGAAGTTTCAGTCACACGAGATTTGCCTAAAACAATTGCAGAATGTATTTATTATGCAAAGTAAATATATACCCAAAATATGCAGTTCATTGATTAGTAAAATAGTTTGTCAAAATTTGCTTCATTGGGGTCAAGTGATATTTTATTGAGAGAAAGTGGGTTGCTGTAGGAAAACGTTTGTGCACCACTGTAATAGGTTATTAAAAAGTTGTATGTGTGTGCATGTCTCTCAGGGATGTACCAGAAAATAATCTCATTATTGATGCTCCATGAATGAATTTTCCTGTTTCTAAATGCTCATATTACTCCAAATAGTAATAAAAAATTGTGTTGTTGCGTTCTCATCTAGGCTTTTAACAAAATATTTAATTTTCTTTTGAAATAGGTGTCTGCTGCTGACAAAGAATTTTCAATGGGTATTGCATCTCTTGCTGATTCAATGGGAATTGCTTTAGCAGGTCTTGTATCACTTCCTACACATGATGCTTTATGTAAAATACTGTCACGTCCATTATAAAATTTGCATAAAGTCAAGTTGTTAAATATTATTTAATATTATTTGGGTTGTACAAGGGAAGTGTCAGTCCCTTGAAGTCATGAAAGTTGCATTGAAAATCCCAGTGTAGAATTTTTTTTCAATAATATTTTTAATGAAATATTGAGAAAACTTCTGGCTTTATGTTAATATTTGTAATTTTCTATTCATTACATACACAAATTTTGATGGATGTATAATTGATATGTATATATTGATATAAATTATATGTATATTTTTTATTTAATTAATGTACTTGTAATATTTTTTATCTGTTTCATTCCATTTTCGAAATTTTATTGTCTTGTAAATAATTATAACTTACTTGAGGGAACAAAAACATTTTAATGTTCCTTTTAATGTTTTCATGTTACATTTCAATGTTTTTGTCCCCTCAAGATCCACTGCCTAAATACATGAAATACACTCTCATATAAGTGGTAAGCCATTTTAAAAGATTGCTTATTTATTTGCTGATGAATTTTTATACCAAGGTCTACAAAGATAGTATGAATTCTACAATTTTCAATTAGCATTTACAGTGGTAAAATTACTTTCTTAAATGCTCTTGCACACTTGATATAAATAGTAACATTACATTTTACATCTATTGAAATGCAGGTTGTAATAAATTTACATTGAAATCTCAGGAATCTGCACTCTAAACTATTCTTAAAAAGAATCGTGTTAACCCTTTGGACTCCTATGTTGAGTGTGACTCAACAAAAGTTTTATTCACAGCAATTCCTATGTTGAGTCACAATTGACATTTTAAAATTTCTAACCAAATATATTTTAAATAAATAAATTTTTTATGATTATGTTCGTTATAAAATCAACAAAACACAATTGTTCTTAGAAGATCATATAATGCCGATTTTCGAAAATGAGTTTTCTTTTGCTATTTTTCTCTAGCTTTAAAATATTTAATTAAATCCTTCTTTTTAGTTAAACTTTTAAAAAAATTGAACTAAAACACACAAAATAATGTGGAGTTTTTGGAAAGAAAAATGAAAAAAAAATTTGAGTCCAAAGGGTTAATAACAGTAATAAGTTTTTATAAAAGCAGCAAATAAAGTCGACTACCTAGAGAGTGAAAAAGTGTGATAAACTGTGAAAGTAACTTGAAAAGATTAAATTTGTTAATTACACAATTATAACTCCAACATCTAAAATCTGAAAAACTGGGCACCCTAATGTAAGGAAGTATAAGTATTAGAATGTCATTTTAACAAGGGCGGCAAATCTGATACTTAAAAAGTTTTATCCATATACAAATGCATATTTATAGATCTATATTTTTTGTTAATAGATATTAATTGTACAATACTGTTTATATTTGTAATTTAACTGAAAGGGAAAGTGTATCTTACAATTGTTCACTGTTTATAAATGCTTTATAAGAAATAAATTTATGAAATTCTTATTGATGCCTTATGTTATTTTATTTGTGTGGTCTTTATATTTTGCTTACTAGGTTTGTATAAAATATTATACAAAATGCCATGTTTCTGTAATGAATATATTTTACCTGAACTATATTAAAATAATAAAAAAAATCAGTTGAATATTTTCAGTTTACACATGACATGTTTAAAAATGTGATGTGAATGCTAAGGATTGATAGAAATATTGAAGGCACAATCTCAATGAAACTTCTCAGTAACAATCACTTGTCTCTATCAGGGATTATTACTAAAATAGAATAGAAATTTGCATAAAATTAAGATATGTGTGGGGGAAAAAATTATTGGGTATTTAATTAAATCTGTAAATTTTTTTCAGCTATTTTAATATTCTGATTAGGCTGAGATCATATATTGTATTTTTTCCCTTAAATATAGCATTTATATTATGTTGAGCAGAACAATTAAAGATTAAAAAAATAGTTTCTGAATTGAAATCTCTTCATACCGTTTTGCTGCCATTGTTTACATTGTGTGCCGTTTGTGGATTTGAAGATAAGTACTGGAGTATGGTTTTCCCATCTATTCTTGTGCTTCCAATACCAATCTGAATAAACTTGAAAGGGTACAGTTGAGCGCTGCTAGAATCATTACAGGACTTCGACACAGTTGTCCAAATAACATTGTGCTCTATGAAAGCAATTTACCTCCTCTTTCGTCGAGAAGAACTTATCGCCTCTCAAAATATTATAACAAGCTTTACAGTTACAATGATCAGCATAGAACTTCTGCATACCTTCATGCTTGGATTGACAACCAGCGTTTGAGGAAGCATAGCCCCTTTTCCTTTGCAAAAATGCTGGGTCTGCCTTCTGCTAATGTGGAGCCCCACTCTTTAAAACATCTGGGCGTCGGTTTGAAACTTGATGGGATCCATTTCCATGAGGGTCTCTTAACTAGTGTTATTAAAAACTCTGAGATTCCGGCCCTCATCAGACAATTAGCTCTTGAGACTATCCATGGAATCCCTCAATCTTCTTTGAAGATATATAACGATGGCAGCAGGGGTGATGGGGGAATTTCTGGTAGTGGAGTGCACATACCAACTCCTACCGGTGCTGTGGAATTTAAAATTAAAAACCCAGATTTCTGTTCGGTATTTAGATCAGAGCTTATTGCTATCAGGAAGGGCTTTCAGTATGCGTGTCAAGTTGAGGATCAATTTCACGATGTCTGGATTTTAACTGACAGCCGTGCTTCAATTCTTCACCTCTCTAATTGGACTATTATTGGGGACCAGGCTAGCCTGGACATCTTAGATCTTCTTGACCGGCTTTCATCTGGACACACTATTCATTTCCAGTGGATCCCTTCCCATGTTGGGATCGACGGTAATGAAAGGGCCGACTTTTTGGCCAGGACTGCGGCTGAGGAGTACGTGAGTCCTTGTGAGGCACTTACTTTTAGAGAGATTTACTCCCTCATGAAGATCAAACAAAACCATCTTTGGAGAACTCCTCCTTGTCACCCATGGTACTTTGGAAGAAGTCCGGGTGGGTCTTTTCAGATCAAGCCCAGAAAGTACCAAACGGCCTTCTCGCGCTTCATGAGTGGTCATATAAAAGCACTCACATTTCGGCAGGGACAGAAGATCTTCCCGGAGTGCCACTGGTGCTCTGCCGACATGGCCTCCCCTGCCCATATTTTAAATTGTTTGGGTTTTACTAAGGACGAGGTCCTTCTGGACCCTCTACTGATTTTAGACTTTTTGGAAATTTTTGGTTTTATGGAGATTGTCTAGCCTTGCTAGACAATCTGGGATTAGTTAAAAAAAAAAAAAAAAAAAAAATAAGTACTGTTGGCTTTTATAATTTGTAGATAGTTTCTTAGTGCTGTTTTCTAGTGAATGCTCAAAATATTTTTCTTCTGTATGTCTGAGATTTACATACTTCTTATCTTCATATGAAATTTCATTCAATTTTGGATCTTTTAAACTTTTACTCAGTGTTTTCAGTAAGGGGAGTAATATTTTATCATCCTGTTGTTATAACTTTGGGTGTAACCATTTGTATTGGTTTCAATTTAAGTTCAGTAATACTAGCAAAGATATGTACATAATCTTTATATTTAGTGGCTTCCCTTGTAAAGGTATTGTTGCTGAATTTTTATTCAACGTAACTTAACATTTATAATTTAATCACAGTTCACAAAAGATTCAGTTTGTACCTTTATGGACTGATTTGATGACAGAATTAAATTCTCTCACTATGCTCGTCCTTTTAGCAACTCTTTTAGTGTACCCAACACCATTATAGGCTAAAACAGGGGGTGGGCATTAAGTCGATCGCGATCGACCGGTGGACCGCCAAGACATTTTGGGGTGACCGCCTTTACTAAGACGTAAGATTATTATTATTATTATGTTTGTATCTTGCATTTTGCTTTAAACGCGGTTTTAAAAGAGTCAGTTTTTTTAATGTAGTTATGTAGGATGTAGGTAAGTACATATTTCGTATTTATTGTTAAGTTATAATAAATATTGTAGACCTTTTTTAGCTCACCACACCTACGCCACTGGGTGGACCGCAACACCTTGAAATAAATTAGAAGTAGCCCGTACCCTGGAAAAGTCTACCCACCCCCATGCTAAAATCTGAGGGGCAGATAGGGTTAAAATGTTTGACTGCCAAACACGAGGGTGGGGTGGGGCAGATAGGATTAATACGTTCCTCACATTTATCAACATGCATTGCAATTTAACGTTTTAAATGTGGAATCTAATCATATTCAGGATTAAATGCATTCCAAAAATTAAACTTAATGCAGAAAGTTAGCAGGGTCGGTCTCATGGGTGAGACATTGAGACGACTGCCTCAAGTGCCAAATTGAAATAGGCACCACTGAGACAGAGTAAGAATAAGACATTTTTAACGAATAAAGAAAAATTATTTCTAGCTTAATCTAATATAAGACGAAATTCGTAAAAACACTCATATATAAACGAATAATAAGACTATTATAAACGGCTGCCTCAGATGCCAAATTGAAATAGGCACCACTGAGACAGAGTAAGAATAAGACATTTTTAACGAATAAAGAAAAATTACACTGCTGGCCACTGTAAATGCAACACCCTGAAGGAAACATGCAAATAACATGAAAATTACAACATGTATTAGCGGAGGTGAGATATGCAAATTATTAGAATTTCAGCGCAGACGCACATCACGCGCGCCTGTGGCGCCACTTCAAAGCGCTATTTAAGGCTTGGAGATTTCGACGATTTCAAGTTCGGCAATTGTGTTTTTCTTGTGTTTTTTTCAAAAAGACGATCAATTATGTCTCGTCGAAAACAGCGATCATCTTTTGATCAAGTATCCGAGTTCGACAAAGGAAGGATAGTGGCCTACCGAGATTGTGGATTATCTTTCAGGGAAATCGGTAGTCGTGTTGGACGAAACCAAACAACTGTAATGCGGATATGTGATCGTTGGATGCAGGAGGGTACGACGGACCGGCGTGTTCGATCGCATCCACCTCAGCGCACCACTTCACGTGATGACAGGCAAATTGTGCGCATTGCAGTGACGGATCGCTTAGTCACATCACGAACCATAGCACAGCACATGCAGTCTGTAACGCATCATCCAGTGTCTGCGCGTACCATTCGACGCCGTTTACAGCACAGTGGTCTGTCCGCAAGACGTCCATTGCTTTGTCTACCCTTGACGCAGAACCACAGACATCTCCGCCGCCAATCGTGCGATGACAGAAGGATGTGGACGGCAGAATGGAATGAAATTGTGTTTACTGACGAGTCACGCTTCTGTCTGCAACACCACGATGGTCGCATTCGAGTCTGGAGACACCGTGAAGAGAGGATGCTGAACAGCTGCGTTATGCACCGCCACACTGGTCCTGTACCGGGTATTATGGTATGGGGCGGTATTGGATATCACTCTCGCACACCTCTAGTACGCATTGCCGGTACTTTAAACAGCCAGCGCTACATCTCCGAGGTGTTGGAGCCAGTTGTCCTTCCTTACCTTCAGGGCTTGCCCACAGCCATATTTCAACAGGATAATGCGCGACCACACGTGGCACGCATTGTCCAACGGTTCTTCGTCAATCGCCAGATTGAATTGCTTCCTTGGCCTCCTCGCTCTCCGGATCTTTCGCCGATAGAAAACATGTGGTCCATGGTTGCTCTACGATTGACATTGACCCAGATTCCATCCCCAGCTGCCACAGCAGATCAACTTTGGCAACGTGTGGAAGCTGCTTGGTCTGCTGTACCCCAAGAACTCATCCAAAGTCTCTTTGAATCAATGCCGAGGCGTGTGGCAGCGGTGATCTCCAACAATGGCGGCTACTCTGGCTACTGATTTTGGCAGGAACCACACTTCACAGAAGTCTATAAATTTAATCATTTGATACTTGGTCAACATGTTATCTACAAAATAAATTTTGTTGTGATATCTCTTGTCTTTCTTGGTGTTGCAATTTGGGTGGCCAGCAGTGTATTTCTAGCTTAATCTAATATAAGACGAAATTCGTAAAAACACTCGTATATAAACGAATAATAAGACTATTATAAACGGCTGCCTCAGATGCCAAATTGAAATAGGCACCACTGAGACAGAGTAAGAATACGACATTTTTAACGAATAAAGAAAAATTATTTCTAGCTTAATCTAATATAAGACGAAATTCGTAAAAACACTCATATATAAACGAATAATAAGACTATTATAAACTGCTGATTTTGAGATTATGATAAATATATATGCCTATTTACAAATGTTGTTGTAGCCCAAGGAATTCTACTACGTGTAGATGTAGCAACAGATGAGTGCCGTTTTTCATAGCTGAAAATTTTAAGGAGTTAATCTATGAACAACATATAGAACAATTTGCTGCAATAAAGACCGTGAGAATGATTTAGTAAATATTTTATTACATAACAAATTATAATAAAATTTATTTACTTTTATTTAGTTTATAAACTCTGCTAGTTTTAAGTTCTGTCATTTAAAAAAAAATTGTTTCTTTAAAAGAAATCAAAATTTTCTTTTCTATTTAATTACATAGTTTTCTCAAAATGTCCGTTATTTTATAAAGTAGGCTATTTTCAATAGTGATACATTCATTACTTAAGAGTCTCTCCGAAAATTCGAAAAGGTGCCGTTTTTAAAACTTGCTTCAGGCGATGGATTGTCCTGGCTTTGTACAGAGTCGAAAAAACGATGTTTCGGCAGGAACGGAGCTAACGCTTTTTCCGTAAGGCTCGGGCTTGCACTTTCTGGGTTTTGCATTCGGAAGAAATTTTGCTGTACGTACCTCTAGAGCTCTAGAGGGTTGCGAGACCGTCTAAGAAAATGCTTTAATGGTGTTCTTAGCTCAATTTGCAGCTTTCTGGGGATCCGAAAATGCGATGCTGGCGTCTCCGCCAACCTCCGTGGAGGATTCAGAGAGAATTTCGGGCCTGCGCCTCTAGGATGTACTTTCGGTACAAATTTGGTTGTACGTATCCCTCCAGAACCCAATTTGAAGCCGCTGGGGGACGGGAAAATCATAAACGTGTAATTGGGAGTGGTATGCTACAAACACCCACACCTACTGCGATATCGGCCGGACGATGGTCGAATGTCTAGGGCAGAGCCCGACTTTGACCCAATGGGGCCCTGGGCAAAGCAGACTTTGGGGGCCCCCTCCAAGGACAGATCCAGAGGGGAGTACATGCCCCCCCCCCGGACCAGATTTCCACATGAACATTTGGAACATTCACCCAGGTTCCCCATAAGTTGGGACCAGAAATTCAAAAAATGTTCGACCAACAAGTCAAAAATTTGAAAAATAATTACAATAATAATAAAAATAAGAGTTAATTTATTAATTTACTTTTTAATGTTAATAAATAAATTCATGAAATTTTCTTTTGAAATGCAAAATAGATCAGTCTGAAGTTATTACACCACCCCCCCCCCCCCAAAAAAAAAATGAAATAAATAAACTAGAAACGCTTATGGATGTAAGTATGCTTTTACTATAGTGGGTGCACTGTGCTCCACCCAGGATTTTTTTCTGTATCTCCCACTGCCCCCATTTACTGTATAAACCAAAAACCACATTTTCAAAAATATGTGCAATTTAATATTACATTAGGTGGACCCCATAATTTTGGGGGCCCTGGGCAAGTGCCCCACTTGCCCATGCGGAAATCTGGGCCTGGTCTAGGGCGCTGGCATTCGGTACCAGAGTCTGTGGGTTAGAGTCCCACTGTTGGTCTGGATATTTGTAGCCGTTCGGAATCGGCTATAAGCAGTAGGTCCCGGTCTAATTAGCCCTCGTGTAGCAAAGATGACCGTTACGCTCCAAACCTACTGCGATGTTCGAACCACAGACTCCGTTTCCGATGGCCAGCGCTCTTGCAATTTGTCTTCTTTCCGGCACCTTTAAAATATCCTCACTGAATGTAAATAAAACAGGATTCAAAAGTATAAATGAAATAATAGATGTCGCTAAGTACCTTAATTTACAAAGCTTATACGTAGTTTCGATAAAGGTAGGCTATGTTACAGACACTACTGGAAAGGCTTGGTTTAAAACCATATCTGTTGAACGTATGCCCATACAATTAAAGTTGGATATGGGTGCTGAAGCTGACATTTTGCGTTTCCCAAAGCACAGGAAATGTGCTAGTTGAGAAGAAATGAGTTAAAACAATCGTGATCCTGATTTCCCACGGCTATCATTAGTTTTAAGGGGCAGATTGAATTAAAATGTTCTACTGACAGACATCATGATGTTTTATTCCAATTTGAATTTTTAAACAGAGAATCTAATCATATTTCAGGATTAAATGCTTTCTTAAGTTAAAGTTAATGCAGAGAGTTTATCTAATTCAGAATCCTCCTGAAGATAAAGTAATAAATAATTATCATTGCGTTTTAAAAGGTTTAGGTAAGTATCCTGGTGAACTAAATCGTAATGAATTGAATCACAATGGTCACACCTGTCGGAAATTCTAGATGAGTGCCTCTAGCAACACACTCGGAAATAGAGTATACATAAAAGGAACTCTGGGAAAAGAGAATTAAATCATAAATAAACAGACCTAAGGACTGGGTAGGCGGTCTAGTTACAAGTTTAAAAGCCAAAAGGGAAGTAACGCACTTGCTTAGCCCCTAGAAATTTCAATAAGGCAGTTAAATGTAAGAATTAGTTTAAATACATTTTTGAGAAACAGAGCAAAACAGCAAACTCTGTTCCATTTGAAAATTATACTTCTAATTTGGTTGCAAATTTTTCATCGGAATTGTATTCGGGAACATTGTACATATATTTTTGATTTTATACAGAATTTATTTGTGTGCATCTTGTTTTCAATTCGACAATCAAACATTCATAAATAGTTTACCAAAAAGCGATAAACTTTAATAAATTTGTGGTATTAGATAGGCTGCGAAAAGGCACATTTTCTGCTTTAAATTGCAATTATAAAAATTATTAAAATGCTTTGTTTGAAATTATTTCAAGAATAAATGATAACCTTTTCAATAAATAAGGCGCAAATGAACTCTTAGATCACTTTGTTCATTACAAAATAGCATTATTAACAGACTTATAGGATAAAGTTTTAGTTCGAACCAATGATTACAAAATGTGCAATTTAGCTTCTCGGGGAAAGAATTAATTTGAATTTCTTTTACGTCGTGTTCTCGGTAGCAGAAATAGTTTTGAAGGTTTTTAAGATGAAACAAGGTTACGATCAAATAACCATAATTTTAGAGACACAAACGGAAGAACTCAAACAATACAAATTTCAGCGAGCAAGAATATTTTTTAATAAATACCCGTAACGTAATTTGTCCTCATTTCGATCGTGTCGAACAAAAGCGCCCCGTTTATTTTAGTATTTTATATGATTTTAAAAAATATTAAGTAAGAAATAAGGGATAAGGATGTTAAATAATGCGTGAATTATCCCATCTCTCGTTTCACATTCTTCCCTCTTTAATAACGAACTATGAACGGAAGAGGAATTGAACTCAGCATCTTTGGGAGATTCAAACTGATATTCTGACCACTGAACGACCGTGTCATGTCATTCGCCAGCTTTACGTTTCCCCCGCCAAAATAAACCTTGACGGGCCTTTCATACTCTTGTCGAATCCTACACAGTTTCTGTTGGGCGCCACTGCAACGATCACATCTCTTACACCGCACCCATCCATATTTCTTCTGTCAATAAAAACGAATAATTGCCGAGTCGGGGGTCACCAACTAACCTGGGAACAATGTTGCTGATGTACGAACAACTTCGTTATGTCGGCAATCGTTTTTGATATTAACTGTTAAATATGAAGAGGATATGCACATTACTTTAATGTAGTCATTACTTTAAATCAGTTTGAATGCACATTACTTTAATGCTTAAAATTATGGAATTAAATGTATAACAGAAGAAAATTAATTAAATCATCCTGTATTTACTGTTGGTCAAATTGATATCTTATTGGTTGCTATTAGTTTATTGCTGATGAAGGTATTTAAAATATTCTTTTAACTTTGCCCTTTGGAAACGACCTTTCTCTACGCTTAAACGGGTAAAAAATGTGATCATATCAAAATAACGTTTGTCTCAAATGTTTGTTGAAAAAAAAGTTACTAGCTATAGATTATGATGCCATTATGGATAAATTATTTAGACTTAAAGCTCCACTATAATTAATCCTTAAAATTATATACATTTGTTGGTAGTGTTACGATAAATATTGGTAACATTTAAAAATGGAACAAGTGGTAAAAATAAATTTGTTTCAAAGAAAAATTGTTAATTTTTTTTACGGGATAATGTGACTGATGTTAATTACAGGCGAGAAACTAAAATCTTATCCCAAAGGATATTATTTGACATTTTTTTGTGTGTTTGAGAACGCCTTAGTGTTCTAGTTATTGAACGCGTCAAGATTAATAATACTTCAGTAGTCTTGTGGCAGTCGCCAAATATGTCACCTAGCGAACAGTTTGGCGAGACGTGCATGTGGCGGCTGAGAGGAAGATGTTCGCCATGAAGCTACAGAAGGAGGGGAAGCTCAGTGTTAAAAATGTGTCTCCGATTTGGTCACCACCACTAGATGGCGCGCGCGCCTGTACTGTTGCCGCTATAACACGGAAAACCATACGCTTTAATATGGATTTTTCGTATTTTTCAAAAGAAAACCTTTAAAATATCCTCACTGAATGTAAATAAAACAGGATTCAAAAGTGTAAATGAAATAATAGATGTCGCTAAGTACCTTAATTTACAAAGCTTATACGTAGTTTCGATAAAGGTAGGCTATGTTAAAAGTTTTAAAAGTTTTAAAAGTTTTTTTAAAGTGCATTTTTAATATGAATTTATTTATTCAACTTAACAATTGTTTATCTTCATTCAAAATGTTTATTTGAACTGCCTTTTTTGCTAAACTTCATTACAATTCTTAAGGGGGAGATCACCTTTGCATGCACAAAAATACACTGATTTTACTACCAATCTTAATGTGTTGTTAAACAGTTAATTTGTAATTAATTTAAGCCAATTTTTAAAAGTGAATTGTACAAAGTTTTATCTATTAGAAAAAAAAACAGAATTGTTGGGAGATTATTAGAAATTATTTTAAGAAAAAAATGTTTTATGAATAGTAAATCTTAGATCAATGCAATGTGCAGATTTTTTTTTAAACTATAAGAGATATATATTAAATTATTTGTATATATATTATCCATAGGTTATAATTTAATCTACACCTAAAAGAGTTACCATATTTCACATAAAAATATTTTTTCAGTCAAATGTATTGTAATGTACAAAAAAATATAAATTTTAAAAGAAATTTCTGCGAAAAAATACCTAAATTTAGGTAGAAATTGTAGAAACATGCAAGATATACATGTATACAAAAATTTTTAGCAATTTGTGATGATTAGTTTTGAAGAAATTGTGCGCACAACTTTCAAAATAACAGTTTTTAGAAAAAGAAATTTAAAGTTTAAATTTTCTATAAATTACTTTACTATTAGCTTTAAACATTTGACCATAAAATCGGTTCTAATTGTCGTATCGACTTAAATTTTTTTCATAAGATTCCTTATATTCCATTCTTCAAAATTAAATCATAATAAAAAATTGAGTTTTTTGAAGGGTATAAGGTGATCTCCCTCCTTAAAAGGGGAGTGGTCACTTTTACGTACCTTTAAAAGTATCATTTTTAGACCTATGCTGGATTGTATGTACTACTCATGATTTTTGCTTGATTTACATGAAATTTTTTGAGTAACTGCGTATAATACTGTTTATTATATATGCAATATTTCAAGGTAATTAATAAAAGAAATTGATTTTTTATGCATAAAAAGTGTATATTTTTTTTAAATCGAGCATTTTGCAGTCAACTACTGTGCGCATTCTATCAAAATAAATTATTATGGTACATTAATAATTGCTTACTATATGTGATTACAACACTTTAGACAACAAAATCTACCTTAATAACAAAATACAACAAAATTTTTGAACCTTAATATATTTAAATTTTTTTAAAGAATTTTTTAATAAGCTTTTACTCAGTCATTTTTGAAATTTCTAATTAAAAATAGCACGTACTAAAATTTTTTAATATATTTTAGAATAATGTTGCTGGATATTGTTGCCTGAAGTATTGTAATCACATATAGTAAAAAATTATTAATGTACCTTAATAATTTATTTTGACAGAATGCGCACAGTAGTTGACTGCAAAATGCTCGATTTAAAAAAAAATTATTCACTTTTTATGGGTTTTATTGTACTCACAGTAAAAAGATCGGAAAATATTAATTTTTTTTAATTATACACAACAGATTTTGCATAAGCATTTATAGTGACAACATTTTTTAAAATCTAATTAACAAAAGACAATTTGCTTATTTATAACGTGTTTTACATAACAGATAAATAAATATAATTTAGAATATTAAAAAATACAAGAAAGAATTAATTTCTAACTTCAAAACAATAGAAACTAGTCGAAACCTTGATTGAAACAAAAGCACCACCAGGGAAAACACTTAGGGCCTGTTCACATAGGAGTCCGTTGCGTTGCGTTAAGGAACAGATGACGTTGAGACGAAAATAAACCAATCATAGGCGTTAAAAAATTCATTGCTAATCGTTTGGAGGCATATTTTTGGTTTATTTTCGTCTCAACGTCATCTTTTCCTTAACGCAACGCAAAGGACTCCTATGTGAACAGGCCCTTAGCAAGCGTTAGCTAACAGGCGACCGGATATTTCGCTCTTTTTGGGCATTTGAATACTGTTTAGCTAAAGAGCTAACAAGTTCACCAGCTAAGGAGCTAAAACGTTACACTGAATTCGGGGGTTACCCCCGAATTCAGTTTGCTTGCAAGATCTGTCCAAAGTACAGTGGACGCTCGTTAATTCGAACTCGGTTAATTCGAACTTTCGGTTAATTCGAACTAATCCAAAGGCCCCAAAAAACTTGTATTGGAGTTAATGTTAAAAATAATCTCGTTAATTCGAACTAAATTTTTATCACTTCGGTTAATTCGAACTAAAAATTTGGCAAAAAAAAAATCTTTTTCCTCGTTTAATGGAGAAAATACACTCTGTATTTATTATTTTGTGTGTCAAAATTTCTTTTTTGTCTAAAGAGGCACATGCCTGCATTCCTAGACTATTGCATGTCCGCTAAACGTTAGTAGCTATTGTCCTTCTTATTAGTGCTAAACGAAAAAAGCAATTTTCCTTTATTTGGATCGATTTTCTTAGAATTTCAGAAAAACTAGTCTTTACTACAGATTCTAGGGAGCTGCGCCAATTATTACTGCAGTGCAGACAAGTTAATGTGGTCTAGTTTTTCTTCCTCACTGTGTGGTGTGAACGTGTAAAAATTCAGGATGTCTACACGTGGAAAGTACAAAACCCTAACTTTGGAGACAAAGGTAGAAATTTTAAAGAAAGTAGAGAATGGCGAATGTAAAACAAAGTTAGAAGCTGACTATGGAATTAAAAATAAATGCCTTGTCAACTAATTTGAAAAACAAGGAGTCAATTTTAGATTCATGGGAAAAATCAAAATTTGCTAGAGGAAGGAAACGCATGGGAAATGCGTCCCAAGAAGTTCTAGAAAGAGCTCTACTGTTATGGCTCCAGGATGTTAGATCTCGAAATTTTCCGATAAATGGACCCCTAGTGCTGACGAAGGCTGATGAATTGGCAAGTCGAATGGGCATTGAAGATTTTAAATGCAGTGATGGATGGCTTTCTCGATTTAAGTCAAGGCAAAATATTTCTTATCAAACTGTATGTGGCCAAAGCTCTGATGTAAACGAAGACGTATGCACTAATTTCGGAAGGAAACTGCCAGGGCTTTTTTCTACTTACCTGCCGAAAGATATTTTTAATGCGGCCATAATGAACTCTATTAAAACTCTGAAAGCATTTATTCAGATGGAACCTTCCTCTGAAAATGAATTGAAATGTTTACTTCACACCGAGAAGCTGGCTGAACAATGTAGGCATCATAAACAGAACCAAACATCCATTTTACAGTTTTTCTCCAAAGTGTAATTCATATTTTTAATAAAAGTTTACTTTATACTGCATATCTTCTGCTGCATTTTATGATTAAGGTAAGTCTGTATTGCTTTTTAATATGTTTAACTTTAGATAACATAGTATAATATATTTTCTGGGGTTATACATACTAGGAGAGTTTCTTCTTCAGTGATACACATTTAAAGTTATATATTTTCTCTTAACATTGGATAATTCGAGCTTTTTTCTGAGAACCTTCGAGTTCGAATTAACGAGCGTCCACTGTATTTGCATATTTTGATAACTTTATATCGAATTTGTGGTAAGCATGTTCATAGAATGCCATAATAAGCTAGTGGAAGTTTTGCCAACCAGCGTTTGGCGTCGCAGTGTTTTTTTGTAAACAGGCACAAAGTCTATAATGGTAAATAACAGCCTTGCAAAAAAGTGCACTATGCTAAATTTCGTACATTTTGCCACCCAGGGGGCGGAGCTTAAGCCGACGTCACTTCCTGACGATTCCAGCGCAACTTCGCAAAATGATGTCATTGGTGTTCAATTCATAGAAGAGAATGACTTATTTTGTCTACCTCATTTCAAACTCTCGGGTATTTCAACTCATCTCTGCGTGTGTTTTGATAATACAATACCATTAACCGTAACCACGTGTTATTTACCTACACTATTCGAATTGAGTTTTGAACTGAGATCTAACATTTGTGTTTCTTGTTAAGCTCGATGATATAAATATATATCGTTTAAGATATGGGTGGTTCTAAGGTATGTCATGTTGTACTTTATTTAATTTCAAGACTGTATGAAAGACTCGATCTATAAGTAAATTATCAACATCTAAGTTTATTTATTTTATTTTAATATAGTGTTAACTTGATAGTCAAAGCTGAGATTCTACCTTTGTAAAACTATCATACAATCATTTTTAAGATATCGTTAAAATTGTTGATCGCTGTTTCCGATACCATGATTTGAAGTCATTGCCTTACTGATGTACTTAAAAAAAGTTTTTTGTGTGTAGGGCATGGTGTATAATCAGGAATAAGTGATTGATCAGAATTTGTTGTTTTGCATCTGTATTCGTGAATGCCAGAATAAAATATAACTCCAATCTCATCAAAATTTACTGTGTAGCTTGTGATCAACGATCCATGATGAAACGAGGAAAATGCTTATAAAAGTATAAAAAAAAATCACCCTGTAAATATTTTTTATTATCTCATATAGATAGTATACTTAATTCATTATTCTCAGTAGACGCCTTACTTGTGTAATAGACTAAAATAACTATATTCCTTTTATTGTATTATATTTATCACAGATTGAACATTTCTTCCAACATAATTTGACAGTCATTGTTTCACAGTTTTATTAAAACTATATCTGAACAAATTCTAATAATTGACCTATGCAGCTAATATACTTCCTCATAATCAGCTTTAAGCAGTAGGTCCTGGTTTAATTAGTTCTCATGTAGCAAAAAATGACTGTAGTGCTCCAAACCAAAACCAGTTAACTAGGTATTATGATAAAATTCACCTGCTTCATTATATTCAGGAGCCAATCTACTGCTGTAAACAAATGAAGACATATACTCAATACTGTAAATCAGGGTGTAAATGATTTTAATCAAATGATTTAGGCTTAGATTCTGTATATGTGTTCCATTCTCACCAAGATGATTTCGTGCTAATCCTTGCGGCATGGCTCGTTCTACTGTTCAGGAGACCTGCCTTGATGAGCCATGTCACAAGGATTGCTGTAATAGTAAGCCTGCCAGTTCAGAAGGGTCAAATGTCAGTACACGGATTTTGTTCTGAGTTTTTGCACATGTTGGTAATTGTATGATTTTTCAATCTGATTTTCTTTAGTTTGTATATTTTATTGTATATAGCAGATATTTATAAATAGCATAAATAGCATTTATACATATATACAGTGTAATATAGTAATCTATAATATATTTATATTAATTTGAAATAGATGGAATTAAATTGTTAAATTTGGATTTTTTAAAACTTTTTTTGAAGTGATTAGGTTTGTCAACTTGAAATTATTTTATTTAATGCAACCTTAATAAATTAAACTGAATGGTTATGCTGCCCATTAGCAATATTGTTTCTAAATATCAGGCTGCATTAGTTAAGATTGTCCAAGTCAGAAAGCAAAATCGGTGGCAAGCATGCTTTTGGTTCGGACGGTGTCTCCAATAGGTTATTTGTAGTTGATATTTCTAGGAATCCTTGCCTTTTTCTGAGATGTATCTGAGACCATTACTACATAAAAAGAAAAAATGTCTAGGTTTTTTCACTTCAATAACAAACGTCGATTTTATATTTAAAAATCATTTCCGGATAATTTGCAAGTAAGTTTTATTTATTTGTAAATTTCTTTATACACTTATTTTATTGAAAAAGGGTAATTAAATAAGCTGTGTTGCGATAAGTGACGAGTAGCGCTAAGGGCAGGGTTTAAGAACCAGTCCTACCCACTTGAACTGATGTAAACGAAATTGGTGCCAAGTTTGGCATGAAAATTGGCTTGGCAAGCTTGGAACACATATAAGGAAGCTGTTCCGGATATTTTATATCTCATTCATATACAACGTATGCCCATAAAGTAAGCGGACAATTTTTTATAAATAAGAAAAATATTACTCACCTTCAAATAAATTTATCTCCTTCAAAATAATCGCCAAAGGAGTCTATACAATTTTTTCAATGTTTCTTCAAGACATTGGATCACTGTTTATAGGCGTTGGAACTAACCGTTTGCAAAATACGTGTAACATTTGATTTAATATCTGAGACGTTTTCAAATCTTTGTCCTTTCATGGCCATCTTAAGCTTCGGAAAAAAGAAAAAAATCAGCTGGCGATAAATAACAACTTAGTGACTTTCAGACATGCTTGGGATAAGCAAAGAAAGCTGTAGATTAATTTTAATTGAAAATCTGAAAATGAAAAAATTTGGGCTCGATTTGTGCCTCGGATTTTGACAGAACAGCAAAAAGAAGACAGAAATGCTTGGTGTGAAGATTTGCTGACTACTGTGCAACAGGACAAAAATTTCTTAAAGTGTATTATAGCAGGAAATGAGACCTGGTGTCTACAATACGACCCAGAAACAAAAAGACAAAGTGCACAGTGGAAAGGATCGTCTTCTCCCATATAAAAAAGAGCATGTATGTCAAAATCAAAGACTAAGGTGATGCTGATTGCATTTTTTTATTATAAAGGACTTATTCACCATGAATTTGTTCCAGAAAATCAAACAATTAATCAGTATTTTTACAAGGAGGTTCTTTTTTGATTAAGAAACAGGATAAGGCAAGTTAGGAAGGAACTGTTTGATTCTGGGCAAAGGTTTCTTTTACATGATAATGCTAGGCCCCATACAGCAATTTCTGTACAAAGGTATCTTGCTAAGCATTCAATTACAGTGATAAATCACCCCCATATTCTCCCGACTTATCTCCAGCTGATTTTTTCCTTTTTCCGAAGCTTAAGATGACCATGAAAGTACAGAGATTTGAAAACGTCTTGGATATTAAATCAAATGTTATGTGCATTTTGTGAATGGTTAGTTCCAATGCCTATAAACAGTGTTTCGAAACGCTAGAAAAATTGTATAGACTCCTTTAGCGATTATTTTGAAGAAGATAAATTTATTTGAAGGTGATTAATATTTTTCTTATAAAAAATTGTCCTCTTACTTTATGGGTGCACCTTGTAATTTAACATTTCTACTCCCTGTATAATTCATTTGCTTCTTGGAAATTTTTCCATTTTGTGTATTGGTGTACTGTGATAGTACACTTACTTTATCTTTATTGGCTAGATTTGTTTCTGAGAGTAAGTCAGACAACCAATCTTAAGTACTCTTGTATCCTAATTATGAAGTGGAATGTTTAACAATAAATGAAAACGACCAAGCTTTAAACTTTATTAAAGAAACATGGAGATACCTCTTTATTAAACATTTAATACCTTACAGTGGTGGAAATGAATAGCATTCCTAAAGAACTGTATTGATCAGAAAGAGCTTGATATAATACAGATGTTATGTACTGCAAAAGGAATAACTGCTAGGATAGAGAGGATGTTTTCCACTTTTAGACTCATACAGAGCAAATTGCAAATGCAATTAGATGTAGAAAAGGCAGCTAAATTAGTGCTTATGTTTAA
This sequence comes from Dolomedes plantarius, assembly GCA_907164885.2. Lineage (NCBI taxonomy): Eukaryota > Metazoa > Arthropoda > Arachnida > Araneae > Dolomedidae > Dolomedes > Dolomedes plantarius. Next base: position 120,876,457 of record OU015501.1, read on the forward strand.
GCTCTAAATAAAACTAATTTTTAAATATTTTGATAGTTGTAGATAATGAATTAAAACTAATTATTTTCTTTTTTAATTTTTAGTTTGAAATCATTTTGTTATTGTTTGTTTTTCTTTTATTTAATTTTTTGTTTTCAAATTATTAGTTATTTTATTGACAATGATCAACAATGTTTGAATTTGAAAATGTTTACTTCCCATTTATGCATTAGTTATATAGTAGTATAGTATATAATTTTATGTCTATGGTACATATAACAGTTTATATCACATAAAATTGAATTTAAAAAAAATTGATTAAAATTTTAAAAAATTAATTTTTTGATTTAAAAAAAAAATCATGATTTTTATACACCCTGCTGCAAATATGCACAATCAATGTATGATATTAACTGTCTTAAGCAATCCAAACTATATTGTAGAACATTATCTGAGGTTCGTGAAAATCTTTCCATTTTATTCCTGTCTTCAAGCATTAGAAGCTTGGAAATGAGCTAACTAACCTGATAATTTAGATATATATACAATCGAACCTCCATATATTGAACTTCCACATATCGAAATTTTCTATTTATCAAACTCTTAGCAAATCTCCATGTTCATTACATAGAAAAATTGTTTCTATATATCGAAATTTTTTTCAAGACAAATTGAGAGATTTTATTCCTCTTTAGAATAAAATCTCCCAATTTTTGGCATTTGAAACAATACGTCGTGGACTTCAATTCGAGGAAAATGTCCCTGATTAAGTTTTTAGTAGACTGAATGAATACGAACATTTCTTTGAACTTTCCGCAAAACTGGCTGTTCAGCAAGATATTCCTAGTTTTTTTTTATAGAATGTAACTATGATCATTGTAACCACTGTCTGGATTATTGTATTTAAAGGTATGTAGTACTCAATAAATCTTTCATATTAATTTATATTTTAGTTATTAACTTTCATTTAATGGGATTCGCATATAAATCAGGAATGGAGTTTCGTATACAAATATTAGCTTTAATTTTTTTTAGGAGAATTATGATATAACTAAGCTCAGTTCTATATATTGAAATTTCTATATATCGAATTTTTTTCCGGCAATTTGCTACTTTGATATATGGAGGTTCGACTGTATATATATATATATATATAATTTTGAAAAAATATATTGCAATTTACTGTGATTTATTGCAAAAATTCATGTTGAATACTCCAGATACTGCTCTTTAAATTGTTAAATAAATATGATTTATAGACAGTTATGTTTTAAGTTTGAAAACAATTTCTTTATCTTGTTAATGGAGATAATATTTTATTGCATACATTTTAATGCATACTTGAGGGCATGGTTTATGGGTGTATTAGATCGTACTATCATGTTCAAGATGTATGCCAGATATGTATGTCAAGGATATTGTTATTTGTTTATGAAAAACTGATGAATATAATTTTTATGCTTACACTTTTTTCTCCCCAGAAGAGAGTGATAGATGATGAACTTTCTTTTAAGAGAAAGAAAAGGAAAACTATCAATAATGATAGTGATCTGATGGTAAGTAACTTATAATTATTTTATGAGCTAGAACTTAAGTGCAAGAGTTTATGCAAAACTTATGAATTTAATTTTTATGCTTACACTTTTTTCTCCCCAGAAGAGAGGAATAAATGATGAACCTTCTTTTAAGAGAAAGAAAAGGATAGCGGTCAATAATGATAGTGATGCAATGGTAAGTAACTTATAACTATTTTATGAGCTAGAATTTAAGTGAATGAATATTAATTGGCAAAAATGAATGTGTTTTGTGGTTATTTTAAGCAATGAATCAAATATTAGGCTTTCTGAAGGTATATGCTTATTTATACTCAGTAGAAAAATTTGAATACTTTTAGAAATGGTAGCAAGAATTTCTGTCCTTGTGGTACTTGGTATGGAACTCAAAATTGGTAAGTAAAAACTTACCAACCAGAAATGCTAAGACCTTAACTCAAGTTCTGTTGCTAGTGAGTGTGTTGAATTTATTAAGTGGGGTTTTCACATTTTGCTGCATATTCACATGCTTGAATTACTAAGACAGAACTACTACATTTTGTGATGGTTTTTTCATGTTCCATGATTCGTTACATTATTAAGATGAAGGAAAAACTCCAAACTATCAGCTTAATACAGGATGTTATGTTTGTCCAGTAGGAGGTTGATGATATGTCATTGTATTGCCTGTTTTGATTGCTGAAACATATCTGTAAAGCTTTGCTGATAACAGCGTGCATCTCAGAGGATAGCATTAAACTGCTGGGAAGATTTATTTTTGGTTAGATCGATTGAAACACTGACAAGGGCTATGTTTATCAGCCATTTGTGGATATTTATCATTTTCAGTCCTGGGCTGTCAATATGTATCACTGCTAGATAGTTTTTATGTTACTTGATGAGTTTTGTGATGGCTATTGACTTACAGAGTGAATTTATCATACTATTTGCATTAGTGCTCGGCAGAAGTATTGTAAATTACATCCTAGTGATGTCATATTGTGTTCATTGATATATTTGTTCTTAGTATTGCTGTTTGACAAACTTCATGGGTTTTGTCAAACTTTATGAAAAACTTTTTGTCAAAGGGTTGACAAACTTTATGATCCTGATTTCAAATTAGAGCAGCATCAGCCATTACTCCTGCAGTTTACTGATAATGACTTTATAGTCACTTGTGATGAATAAGCTAGCATATTATCTTGTTATTTGATGATTCAAAACTCAAGGAAGGGAAATCCAAAGTAAAAACTGATTAAAATAATATTATGGAAAATAAATTTCAAGGAAGTATATAAAAATTATTTCATTTCAAAATATAGGAGTCATGCTGAGCTGAAAATGTTTTTTAAAATTTTTTAACAGTGTAGAAGACCTTCGAAGCTTGTCAAAGTCATACTAATATCCATGAATAGCCCTAGAGGTGATGTGCTGTTCCAAATATAAATGGAGTGTTGGGTCTAAAACTCTGAACTGTGTATCTTTATTTCTTTTATATAATGCTGCATAAAATAGCAGTTCTTACCTGTTATTTTTTTTTACCTATTAAGAAAATTTTAAGCTTATTTTTTGCTTTTACTTCATATTTGTCCCCTTAAAAAATGTCTCCATATCATTCGCTGTGTAGGAAATATACATCACCTGTTATGGATTAACACTCCATCGGGCGTGTTGATCTGACAGATACACGCATGTCAATATCTCTGCTTTTGTCTCCTAAAACTTGTTCTTATGATCTTGACCTTATCAGTATCTGTCCATTTGACCACCTGCTCCTTTGGAATGCAGTAACGACCAGTTCCGTGTAGGAGTATTTTCCATTTTGAAGATTGTTTGAAGTTTTGTATCTGTTAGATACACGCACACGATAACGTTTGTCTCTTGAAGCTTTACGGAAGTATCAAGATTCCCTGTACGTTTTTGATTTATCTTTTCTCATGATGAGTGCTAAACGCTTTTTAGATTTGAATAATCATAAAGACCTTGAGCTAGTTCATAGTATTTTATTTAGTGATGGGAATGAGAAATTAAATGCTGAAGAATTTGATGAAAGTGAGGATGACGAAGAAGATATTTTAGAAACATGTGAAGTTGATTCTGATAGCAGTGAAAGTGATTATAATGACTCAGAATTTGATGATGATGCTAATAATTATGATTTTTATGTAGGAAAAGACAATAGTACTAAATGGGCAAAATGGATCGGGAAAAAAAATGTCAAAGGTAGATCGCAGAATACTATCACAAAATTGCCTGGAGGGAAGTGTAAAAGGTATAAAATCTATATACGGCTCTTGGAACTGTTTTTTTACTGACGAAATATTTTAAATAATTGTGAAATGCACTAAAGAATACATTTCTGCAGTTTCTAATATATGTAGTAGAGAAAGAGATACAAGACTAACAGATAATATTGAAATAAAAGCCTTTATGGGTTTACTTCTATTAGCTGGTGTTTTGTGAAAAATAAAAATTGTAAAAAAATAAAATAAAATAAAAAAAGGTCCGGGTGTAAAAGCCTGGACCTAAAAAGAATAAAAATAGAAGATTTAAAGTAATACAAATTAACAGAAAACACATAAAACAGAGATGTATCTGACAGATACACCACGCCCGATTATGTAAGTTTCAAGACGCACCCGGCGGAGTGTTAAATGAAAATAGATCATTTTGATTTTTGCCAAATGTGGTGTTCCTGGATCATACGAGCAAATAACATTTTCAAGGCAAAGCATTCTTTTTTTTAAAAAAATTTGTTGGTAAGAAAATAAGTTAAAAAATTTTTTTTACCCTTTTATGATATTTATACAAATAAAGGTTCAATTTTTATTTTATACTAGCTGTTTACCCGGCGTTGCCCAGGTATTTATTAATTTCAGTTTTTACTACACAGGAGAAGGAATGAATTCCCCCTATTGTGTAAATTCTATGTAATTTTATTTATAGGTATTTAAAAGTATACTATGTACAGTATACAAATGATAAAATAAAATTACAAATTCACTCTATTATTTAACTCAAAACTTGATTATAAACAACATTTTTAATTTCTTATATTCATCTCAGTGACTCCGAAATGTATGGATTCGACACTACTCTAAGACATTATGGACATTATATTTTTCACCCCTTCTTCCCTCTCCCTATGCTGATGGAGCAAAACTTGCACTTAAATGGCATGGGGAATGTCACTAATCATCACAGCGACCCCCAAATCTATGTATTCGACACTACTCGGTCATTTTGGACATTTTGTGCCCCCCTCTCCCCCCCACCAATGCAGATCAGGGTTAAACATGCACTTAAACGGCATTGGGACTGCCACTAATCATCTCAATGACCTTGAAAACTATGGATTTGACACTACTCTCGGTCAGTTTGGACATTTTATTTTTTACCCCTTCTTCCCCCTTCTCCCCCTCAAAGCTGACAGGGGCTTAACTTGCACTTAAATGGCAACGAGAGTATCACTATTAATCTCTGCAACCTCGAAAACTATTGATTCGACACTACTCTTGGTCACTGGACATTTTACTCCCCTCTCCCACTAATGCTGATGGGGGTCTGAACTTGCACTTAAAGAGCATTGGGAGTGTCACTATTCATCTCAGCAACCCCGAAAACTATGGATTCGACACTACTCGGTCATTATTGACATTTTGTTTCTCCCTGCTCCCCTTGCCAATGCAGATCGGGGCTAAATATGTACAGTTCACAAACGGCATCAGAAGTGTCACTATTTAGAAATGTCATTTTGGCCTTTTTATTTTGCTCCCCTTCTCTCCCTCAAAGTTGACAAGGGCTTAACTTGCACTTAAACAGCATCGGGAGTATCACTATTAATCTCTGCAACCTCGAAAACTTGATTTGACACTGCTCTCGGTCACTTTGGACATTTTACTCCCCTTCCCACTAATGCTGATGGGGGCTGAAGTTCACTTAAACAGCACCAGGATTATCACTGCTCATCTCATTGGCCCTAAAAACTATGGATTCGACACTAGTCTCAGTTATTTTGGACATTTTATTATCACCCCATCTTCCTCTTCACCTCCCTTCCCACTCCCAGTGCTGATGGGAGTCTGAACTTGCACTTAAAGGGCATCGGGGGTGTCACTATACATCTCAGCGACCCTGAAAACTATGGATTTGACACTACATTTGGTCATTTTGGACATTTTGTTTCCCCTTTCTTCCCCCCTCCATCCAATGCTGATGGGGGCTGAATTTGCACTTAAAAGGCATTGGGAGTGTCGCTATTCCTTGCATCTACCCCGAAAACTATGGATTTGACACTATTCTTGGTCATTTTTGACATTTTATTTTTCACCCCTTCTCCCTCTCAATGCTGATTAGGGTGGGGGGAGGGGGCTAAACTTGTACTAAAACATCATTGGTTGTGATACTATTCATCTTAGTGACTCCCATGACAACTATGAATTAGACACTATACACAGTCATTTTGGACATTTTGTTCCCCCTTCTTCTCCCCCTCCCTCAATGCTGATAGGGGCTGAACTTGCACTGAAACGGCATCGGGAGTGTCACTGTTCATGTCAGCGACCCCGAAAACTATGGATGTGACATTACTCTTGGTCATTTTGGAGATCTTATATTTTCCCCTTCTTCCCCCCTTGGCCTCCCAGTGCTAATGGGGGGCTGAACTTGCACTTAAACGGCATCAGAAGTGTCATTATTAATCTCAGCAATTCTGAAAACTATGGATTCGACACTAATATCAGTGATTTTCGATTATTTTTACATGTGCCCCCTGCCCCCCCTAAGGGATCTAGGGGTATCTTACCCCCTCAGTGTTTCTTTCCAGATTGTAAGTGATATGTGTACCAAGTTTGATTGAAATTGCTCCAGGTGTTTGAGAGATGCTGGAACATACATACATACACACATACACATGCATTCATTTTTATATATATAGATTTATTGACTGCAGTTGCAAGAGCTGACACTTAGCCAGGTATGAGATTCTTGCCTACCTCTCAGATTGCCAGAGTTGCTATTTTGAACATTTTTCTGTTTTTGGAAAATATCTAAGGCATGGGATATTGTTTTAAATAATAATAATAGTTCTATAATAGTTAAAACTTGTGAGTATAACTTCATCTTGCAAATATTTTCTAATCCCGAATTTCTGTAAAAGCTGGATGATGACCGAATGGCTAGGTTGCTGGCATTCGATACCAGAGTCTGTGGGTTCAAGTCCCACTCTTGGTATGGATGTTTGTAGCCATTTAAAATTGGCTTTATGCAGTAGGTCCCGGTCTAATTAGCCCTCGTGTAGTAAAAATAGCTCCAAACCAAACCAATTTCTGTAAAGCTGATATTTAATGAAAATGTTGATTAAACAACCTTTTGTATCACAAAAAATCTTGAGATTAAAAGTGTTGCTTCCTTCTTTGCTGACTTAGCTATGATTTTTTTTTGCATTTTTTGAAAGTTTTTTCATGGTGTAAATTTATTGTATATATATATATATATTTGTGTGTTTATAATTTCATTAATTCTAGGATCCAGTTCCACATGTAGAGGAGGCAGATTCAGAAAGTTTTAATGCTGAATTATTGAGTATTCAGGTTAGTTTTGTTTTCAGTTAATGCTATGAACTTTTTCAACTGAATGAAGAGTTTATATTACTTCATCTGTAATTGTGAAAGTGCAACATTTTAAACAGGTTTAAACTTTGATATTTTCATGTTTATTTTAAGCCCTAATGGTTGCTTAAGCATTTACTGGCAGTTGAATAGGTTTTTAGATGTTATAGTGATTATAACAATCCTCCCATAATACACTGCTCTGATCAGTAACAGTTTTCTACTTTTAAATCTCCAAAATTATAAAAATTCTGCAAAAAAAGTGTTTTTTATAAATATAATTTTTTTTTTGTAAGAATAAAGATTAACTGTATTATATTTGTTGATATAATTGTAAATTCATCCTAAATTCTATTGCTTCCTTTTAAAGAATCGAAGAAATCAAAACTTTGAGTTATGCTTTTATGAATTTACTAGCTGAATACCTGTGCTTCACTATGGAGTACATTCAAATTAAATACAACAGTCAATGTATACTGTTAATGCCAAAAAAATATATTTATAAAAAAATTGTAACAGATATTTTTATAGACAAAATAATGAAGAAAATATTTAAATTAAATACAATGGTCAATGCATGCAATTAATTTGCATGTTTAATAACCATAAAAAGTACTAATTTGAATTAAATTCTTGAAAAAACTTCCATCTCAATTAGTCTAGTGGTTAAATTTTATCTTTTACCATATTTTAATATTTTTTTGTCAATTTATTTTGTTGTTATGCATGTGACGCAAAATTAATTTAAAGTATCACAAAAACAAAAGGAACCGCATGATCAGCATTTAATAAATTAAAATCTAAAAATTAATCTTTAAAAATTCACCAAAAAACAGAAAAGGGGGTAAAGATTCTAAATAGATTTCATTTTAAAGGAATTTTATGACCTTTCTCGTGATATAAATTTTATAACCCTCAAATTATTATTTTAAAGGAAACTTTTAAAAATGTTATAAAAACAGCTAAAAAATTTAATTTAAAAAAAATCTAAGATGAATTTTTCAAAAATCTTTCTTAATGCACCCCTACACTTTAAGAAGATGCGAAATTTCAGCCCTTTAGGTCCAGTAGTTTGGTCTGTGTGTTATCTGTCAGTCAGTCAGTTCCAGAACTATTTTATATGCATGATTAGATGAGCATAATTTTTATTTGGCTGCAGTTCTACAAAAAAAATAAAAATAAAATTCTGAAATAAATTGAGATAAGGAAAACAGAAGAAAAGTATTCCTTTACCCCTTAAGAGTGTCAAATTATAATGTTCTATATTTCAAGAAATAATATTTTTCAAGAAGTAATGATAAAATTTATACAGACTACTCTTTCTTATTTAACTAGTAACAGATCTTTTTTGATCCTTGAAGTCTTTCATAATGATTATCTCTATTCTATTTTGGATTCTTTTGAATAAAAGCATTTTGGCCTCAAGATATAGTGACCATATTTTGAATACTATGTATCTAATTCAAATAATCTTATTCTCTGTTGAGTTTGTATGAACTGCTTGTATTTACTATGCCAGTATGCATACATATTCTGTTATCTTGAAATGTTTAAATGTAATAGCAGTTATATCCATTAATGCATACTATTTTAATGTTTCTTCTAGACAATTAGAGAAGGTATGCTGCTTTTAGGATGTGTAAAAGAAGTAACAACAACCTTTGTTGTAGTGTCATTACCAGGATACCTTAGTGGAATTATTCCACCTAATAATATATCTGATGCATTTACAAAATGTCTGACTAATTTCACAGATGACGCTGATGTTGAAGAAATAGAGGTATGTTTCTTAGTGTACAGCTTGTTAAATTCTAAGAGTTTTTTGTTTGATATAGATTTAAATTTAAATTGATAGCTGTTATTGAGCAAAAGGTATTAATGTTTGAATATTTTTTTCTTTATGAATTATTGGAAGATATAGGAGAAAAACATGCTACTTCATGGTAAAATTTATGGGAAATTTTTTTAGAGAAGTGCAAACCTATACAGGACTAGCATTCAGTTAATACAAGAATATAAATTCAGTAGCTTAATTATGGCTTTAAACTTTTACATAGATAGGAGGTTAAGAAAGGTTAATTTATCAGAATTCTGAAGACTGGTTAAAAAGAAACAACATGTAACACTACTAAGTTAAATGCATAATTGCTCTTAATTAGCATGAATACCTGAATTTTTTTTATGTGTATATGTATTGAAATGCAGTTAACCATTTTAAAGGATTTAGGGTTGAACTTTTCTTTTAAATTTTATTAGAGCCCACCAAGATTACTGGAACAAAATAGAGAGAGCTAGAAAACTATTGTGGTCTCAGTTTGTACATCTGTAACAAGTTTTTATTTATCATGAGTAGCCACTTCATGATCAAGTGAAACAAAAACGAAATTTTATTCAAAACTTAATTATTTTGCATAGTTATGCATTTTTTGTTACATCCCTTTTGAAGCAAACTCTAAAACTCCAGAAATTAAGTATCTGACTCCTAATGGAGCCCGTGTGTAGTTGGCATTGATGTTTTTGACTTGAGCTTAGAGTAAATGAGAAACAGAAAAAATTAGTTTTGCGGTTTTTGAAATAAAGTGAAATGCATCATATGATATTATGGCAATATCAAAGTTGTATTGCATTCCTTATTTTATTTATTTTTTTTTTATTTCAAAAGGAAACTTAATAATGAAATAATATTTAAATCAATGGAAACAATTTAATCAAAGGTCTTTTTAAAAAGTTTGTACTATCCATATATAATAAATTTTCTACAGCTTTATTTGGTTAGTTTCAAAATTTTGTAGTGTCATATAATAAGATAGGTGTCCATAAACTGAGATGTTTAAATTTCAATGGTTGTAATTCATGTGGTATTTAAGATGCTCTTTTTATCCAGTGATTAGAAACAAATATGCTCTTATTTATTTAACATGCTTTAATGAATCCACGAGGAATACTCACTCTAAAGTTATTTGATTTTATCTTTTAATATCATAGATACTTGAACTCATGTGTAGAGAGAATATTTATGACGTGTTTATATACATTGATATGTATTTAGACTTTAGAAAAAGATAATTTTTTAGACAGAAATTTATTATTTTAGATTCCTGACTCAATTATACCTCCCAATTAAATATGTCTTATTCAGTCTACTTTCGATTCTCATTTGACCCTGGGTCACCAAGAAGCATTTTTAAAAACTGATGTAGACAAATTAAAATGCTACTTAGTGTAAGCAGATATTGTCAGTCTGTTGAATATTTGTATTTTATTTACATAAATAAACAGTTTTTACTGTAAAATTCATTGTGTGTTTTAATTATTTAGAGTCCCAGTTATTTTAAGTTTTGTTAGAGGTAAAGGTATTATTACAACTTTGTTAGTATCTTCTAAAATTTTGCTTGTCATCGTTGTGTTTCCATTATTCACCTTTATTCTAATGGCGATACTGGTTGATATAGTTTCAAAAATATCATTTATTAACTTTTAAAAGTTATTGTAAGCTCTTAATTTTGAATTTTTTAAAACTTCAGCCTTCATTTTTTTTTTTAAAGATTTTGTTATTGCCAGTCAATTAATTATAAATCAACTATTGAACACAATATTATAACATTGAGTGTAGCGTATAGTGAATAATTCTAAGTTTAATGATAGTTTTAAAATTAAGTAAGATAATGCTTTTTTTTTAACCTGAATTCATATTGTTGTTGATTCTAATGCCCCCTGGCTGGAAGTTCTGGATGAGGTCCATACAGGCTTCGGGCTGAAGTGTGCAGCTCTGGTTTTTATATATAGCACCACAAGGGCCGGAGTTCATCTTAGCTACAGACGCTGTTCGCACATTTTTTAGACGATTTTGGTAAGCGGTAATAAAAAATCGTTTGCTGCAAAAGAAAAAATTGCAATTGTACTATGTTTTTAAAAGTCAAAATTATCGTCTCTGGCTTGAAAGTTTTGTTTTTATTCAAAATGGCGTTTTTAACAAAGCAGTGATTCTAAGGCTACATTTATGCTCTTTGCGAAGAGAAATATGCATACTCCGTTATCCAAAAACGATGTGAGAGTCATGGTTTTGTGATATCTAAAGCGTCGTTAGGTAATATCGTCAACAAGAAAGGAAAAAAACGTCACATTGGAGCCTCAAGTGGGACAAAAATTCCAAACAAGTATCCAAGGAAAAAACGGATATCTTCGACTATTGCAAAGGTACGTTGTTTAATGTTAAAAGAAAATCCCCCTAGTCAAAGGACAGTTGCAAAATCATTAAAATGCTCGGTGTCCACTGTAAACAAAATGATAAACGTTGATTTAAATCTTAAGAAAGCGAAAAAACGCAATGCGCATCGTCTTCTTCCAAATCATATCGCTGAACGCAGGACACGCTGCAGAATTCTATATGAGAAACACTTATCCAAAGAAAAATGGAAAACAACTGTCACAATAGATGAATCATGGGTGTATTTAAATGATTGCAACAAAAAAAGAGCCATTTATTATCATAAAAGGGGAGAAAAAAATTTAAGTACATGGTTCAAAGAATCGAAAGAAAGTTTTTCTATGGGATTCATGATTGTTGCTGGTTTTTCTTATAATGGCAAGTTAAAAATAAAGAGAGTGGAAAAAATGTCAGGATTAACTCCAAATACTATCAGGAACATATTTTATCGACAATTTTTCTGAATGAAATACCATCGCTTTACCCACAGTGCCATCAATCTGTGAGACTCCATCAGGACAAAGCTAGCAGTCACACATCAAAATCCAATGTAAATTTCCTAAAAGAAATGGAATAAAAAACTGGTATCAAGGCCATACCCTTCACTGATATCCCTACTAAATCTCCCGATGTATCACCTATGGATTTTTGTGCTTTCGGACTTTTAAAATCTGCATTATCCAAACGTCGTCCCAAAACCCTTACAGGACTCTAGTAAGCTGTTCAGGAGGAATGGGATAGAATACCTCTCCACTTCAAAAGGCATTATTATCCTGGAAATTGCGGTGTCGAAAGATAGTTCAGAATAAGGGATGTCAAATAGAACATTTAAAACACAAGAATTTTATGTAATTTAGTTTTGTGAATACAATATACATTGTCTAAAAAATGTGTGAACAGCCTCTGTAGTCACCACCTCAATTTTGACCAAGCACCCTGAGGGGCGACATTTGGGGGATCGTACCCTCTTTCACCCTCTCTGACCTCATAGAGGGACTTTCTGGTCCACGGATTTAACGTGCCCATATCTGTCCCAGACTCAGAGGTATTGAATGACATGTACCAGGATTTGATCTGAGCACCCTCAGTACCAAAAGCCAGCGTGCTACTGCAAGGTTACCTTGAGCCCACCTGACTTCATATAATCTGTGTCATCAGATGTGTTTAATTTTTAGTGTTGTAATTTGTATCTGAGTTAAATATTGAAGTTAGAATTGATATATAAGAGTATCATGTGTACATGAATTCATACTTCATTTTAGATTATGAATTAAATTTTTTTTTCATTATGTAGCAAAAGTGATGTACCATCTGTTCTAAATTCATAAAATAAAGTTTTTATCTTGTCTCTAATTGTTCTAATTCATTTTTATGTTTAGTCAGTTGATATGTTTTAATCCCATTTATTATGTTCTTTTCTTTAGCCTTCTATTGATGCCATTATTAGAGTTGGAATGGTATTTCCCTGCAAAGTTATGGAAATTTTAAAAGATTCACCTCGAGGAAAACCATCCATTATCCTGTCTATTGATCCCAAAGATGTCAATTCTGAATTAAAGGCCTCTTCTATATATTCCAAAATGGTATGTCGATGATATGGTACTTGAACTAGTAGAATTAATAATTTTATTATTTGAGTTAAAATAGATAGATGCTGTGAATAAATTAATAAAATTTTGTGTATAAATGAAAAAATTAAGTTTTTTGAAGAATCAAGATTTATATAGTTATTGAAAGTTCTTGATCTTCATCATGAAAAGAGAAAAAAAAGACATATATTTTGGGACACTTGACAGTCTTTCAAGGATGTAAAGTTTTAAGCTGAATTTAATATTTTTTATTTAATCCTTGCATTCTTTTTTATTTTTATTTTTATTGATGCTTAAACTTAAGGTTCAATTGTCAAACTCAGCTGTTTAAATAAGAGTATACTGATTGTTAAGTAGAAGTCTGCATGAGAAATATTCATAGCTTGACCCGGGCCTGGACTTATTCCAATAAACTATATTTCAATCCATAATTATGTTGACTCATTGAGGCTCACATGCTGTGTGACCTGCAAAAATGCTGGTCACCTCCTCCTGACTTGCTGAGTTCAAGTAAAGTGAAAACTAATTTAGCTGCTGGAATATTTATATAAAGTTCTTAAAGGTGGGTGTAACTGTAGTGACTTTTGCTCAATTATGCCCTCACAATGTTGTTTACTGGTTAAAAATTATGTTGTAAAAAATGTCTGAACGTTTGGTTTAAAATTTGAAATTTTTAAAAACATTAATTTTTTTAAGTACCTGTAAATTTTGACAGTAACTACAACCTTATATAAAGTCGGATATATATTTAATTTGTGTGGGATAAATATTCAATTTCTTCAAACATATTTAAGTTTTTATTTCTTTTTTTTTTTTTAAATTTAGGTCCTCTTTGTATCTGTCTGCAGTTTAGAAGATCACGGTTATATAGTGGATGTTGGAACTAAATGTATACACGGTTTCTTACCAAAGAAGCATTCTCAGGATGAGAGTCAAGTGATAAGAGTTGGAGCTGTGATCCCAACTTATGTAAAGAAAATTATTTTTTCTGACAAATCATCAGCTAAAATTCAGCTGTCTAAACTAGATTTTAGTGATGAGTTTCCTGAGGTAAGTAATTTTGCATATTTTTGAAATATCAGGTATGAGAAAGCGACTGGATTTCTTGTGTATAACACACAGATGTATAACATTGGGTAAATGTGTTCAACTTGATTCAAATTGAAGTAGGCATTTTTTATTGTGAAATTATGAAAAGGCATGTTTTTTCCCCCCAGCTTTGAAATTTTTAAAATTTTATGACCTTATTGTTAAATAAAATGAAAAAAATGTCAATGGATTAGCCTTAAATTTTTACAGTAAATGCCTTCATTGTATTTCAGTCTCATAAAATTAGACATAAATGTGTGTGTGTAAAGGATTCTATTTATATCTGTCAGACAATTGTTATGTTAAAAACAGTATTTTACAATGTTTCACAACGAAATTATCACTCGTGAATAGTCATAATATTCAGACCTTTATGGTAGCTATATTAATAATATTTTAAATCGAAATAATTTAATCCAAAATTTTTCAAAAAAAAATTCAGTGATAGCTTATATGGAATAAGCCATTGGTGTAGTAATGCTTAGTACAGAGTTTATTTTTGGATTAGAAAAGGGTAGGGTGTTCTGACCTTCATTCAAATTTAGGGTCATTTATCACATGTAAAATTTTTGGGATGATATATATCCCCCAAAAGAATAATTTATATCCACCTTCACAGACATTATTACATATTTGATTACTGTTAGTTTTAATTAAGAAAAATTATAATTTTGATTGGATGTATTCTTTTATTTTCATTTTATAATCCTACTTGATCATACATATTTCTTGCAAGTTAGTTATCATAAATATATTGTAAATTATATAGACTTGAAAAGTAAAATAACTTAAAATCCATATCTATATTAATTAATTTCCATTTACAGTTAGTTATAGCACCCCGTGATTGAAATTCAAAATTTGAAAAATTTATATTATAAAATAAAAATATTTTATGTATTTAACACATTTTCATCTTTGTATTGTACCTAAGTATTCTGGGATGAGCCCAGTTGTTTTTTGGTCTCAGTTGGGAGTACTGGCTATTAGATTCTTAAACTCACACTTATTAATTCATATGTCATTAGGTTCTCTCTTTAATTTCTAACCATTTTTCAGAAAAAAGGCCTATTCTTTGAGTAATTGATGATACAGCTCTACATTTACATTTTTCATTATTTATTTTTTTGTTGGATCGTAAAAATGGGTGCATTTGTAAGAAAACCCAATTTGCCCTTTAAAAATGATGCTTGAAACATTATTAATTGTGAGAGAACACTGATGAAAAAAGGAACTATATACCCTGTATAAATAATCTTTTAGCAGTGTTCAAACACAAAAATTGGCTACCAGAGCAGCAAAAATTTGCTTGACTTTAGTATTGGCATATCATATGCCAAGCATGAGGGCACCATACCATGTCTTTACAAATGTAATCACAGAGAAAATTGTGTAGTGACATCTTTGATATAAATGGGAGGTTAAAAGAAAGTTGAGGTATCTTGATTTATTCATTTTTTTTAAACAAATTTGTAACATTAGGGTCTGAGAGACAGCAAAAATTATCTGTAGTTTTTATATTTACTTTGGAAAGTCTGTCATATATGCATATCATACCTCATTCATAACCATTTACTACCTTTTACTTGCTACTTATAATTTTGTATTAGCTCATATAAATGTCATTTATTTTATTTTAGGTTATATGTGATGAAATTAAGTTATCTTCTGTGCTACCAGGGGCCAGAATTCGTGTTGATGTGATTGAAGTAAGTTTAGACCTTTTCACTGTAGAATTATATTTTACTTTCAATAAATAGCTAATTTTTGTTGCAAAATTTGTATATACATAGTTAAGGGTAATCAGTGTTATTTCTATAGTCTTTATGTGCCAGGATAAGCTTTCAAAAGGAAACTTAGGCAGTCTTCACATGGTGTCCTACTGTTAAAAAGGACTTTTAATGGAGCAATAGGCATATGTATGAAAAAAAAAAATTCAAGATTGACCATTGGAAAGATAAATTTTAGATCTTTAGAAAACTTTAAAAAAAAAAATCTTAGGGGGAAAAAGTAGTAGTAAAATAAATAAAATGTATTGAGGCCAACATCCCATATAGTTAGCCTTTCAAAAAAGCAAAGTAAAAAGATATGAGGAGAGCATTCAAAGTGAGACTGCCTGGGTAGTTTAACTGCATGAAGATCTATAGTTTAAGACCCACCCAGGGCAGTCAGTTATTTCCTATATAAATTTAATTTCTTGCAAATGAGAATTCACTTTATAAAGAGAGTGATTCCACCTAAATTAAAAAATTTTAGATAGTGAATTTTTGAAATAAATTTTAATATTTCTTACTTTCAACTTAGAATGCATTAGTGACATATTATTCAATTCTGTAAGTTTGGATTTGAAGTTGACAGATTTTAATATCAAATAAAAGGATGGGAAGATTCGTTAAGCACTTTTCAAGCTGAAAATATGTAACAGAAAAATTGGTCATAAATGCCCAGAGGGTTAAACACAATTTTGTGTGTTACTTTATACAGCAGAGGAACTCCTCAAAATGCCTTTTTTTTTATTTATTTGACAATCCAAAAAAGAATATCTGTCAAGAGCCCATTACGTGGGAAGTAGAGTAAATAAATAAAATCAGAAATTTCCAGGCCATGACATGGTCTTCGTTGATTAAAATAAATGTTTAGAAGTATGAGAAAATTTTATTAGGTTCATTGAAAGTATAATGTGCAATATGCTTTGTTAGTCACAATTAAATTTTATACTTTGGTTATGAATATTATATACTGATAATAATTTGGATTTAATTTAGATGATATCAGTGCATGAAATTTTTTTTCATTGCTTAATTTATATAGTATACCCTCTCTTACCTTAGGTGAAGCATCCATTTGCTTATATGAAATATTTGTACTTCGATGCTTGTGCAAGCCTTTTCTCTCTTAATAGAAATCATAAAAGCATTACAACTGGTGGCAGTGTAAGTTATTTTTCATTCTGTTATTTTGGCAATTATTTTTATTGAACATCTGTATTTGTATACACATTCTATAATTGAATGATAAAATGCATGTCTATATCTGTACGTCAGAGGTAAACTGTCATATGTGCAAAATTCACATTTTTCAGGAGAGTTTTGTGATGGTTTACCTCTCATCAGGACTTACATATGTGATAGTTTATAAGTCTGTATTTCACCCATCATTTTGTTTTGCATATAGGACAGTTTTCCTCAAAGAAGCTCCATCCAAAAGAAGTCACTTACAGTAAAAATATCGAAAATGAAGAAAATTCACTTATAATGGTTTACCCCTGATGTACAGATATATTCTTATAAATGTACATGATTTATTGTATGATGCCTGCAAACTATTAAGATTTATTTTCATCTATTAGAGAAAAAGTGTGGGCTTACATTGTATGTATGAAGATAAAACTAAAACATTAGGCAAGATCTTTCTTCTAATGAAGAAGAAAAAAAGAGAAAACTTAGATAAAATAACTTCTGCATTTAGAAAAGTTGATGAAATTTTTTGCAGTATGTGTACTTGTTTACCAGTATTGAGTTAATACTAAATAAATATGATTAATTTTTATGTGCCAGAGTACTCAAAGAAGCTGAATGCCTGCAAATTGTCTTTTATATGGTTTTCTGGATTAATTTTAGTTTGTAACACACCATGCTTGGAAAAATTTCAGTGTTATGAGATGTTTAAAAGTATTAAAATGTTTCAAAAATTTATGTTTGTAAATATATAATTATTGATAATACTTTTCAATTTGTAGGTTCTGGGTACTGTGTTGTATGTCCATCCTATATCACATATGATTTACGTAATGTTTGGTTCAAAGCCTTCACCTGATATTTGTGCAGGGTATTATGGACTGAGGAAGTTTGAATCTGTTAAAAACCTGAAGTTTCATTGTTCTTACAAGAATCGGGTTTATTATAAGATAAATAAAGCGACTTATGGTTTTATCAATGTAAGTTTTACAATATTGAAGAAATATCTTTATGCTTATCTTTTTTTTTCCTTGTTTGTTTATTGAGAAAATATATTCTGAATTTATTAGCTGTACTAATTATTTGTTTACTTGAGAACTTTACTTTTTTCTTTTGAATTTTAGGCCAAAGATTTGCCAAACAGAGGGCGTGACCCATTATCAATGTCTAACAATATTCCCAAGTAAGAACACTATGTGATATTTTTAAACACATTAAGGACTAGAGACATGAATTATTGTTAAGCACGAGCTCTTATGAATGCATGTGAACTTTTTCTCATGATAAAAATATTTTTTAAAGAGTTTATTTATATTTGATCCAAATAATAATAATTTTGAACAAGATTTTTATAAACTAACATTTTATTCAATATTTGGGAAAAGCATGTATTTTCCTTAAAAAGATAAGGATATTCCATTACAATAATACACATTGAGAACAACTGTAAAATCCATATAAAATGCTTCAGTTCTGCACAATTAAGGTGAAGAACGGCAATTAGATCTGCATAAAACAGGCAGTCGTGAACGTGTTAAGTATATTGCTAAAAGAGGCATACTGTTATTTATTGGGGTTTTAAAACTTTATTTCTCCAAGTTCTGTTCTCCAATATTGTAATTAAGTTTTTGAATGTGCTGGTGTTATTGTATATTTATTACTTGTAAACTGATAATTTCTTTCATTTTCTAAAAGTTTACAATGTCATATCAGCATTTTTGACTATATATATTTTAATACTTTTGTCAAACTAGTGAATTGTCAGAATTGTTTTATGTTTTATAGCAATTAGTATAATTTATGTTTAATAATTTTTTTATATTTTAATTCATTTAATTCAGAAAAGAAATATTGGAATAATAAAATGAAATATTGAGTAAAATTGTATCTGTCTAGCAAAAGCTAAACTAGATACCTTATATATCTAGCTAGATACCTTAAACTAGACCTTAACTAGATTCCTTATATATCTAGCAGTACCATACTCAGACATTTATAAAAGGTTACGAATTTCAAAATTCTAAAAATTGGGAAAATTAAGTTCCATGAAAAATTTAAAATTTGACAAAATTTCTAAATGTTAGCTTACTGTGCAGTTTAGATTCTGCAGCACCTCAAAAGGTGGGCCTGTTAAAGAATTGTAGTTAGAATGAAACAGCTCTTTGATATCCCAAGGTCATGTTCATATTGCTTCTAGAGTGTATAGTGTGCTTGCTGTTAGCACTGAGAAGAAATGACTCTTCATGTTGTTTAGGTAAAAGTATAGTGTTGAGGGCATCTGATTGGCTGACAATCTCGCTGCTGTATTTTTGACAGTTAAGAGATTATTGTTGACTTGCTGTGAACAGATTGACATATCATAGGGTCTTTATGTTAGCCATCTGTGCTGAACTTGAGTAAACTTCAATGCTATGGGTAATGTCACTGGGTTGAGCTCTTTCATTAATTTAAATTTTTAATACTGATGCTCTGGAGGCAATTTGAACAAAACCTAACTCTAAATGCAGGCAATTTCTGTACTGAAAACTAATGTATGTTTTTTAAAGATTCAGCAATAAATATAACCAAGAAAGTTATGTCAATTATTAATAGTTAAAAAGCTTGAATCTTGTCTTTAATTATTGAAGTTTCTTTTTAAAACATCTGATGCTATTTTTTTTTCTATCTTTTCTAGAGCTTGTGTTGTTAACTTCCATTACATGGATAATCTTGTGCAATTGACAGCAAACAAGTAAGAAATATATGTCTTTCAGATCAATTTGTCAATTTTGAATGATAGATTAAGAAATGTATTTTATGTGATTCAAATACATCCTCAACTTTGCTTTTTTAAATGTTAGTCTGACATTTATCTTTCAAGTAATACAGATGTGTTACTCGTGTTAACATTTTGCTTTCACATTTCATATAGATGATATTTGTTGTTTTAAATTAAGTTATTACAAGATCCATCATTAAAGACCTTAAGAACTCCTTATTTTCAGTTTTTATTTTTTAAGGGTCCTTAAAAAGGCTTTTAAAAAATTCTCATTTTTTTTCATTTAGGCCCATACTTTTTTTTTCATTACTTATAGATCCTTAAAAAGTACTTATTTCGTAGATGAAAAGTACAAGAGTTTTCAATTTATAACTGTCAACAATTGGCTTTCAAATTTACAGATGATACTTTAGTGAGTGTGTGTGACATTTGAATATGTCAGTTTGTGAGATAGAAATGCTGCTATGATATTAAAACTCTAATTTCATTTGACAATGCATAATGCAGTGTCTGGGTTTGTAGCTGATATTGAGTTCTGTAAATCAAGTTTATTTCAAATGGATTCAAGTTTTAGAATCCATGCAGTATTAAATGGCGGGAGTTTTGGGTTTTTGAAAGCTATTCGAACTGACTTTTCAAGTGATTCCGAGAGTGATATTCAGATTTTTTCAATGACAAAAGTGATGAAAAGACAATAATGGACTAAGTGATGAATAGACTATATGGTATAAAGACTGAAGTAGGTTTATGCATATCACCTTGCTTTAAGATATATCATACTATAAGAAGTTTATGAACCAAAAAATCTACAATATATATATATATACGGTGGAATCTCGATCCATTGTTTTTCTGTATGTGTCGTTCATTTTATCCAGTCCCAACGATCATATTGCTTTGTTATGCTTCCGCATCTATCGTTTTCCCGCATTTATCGTTCATTTCAATCGGTCCCTTGAAAAACGATAGATCGAGATTCCACTGTGTATATATATATATGCATTCTTAAAAATTTTGTTTCACTTATTTTGTACAATTTATTTTGATTTATATAACTGTATAGAACTCGCATTTTTGAACGCCCCTTCAAAACATGCATCCTGCAAAATGCACTTCCAAAAAAATTACCCAGTGCTGGAGGAAGAACCAGAAGGCAAAAGCTCAATGGACTAAGGGTTAAATTGAATTTGCAAGGTTTTACTTTGCTCTTTGTACGTACTTTGTGTTATAATAATTTATGTTGTGTATGAATAGTTAGATTGATATTTGTATTTCATACTTATTAACATTTATATAGTGCAATTTTACTGGTTACAAATAACAGTGACATGATATCAGTGTCTATATCAAGAATACATACTTTTTAATCATTGTTTTTAGGTCATTGTTAGAACAAAAAATTATCTTGCCAGAAGATGTTCAGATTGGTGATATTTATGAGGTGAGCAAATCAGTTTTGATCATTAGTTATTTGAGTACATAAGTCAATTTTTTGTTCATTATTATTTATTTGTCTTGTAGGCTGTTGTGAAGAAACATGTAGATAATGGAATGTTTGTTTGTATATGCCCTGGCTTGTTTGGTTTTGTTCGTCGAATTCTTATGGCTGATGTTTTTGTAACAAAACCAGAGCTATTGTATCCTTCTGGCTCTAAAGTGAAGTGCAGGGTAAATATCTTAATTTTTTCAATTAAATAATAATAGTATTAATTTGCTTCTATCATGTATTTTCTTATTCTTTTGCTTATGTCATTTGTTATTTGTGTATAAGTTTTCTCTTTGTTCAAGCATGTTTTCATATTTTAATTGGAAGGTTGGTTTTGTTTATGGAGCAGAGTGCATGGTGTCTGATATCTGATAATAGGTTTTTAAGGCCCTTAGAAGGGGCTATTATGTGGGTTGTTTGGAATGGAAGTGCTTAAAGTGTCTTTTTTTTACTTGTATTAAACATGTTTATTGCCAATTATTTATGCTGTTTAAGTAAAATGTTGTGTTGAGGATTAAGCACAGTGCTATATATATGTAAATACTGTGGATTTAGACGAGAGAAAAAGTGTCTAGAAATGTTCCTGAATTTTTCCTCATTCAAAGTCTAAAAATTTCTCCTCCCAACTGCAAACCTCCATTATAAAAACTGTTTTAATTATGAGTGAAATTTTTTAAATATGAACTCCTTTACACTGTCTTATATGCTTGAAATTTCAATCCTTTTCTATCTGAGATTTAACGGTCCGAAATTAGATCAATCCAAGGGGTTTATTTATTTGTGAAGGATTTGGTTTTCTTACAATTTCGAAAGGGTATTGTGCAATTCAAATACTATCAAAGGTTGTGAAAGTTGTCGACCAGATCATAGATGGGTCATGTGCCGATGTCTGAACTATTTATTCCAAGGTATTCTTTACTGTTTAATTTTAAGAAACTTTAGTTAAATATAAATGCTTTCCTTAAAGAAATGGAGTGTTTTAATTTTTCCTCTGGTGCCAAATAGAGAATTTTTCTTTGAGGGATTCTTTATTATAATTATATTTTTTTCACTTGCACTATATATATATATATATATATATATATATATACATACACACAGTGGAATCTTTATCTATCACCTTTCAAGAGACCAACTGAACTGAATGATAAATGTGGGAAAACGATAGATGTGGGAACATAACAAAGAAATATTATCGTCAGGACTGAGTGAAATAAATGACACATAGGGGGAACAATCGATTGAGATTCCACTGTATCTTGCCATATATTTATATATATATATATATATATATATATATTGTGTGTGGCATTTATGCCAGCAATTGGGGGGAAATGTATTTGTTATAATGTTAATATGTTATAGTAAAATGAGTATTTGTGAATATTTTGATGTATATCATTTTTGGAAAGATATTTTATTTTTAATGAAGTAATTACTTTGATTATACCTTTAAAAAGATCCTCTTTTTTGTTCTTGATTAAATGTCATTTAAAAGGAGATTATTTCTATAGCTTTTATTGTTATAGTAAAGAAAATCATTTATGAAGCTATCGTCATTTACATCTTCACTTTTGTTCTATATTCTACAATTATGTAAAATAAAATTTTAGACAAATATTTCTAGAAAATGAGAGGGCAAGACACTGTACATTTTTGAGAAAGGTTACTGTAAAAATTATGCTTTTGGTTTACCCAGTATCAGTCAGAATCTGTATAAACTAATAAAAAATTGTCTTACCAATAAAATTTTTGTTGTTTTGTATTGAATAATGTAAAATATGACCAGTAAAAATCAAAAAGAAAGCTTTGATTTATAAGTTTGCTTAAAATTTGATTATTTGGTATATTTATGGAATAATTTTCAACTTTTAAGATTATTATGGTAACAATTTTGCCTAATTTACTTCTGGAGGTGCGGGGTCAAGTGTACTGGTCTCATCACTTGACTCAGTTCAAAATTACGGGACTGGTTCGTAGTCAAGTTGGACTCCAACCCTTGTGATGTTAGATAAAACCGGAGCTGCCCCTTGGCCTATATGTACTTGATCAGATGTTGCTGTCGGTCAAGTGCAATAAGCAACAACAACAACAATTTTGCCTGATTTGACAAGCAGATTTTCGAAATTCTAATCTAAAATTTGCAGAGGATTAATTGATTTTATTAACTAATTAATTTTCTGTATCTTATATATGTACAGAATATCAACATTTGGTTATTTGATATTATCTGTCAATCTTTCATTTTTTCCTTATATAAAGTTATGCATTACTTTTCGTAACATTAATGGTACTATATTCGTTGAATATGCACACATATATGCATATAAAATTAATGCTGCTATTGATAGGCAGGTATTCACCCAGCTGATCTCTTAGGTCCAAATTGTCATTTAAGTTATATATACAGAATTTTTGAAATTACTTCAAAAATCACTGTCAAAAGGTTTATATATGAAAAGTTAGTCATCTTTAAGTTTGTTTCCTCCAATGTACTCTATATCAATGGGAGGTGCTGCTGAGAAAGTTCGAAATCCAGGTCTGTGGCAGCAGTGTATTGTTTGTGATGCTTACCTTTACATTATTTGTACCAAAAAAAAAATGAAAATTTTCTTTGAAATAGGATTGATTCCATTAAGTATATGGCTTGTTCACTTTCATTTATGAGTTTAAAAAAACATTTTAACTTATGATTATTGGATTTTTTTATCGCAGTTAATTTATTAAAAGAAATTTATATGTTTGGTTACTGATTATTTTGGACTGGTTAAAATAGTTCATGACATTGAAAGAAAGATACTAACCATTCTATTCCATAATCTAAAATTCACTTTTTAGCTCTAAAATGTAAATATTGAGTTTTTTGTATGTTTTATTATAAGCAGACTTAATTTTGCTTTAATAGGTTTTATCTAAAAATGAAAAAGGTGTACTGAATCTCACTTGCAAGGAAAGTTTAGTGAATCTTGAGGAGCGATATATTCTGTCATCATATGAGACTGCTCAACGTGGTCAATTTTATAAAGGTGTTATTGTAAAGAAGACAGATACTTTTTTTATTATTCTCTTTTTCAATGATGTTAAGGTAAGCATTTCTGTTTTCTATTTATTTTCTAAGATTGATGACAATAGTCATAGTAAAACTTTATTTGCAGATTATTCAATTTCTACTCAGAGATTTCTAATTTATAGATGGTAAAACATTTTAATCTTATTTTTTATAATTTTAAACAAAATTCCTAGTTTTTTGTAATCTCACATGTATTGAACATTATTAACCAATATTAAATCATAGTTTTAATGATTCCTGAAAAGAAATATTTTCATTTAATATTCAAAAGAATTTGCTGGTTTAACCCCTTAACCAGTTTGCTCATACAGTGTATGGGTATCGATATTTTCTCTTTTCCTCTTTTGATTTGCACATATTTTTAGTCTGTAAAGACTAAAACTAATATAAAGTCTAGTACAAATATTTTTCAACAGATGGTGTAGCTTGTCCATGTCACTCAAATTCTTTTCATCCAGGTTTTATTTGTTAAAAGGAAATGCAGGAATTTTTGCTTTGTGGAATTTTTGTTCTACTGCTTGTGAATTCAAACCACTACATTTTTTTTAAAATTATGGATGAAATAAACAACAAAAATACTTTCCTGTTAGATGATGGACTGTATTCTGATTCAGATTTGAAACTGTCTTCTAAATATCTGGAGTATTCTTCAGATCATTATTTCTGCCCTGATTGTGATGTAGAACTTTGTATTACACCATGCTTCAAATTGTACCACATAAAAAAAGACTTTTGAACAATTTGCATAAGTGTAAATTTCGAATTTTATAGTAAGTATGAAAGAAATTTTTGTAAGATCTGTTAAACATTTTTCAATACATGCAGAGTTTTCTTGCAAACAGCAAACATTGAAGGGGTTTTATGTTCCAAAATTTTAAAACAAAAGATAGTGTAATAAAGCATTAAAAGGGAAATTGAAAAAAAAATTCTTTCATTTTCTTATTCTATTCAGTATGGTGTTTAATTATAAGCATAAAAAAAATGCCTTTCTTCGCAACGCTTCAAGTAAAAAAATTACCAGGTAAGGAGTTAAATTGTAGACAGCTGTTCAAATATTAAAATTTTAATCTAAAATTAATACCAAAAACCTTAATTTAACCCTTTAAACTGAATAAACTCGTTACTATTATTCAACTGTATTTAACTTATTGCTATTAATTTTCACTCTTCAGTTGTTAAATTTAGTAACAGCTGAATTGAAGATTGTTTTATTGATTTGATTGTCTTTTTTTTTTTAAACTTTTTTTTCGGCACTCTCCTAGGGTATTGCAGCAGCTGGCGATATTCCTAAAGGTTCAGTCTTTTATGAGGGTCATGTTATATTGTGTGAGATTCTTGATTCAAAGCCATCAAAAAAGAAACTAAAAGTGTCCCTTGAGGTAACATTAGAAAATTATGTTTTCTTTTTTCAAATGTTTTGTCTTTTTATAAATTAAGCACTGAACAATTTATGTACATTTGAATGAATAAATCTTGTCTAACTCTTACTGACTTATAAAAATATACATCTATGAATATCTTTATTTTCTGTCCATAATTATTTTAGACAAAAGGATGGTGTTCGATTGAAGAAATTGATGATGTATGGGAAGATGAACATTCAAGTACTAAAAAAGTGCCAACTGCAGGGAAGAAAAAGGTGAAGACCTCAAATATAATGGACACAAAATTAGACTCTGAAAAAACTAAATTAGTGAGACAAGTTGAAAGTCTTTTGTTATCATGCATGGATCAGGAATCATGCCAGGTTATTAGTAACGGTGATTCTGAAAGTCCTAAACCTGTCAAAGCTGTGTAAGTATTAAAATACTCTTTTATGCTATAAAAAGTATAACAAAAATTAATAGAGAATACTTTTTGCAAATGTATTTATGTGGAAATGTTTGCTTGTTTTTCTTTTTTATTCTTAACAGTTAGCTCAATTTTATTTATCAAACTGTAAAACTCTTTTACTCTGTTCTATTAAAGCATTTGTCCTGTATAATTTTCCATTTGGTTTTGGTGAAGTTCATTGAGAGAATACTTGTAGTATATATCAATAGAAAATTATACACTATATGAAGCCCAAATGCTTGATGCCCAAGTGTTCTTGTTATATGAAGAGTTATTAATGTTATTAATTTCATTTGGAAGTTATCAGGCTTTAATATGTGTCATTTATCATAGATATAGATCTCTTGCAAAAGGCATAGGATTGACTTTGGTGTATATTCATGAGCATTCACTATTCCTAATTAAAACATGCAGTAATTTCATTTATTTTTCATCTGAACTGTAGTTAATGTAAATAAAATCTATATTTAGTTTATGTGTCTAGGTCTTATAGGATTAAATATGCTATTGATTTTTTCAGTGTTCTGAAGTTCAAAGTGTTGAAAATTTAAAATTTATTAAAATTCATTAATTTAGATTAATTGGGATGAACTGTTGTTCAGATTTACGTCAGTAACCTAAAAACATGTTCCACGGAATATAAATTCATATTTTAGTAATAAGACTTACTTATTTTGTTCATAAACGGTGCAGTATGTAATATAAAGTTGAGGAATTTACTATAATAGAAATTTAATTTGTATTAAATTAAAAATGTGCACTGAGAAATTGTAGTAAAATTTTATAATATGTAATTTTTAAAGTTCCTAAGTTGCTCTCTGTGAAATCATGTAACACAAATATTAATTGGTTTAAAAAATTATTCTTTCTATCTTCTATGCAGTTTCATGTTTTTGGAGTCCTGTTTTTATTGTCTGTTTTTGCAACGGGCTAACCTAGTGACTTTATGTTAACATGTTTAACTTATCTATCATAGTCAAACATAAATCTTGTTAAAAGCAATCACTTTTTCCTCATGATCAGTCAGAGGGAGAGTTTTTCCCTTTTATTTTTTAGCTATTACCTGAGTAATCACAGTTGGGGTACATCTAAATTTACAAAGTTTTTATTTATTGTATCTTGCTTTTCAGGATAAGCAAAGTTAAAGGTGACCGGTTATATATTAAGTTAAATGAATCCAAAGGTCGGGTTCACATTACTGAACTAGGATGTGTATCAGAGGTAAGGAATTTTGTCATTTTAAATAGTTAAGATTTTTTTTCAGCTGTAACTTCTCTAAATAGGCAAATTATGATGTAAAGGTTTTTTTAGTTTTTAAAATTTGTCCGTATGTAATTGCCTATCTTTTTACAAGGACATATATTAAAGAATTTCATTAATTTTCTGCTGAAGCTTAGTTTGTTTGATACATTACAGAAGACTGCCCAATTTCTTATATATCTCGTACTATAAAGTTGTGCCTGTAATATTATGTTCATTTCATTAGTATAAGGTGCTTAATCAACCTTTCTTTTTTCCTGCTGTGTATATTATTTGGTCTATAAAAAAGACACACTTGTTTTTAATACTTGTGCCCATCCCAGAAATGTGTTGAATGCAGTTAAACCTTTTAAAAGTATCTTACAATTAAATTTAAATATTTCTGAAACAGGGTTTGATAATTTTACTATTAAAGCAGCTAAGCTACTTTCATATTCATGATGAAGCCATTAAAACAAACTGTGTATATTTGTTCTTGGATAAAGCAGTTTAAAACTGGGGATATAGGAGCTTGCTCACTGAACTCTTAAACTCTCCCTTCTAGTTTTCAATAATAATAATAATAATTATTATTATTATTATTATTATACAGCTGTAAACTTCACAGTTACATTTACAGTACTTTATTCCCCCCCCCCCCATGTTGTGACATGACTCAGTTACAAAATTTAAGCTCCTCTTACTCTTTTTAAATGAAATCTGGATTATTCTAAATTAGTGGCTATCTGAGACAGATTCAAAAGGAAAAATGTTCAGAAAGAATATGCCATTATTTCTTTAGAATGTTGATTTGCTTTAACAATGGGACAATTAATAAACAAACTTGTGCTGTTATGCTTGATATAAAAGTTCCTGATTTCCCTATAATTTTAATGACATAAGTAGTATTTTTTAGCATCATGTTAACAGATACTGTTCTCCTCTTATGAGAAGATCCCTGGAAGACCAGTCACTGGAGAAGAGTTAATTTTTGATGAGGGGTAGAAAAGGACAAAAAGTGAGGGTCCTTGGCCAAAGCCCAGGATGTGGTAATGAGAGGACTGTCACCAAATGACACATGTCCCAAGGAACAGCTGTCAGTGATTAAACAACAGGTGTCTTTTTCTGCCAATTGTTAAGGATTTAGCCAAAGAAAAGGAAGTGTTTACAAAATACAAATAGAGGGGAATACACATCTACTACTCATAGTCGAAAGGAAATTTTCAACTCTATGCCAGTTAGAATATTATTCACCAGGACTTCCTCTATAATCTAAAATTTTTAAATGTTGATTTCTTATGTTTATTTTCCATGTTTTAAATTTGCAACTTAACAAAACATCTCTCTAGTTTTTGTTAAACTTTTAAACCAGCAAAAAATAGAGCTGCAAAAACAAAGTTAAGAGGCATGGAAAAAAATTACATCAAACTTCTAATTGACAGAAGATAAAATTGGAGTTTGAAGAAGTTTCTCAAATTCATATTGCAGAAAATTTGAACATTTTATAAGGTGTTTAAAAAATCTGTATATGTGTATGTGATTTTCCAGTTGTAGAGATAATTAGCATAATAGTTATCATAACATTTTAATGTGGAGTTCTATTCCAACAATATTTGGAGGGATAAATTTGGGGGGGGGGGGATAGCACTAGAGTTTTATCTTTTTTGCTATCACTTTTTATGTAGTAAAAATATCTTTCATATATTTGGCTGTACTCCTACATTCTGATAGCACTGAATATAAATGTAAATATTAATTTTCACAGTACTTACACAACCAAAATATAGAAAATGCATTTTTAGATACTTTTATTTTAAAACTGAATCCAAAATTTATAATATTTAGGGTAAACCATAATTTAATTCTAAGGAATAAAAAAGAAATTCCAATATATGTTCATTGCCTTATTTACCTATCAATATTTATAAATTATTTGATTTTCAGAAAATTTATTTTACTTTTGCAAATTATCCTCAAATTTTTCACAAGAACAAAATATAACCTTATTTAAACTTTTTACGCTAAGTTTATAGAAATGCCTTGCATAAATCCAAACACTAAATGCCAACTTACTACGATATATGCAATGAAAAAATAATCTATAAACACTACCTTAAACATGCAATTATTATTATTTATTCATGATGTGGTTGGTTTCTGGAAGTCCTTTTTTTATGTTTGCTTTACTTATTAAAATGACACAAATATTAATTTAAATGAAAACATAACTGTTAGAAAAAAATTGCTGTTTCTGTGGTTAAAAAAAGATGCTAAGAACCTCAAAAACACAAATTTCCAGAAAACTTCTATATCTATAATGAAAAAATATTGTGATATCCACTATTTGTAAATGCAAACATGAGTCTAAATTTTATCAAGAAATTCTGAAACTCCGTCAGATTATTTCAAAAAATTGTAAGTAGTATGATACATGATTAAAAGTCTTAAAATATGTTGATTACATGAAAATGGAAAAACAAAACATACAATGGTTTTCTTAAAGCCTAAATAGTTAAAACCTTCATAATTTTCTTAATGCCTAAAGAGTGATAAATACTTCTAATGGCTACTGTTCATGGAGTCTTACTTATCCCTGATCTCTCATTTTGAGAGTCAACTTCCCCAAGGCAAAAGGCAAGGCCAAGCAACCTTAAAACCAGTCCCAGGTCTCTTCTCTCCAGAGGTGGACAGTATGTATCTATGTGTATGTCAGGATTTATTCATTATTTATATCTGCATAAGTGTTTTAAATTCCTTTTTAGGGCATTAATCCTCTAAAAGAATTTTCATATGGAGATGAGATTAATGTTTATGTTTGTGGGGAGAACAAGAAGAAAAAGATTTTAAAAATTACATCCAGGGATGAATTTCTTAAAGAATGCTCCTTGATTTTTCCTCCAGTGTCTTCTAAAGATTTTAAGCCTGGCACTTCAGTTATTGGTTTTGTAAAAGAGGTAAGATTCTTTTTTTCTCTGACTGAACCTTTTTTTTTTTTTAAATTGAATTTTCCCTATTGAGTTAGTATACTAAATATTTTCTAGGTATGTGATGTTAGTGCTGTTATATGGTTATCACCCACTGAAACTGGAGTGCTTGATTTCTTGCATTATTCTGAAAATCCAAAGGTAAGTTGAGTGAAAATGTAATAAATTATGATAATTTAAGAAATAGTTTGTAATTGTGTTTGAATGTTCTATGTTTTATACATTGTCAGTTAGAGGGGAAATGCTTATTTAAGCTATATTATGGGTTAACAATTATTTATATAATTATAAAATAGCCAAACAATTAGTAATATTTTATCACCTTGTTAAGTATAATCATGCTGCGATAGGTTTTACTACATTTTCATGGCACCATTTTGGTTGCATTTCTTAGTATTGAGTTAAAATTATTATATGGCTATTTTGATTGAGTAAATTATTTTAATGGCTAGAAAAAACCTCATTGTACCTCGGCATTTTTTCTGACAATTGGTTTTGGGTAGCAGTGAATGATCCGAGTTAAATGCTCTACAAAAGCCCTCAGTCGATGCCTTAGCAATTGATTTAACCACTGAGATCTGTTTCTGTTTGGAAAATTTAAGAATTGCTTGAATTGAAGACTGGGGTTCTGAGGTTCATGAAATGTAGTTCATATCTTCTTGTTAACCTGGTGAATGTTATTCAGCATTAAAGATGGTATAACATTAGTTTTTTATATTGGATAAATAGTTAGTGTATATATATGACATATAATTATTCATCCTAGGAATGATTTCACAATGTATTAAAATATTGTATTCTAATTACTGGAACTACCAGATACAGGGCATCAAAGTTCATGGTGATGGAAGAGTTTGGACGCTTTATTTCCAAAACAAAGCCAGCTTTAGATGTTATAGCTAAACTGGAAGATATTAAGGAATTTTCTTGTAGGAAAGGCAATGTCATTGATCCATGGGATGGAACTATGTTATGAAACATAATTTCATTCTGTATGAGGGCAGAAAGCCTCTGTATGAGAGATTTTGATATTGCATTTAAAGCTGACACTTGTGCTAAAGATAAACCAGCTATTTTATTTTTAAATTTTGTACCTCTGGGGAAACTGGATTACTTGCTGCAAGACTGAGATAGATTGTTTGTAATTAAAGGTTTCAGTACCCTTTAAAGGACTTTGTACCAAGGTTTCTAATTTTCAGAAAACTATTGTTTAAGTCTCAAACTTATCATACTCATAATTTATTGCTATTTAATATTGAAGTGAAGTTCTTATTGCAGCATTAGAAATCAATGGGGAAAAACTTACAATACTACCAATATAAATTTTTTAAGATAGGTAAAGGACACAATAAATCAACTCCAATAGTAAGGTATCTATAAACTAGATTAGAGCCATTAAATGACAGAAAAGAAAAATGTGCTCAATGTTGCAAAGAAAATTTTATGTATGGAAATTTTTTTGACTCATTATAGACCTGCAACTAAGAGGTTAAAGAATTCTCCTTTAGAGAGTGAAAAAACTTTATAATATTTTGATATTCCTAGTTTTGACCATTTGATTTTCCCACTAGTATAGCACTTTCTTTGTGATCTAAAAATAGTAAAGCAACATCTGAACCTTGTTTGAGATGTTTACAAAGAAGCCTTTGTAGAGTCAGACCTAAAATATGCCACATTTGCTGTAATAAATGATTCCCTCCTGACACCTGGCTGTAAATGTGATAAGGATTGCTATAGCGTAGGGTATTTCACCAGCTTCAGGCTTTCCTCTCTAATACGGAAACACTATGATGACTTTGGAGTGATTGCTGCTGTTTCACTGGCTGTAGATTTAACACTAGAATGGCGGCAGCAGTCATTTTGACCGCAAACGATTTTCAAACGCCCACATTTCCCTTTTTTATTCTTTGAGTTTTTGTTTGTTCATTGACTTTTCCTAAATATTCATAAAGAATATGTCGGACAAAAATTATCTTTTTTTGTGCATTATTATTGCCGCTATAAAGGGGTATGTCTATAAATGCTGACTGCGGTCAAAATGACTGCTGATCCAGCATAGCTGTCTAGGTTGTGTATTCTATTTTATTTTTTTGCTATCCGTGTATGAGAAGGAAGTAATCCATGTAAGAGAAGTAAGAAGACGTCAAAATCAAAGTAGAGTACTGAGAAAAAATCAGGAACAATCATCTCTCTCACAAAATGAGTGAAATGAAGAAGTAGCAAAAGATGGAACAGCGAGGACTACAGTTCCTTCCGATTCTCTTTCTCTAGGAAGATGGCAGCATCACAATGTGTTGAGAGAAGTGCTTGGACCGAGCACATTTGTCATTAGGCTTGCAACTCTTGATAGTTTTACTAGTGCATGGAGACTGTTCATAGACAAAAAAATTCTACATCTCATACAACAATGCACAGAAGCAGAAGCTTACAGGCACTTAAAGGATCCGCATTGGAGTGTATCTTTAGAGGAATTAAACGCTTTTTTTCTTTACTGTATTCCCGTGGAGCGTTTATTTCTAAAGGTATTTCAATCTACAATTTGTGGTCCATGACAGGGGGCCTAAACTTTTTTCATGAAAAAATGGTTTATGGTAGATTCAAAGAAATCCAGAGATATTTGCGCTTTGATCTGAAGTCAACAAGATCTGAAAGACTTCGAACAGATCAATTTGATCTAGTATCAGAGATTTGGAACACATTTATTGAAAATTGCTTACTGTGTTACAAAGCAGGTGCAAATATAACGGTAGAAGTTCAACTATTCCCAAGTAAGGCACGTTGCTCAATTACACAGTATATGCCACAAAAACCAGATAAATTCGGGATAAAATTTTGGCTAGCAGCTGATGTTCGTTCAAAGTACTTTTTGAATGGCTTTCCATATTTAGGAAAAAATGAAAGTTGACCCAATGAAGATACCATTGTAAAACATGCGGTATGTCGTTTGGCAGAACCATTTCAAAATACTGGAAGGAACATTACAACTCATAATTTTTTTATATCATTAAAATTAGCCGAAACTTTAAGAAGTAAAGCACTTAGCCTCGTAGGCACTGTGAAACATGCAAAGAATGAAGTACCCGAATCATTCCAAGCTCAAAAAAGGAGAACAGTATTTAAGCAAAATTCTCAAGCACAATAATATCACACCGATGACATATCAAGGAAAGAAAAGCAAAAGTGTTCTATTGTTAAGCACTCATCATTCTACGCTCGAAATGGAAAGCAATGAAATGAAGACCCCCCTAAGGTTGTTAAATTTTACAACTCTACTCAATACGATGTAGATGTGCTTGATTAGATGGCAAGAAAATATTCAACTAAATCCGCTTCACGACGGTGGCCAGTACAAGTTTTTAAAAAAAATATTTCCGACTTAGCTGCTATCAATGCTTGGATCATTTACAAGGAAACTACTGGTAAACATCAAGCGTGCTGATTATATTTTGCAATTAGCTGACGAGCTCTGTAAAATTTGTTTCCTCTAAGACATCTCAGCTTTCCAATTTCAGTCCAAGCACAGATGTAGCATCCACTATCTCAAGCAGGAAATGCAAACAATGTCAAATCAGTCGATGTCGCAATAAAACTATGAACATTTGTTCTGATTGCAAAAAGTCAGTTTGCAGCTCATGTACAAGCAAAGTGATAAAGTTGAGTGTTTGCAGAGACTAAAAAAGAATGATGTACATGTAATTTCGTAATATTTATACATTTTAAATATATAAATTTTTGTAAATTATCATATGTGATAAGTATTTAAAATATTTTGTACAATACAAAATAATTCCCTTTGTATAGTGTGTTATATTTTATACCTATTGTATTTTATTACTAATTAGTTTTATAAAAACATAAGTATTCTCTTGGACAAAAAAATAAACATTATAAAATAAAGCATGAGCTGAGAGGAACATTTATCTGATGAAAATGTAAAATTTAAAAGCTAAATATATTAAAAAACTTGTTTCAGAAAACAAACCATGAAAAAAAGTGTATTTTTTAATCATTTCAAAGGAGCGGTCAAAATAACCGCTCCTCGCCGTTTTAGGTATACTTAAAACATTGCCGTTCTAGTGTTAATAGATAGTTCTCCTATAAATATTGTTATTTATATAGATATTTTGAGAGCCATTGTGTTGTATCACTTCTGAGTATTATGACTGTAGCTTGTTGACTAAGGCTGGAGTCTAGTTTCCACAACTAACCCTCTCATCTTGCTACTATGTAACACCAAAAGATTTTTTTTTCTCCAGATCTATCAATGCTGATAGATTTTTAAACTACGGAAAGTGATTACAAAGAGGGGGGAAAAATGGGGTATTTTATTTGAAAATAAAACCTTATTAGAACTAATAGGGAGTCACTTTGGTCTACTCCTCAATGGTTATGATAACTTACTGTGACAACTACACTATTTGCTTAGAAATAACAGCTATCTGCCTTCTTTGCATGGGTATGACTAGGGAGAACCTTAATAATGACCCCAACATACTTTCAAATGCATTTGTTGGTACACTAGACTGGGACTCTTAAGAAGTACCACCCTTTACTGGGCTTTCTTTACTGGAAAATTAGATTTGGAAAAATTTTGGGGCTTAAATTTTGAAATATCTAAAATTGGATGATTAAATTTGGAAGCAAATCTAAACAATTTAAATCTGCTTTAGTCATACTACTTGTAAAATTATTTATGAAACATCTGTTAAAAATAAGTGCTATATAATTGTAATAATTTGAACCATATCTTAAATGTAAAAGTTTTAAGCTACACAAATTATAAGGAATAAACATTTGTCTCCTAAGTTAATGTAAATCAAATTAATCATCGATTGTATAATATTTTAGTACTTAAGCCTTATAAATTCATAAAAAAAATCAACTTATATGTATAATGAGTAACAAAAGGGAAAATTCCTACCATTTATGCTTATTCTTTACTCTTAAAAACCTAAATTATAGGTCAGCTTTGATGCTTTACTTGCTCGAATAGTATCATCTAAAATTGTGATCTAGTTG
Organism: Dolomedes plantarius; assembly: GCA_907164885.2. Classification (NCBI taxonomy): domain Eukaryota; kingdom Metazoa; phylum Arthropoda; class Arachnida; order Araneae; family Dolomedidae; genus Dolomedes; species Dolomedes plantarius. The sequence goes on from OU015501.1 coordinate 120,911,808, forward strand.
GGTCTTGAAAAAAATGAACAAGTGGATGATTGTCAAAATTACTAAGAATACTCATCTTGTGATTTCCATTCTGCTCAAATTGTACTTTTGTAAACTCGGCCAATTTCACTGAACAAGTCTATATAGATACTGAGTAATCCTAGCCAGCAATGTCTGAGCTTCATAAAATTCAGTATTATTTATGTGTGTGTGTATGTATGTATGTATGTATATATATATATATATATATATATATATACACACATAAAATTTTAAAAATAGCCTGTATGTAGCTTCATAAGTTATTTCTTTTGTAGATGGTTTGAATTGTAATGAATCATAAAATAAATTACATATATAGTGATTAATTTCCTTGTTTATAATTGGAGCCTCTGATGTCAGATTCTTGTCATTTTCTCTTGTAGGTAGTAAAAAAAGTGCGGCGATATCTGAAGGTTGGTTTATCTTTAAAAGTTTCCATTTTAGAAAACAAAAGGCAAACTGAAAATGGAAAAAAGCCACGATGCTTTACTCTAACAAAAATAGGTATGTATAATGTAATATAAATCATTTAATTCAAAATTCCATTTTTCTTTAATGCTTAAAAGCTCTTTTTGTCCATGTTTTTCATTTTTCACATAGAATTTCTGTAATAGTGCATTATGTGAAAAGAGAAATAGTTTCATATTTTGTTCAACTGCATATGCCTCGGTCATGCCTAAAGAACATGGAGTCTACTGGTGACAAAAATCAGAAAAGTCCCATATTTTGCCTTCTGGATGCTTTTTTTAAGTGTGTGTGTGTGAATAAACTTTGATTGAAAATCTGAAAACATATACTGATTTAATTGCTGAAAAAAGTATCATTTAAATGAAATTCTAAAATCTAATTGTGGTTAAATCACAATTGAATTCAATGAGAGTTGCCATCGAGTACTTGGCCTTATAAAAAAAAACTGAAAAAAGAAATCAGCAATTTGTGATTTTCTTAGAACTTATGCAATACATAAGGAGGTGTGTTCATAATTTAGCATTCTCATGATAAACTTAGTTTGCTATGCATTTGATTTAATTTTTAATATTGGCTGAGCTTTATTCTTCAGATAACAAATATATATAGTTAGCATCACTCCTAAATTACCGACCAAAAAATTGTAAAACCCCAATAATGATTAAATCTGTTAAATTTTTAAGGTATTCATGTCCTAAATATTTTATGAATACTTAAGAATTGCTTTGCTCTATCAATTTCTGTGGAATTACTCATCTAAACTAAACTCCCCAGTCATGAGTGGGGAGTCTCATGATTAGTCACTCTCTTATGTATAACGAATAATGTGGAATTCTTTGTAAGATGATTGACTTCTGTACTGAGGATTTTATTGATGATTAACCTGAATTTTTAAGTATAGGCAGCATGAAATGTGGGGATTGTGCTTATATACAAAATATGCAGTCTAATTATCAAAGCATTTGTGTAAATTAAGAAAATTTAAATGCTTAAAAAGAGAATTGTAGCTTAAAATGGTTTTCTATGTTTGATCAAGTTATAGGTTTTAGAAGAATTTTGGTTTTTCAGTATTTAAAATTTCCATGGATTGTCTTTAATATTTCAGTTGATTTAAAATTTTACAACTGATTACATATTAAGTATGTCTACAAGTCCTACCCTGTTAGATTCTGTGTTTATCTCTCATTTATTCTTTTTTTATTTCAGAGAAAAAACTGCCTGAAGTTGGGAAAAATATTCTTGGTTTAGTACAAATAGGCTGCTTAGATAGAGGTATGATTTTAAAGTTACCGTTTGGCTATCATGGTGTTGCAGCTATAACAGACTTGACAGATGTGTATGCCCCAGTTCAATCTTTGTTTGATAATTACCGCAGATCGAAATTTGTTCTTTGTCATGTTTTAGAAGTCAACCATGAGACTAAATACTGCCAGGTCTCCTTAAGAAAATCAAGGTATGTACAGGGTGTAGAATTGTTATTTAATATTATTTAAAGTAATGAAAATTTCTAATGAAACATCCTTTGAAAACATGTCTTATTTCAAAAATTAAAAAAAATAAAAATATGTGATTTGAAGAAAACGGTTTATAAATTGAATGCATGTAAAAGATAGCTTGGAAATCTATTTCTCTAAAATCAGATTTTATTGTTAACTTTTTGTATTGTAAACTGCATAGGTTTGTTAACAATTATTGGGTCTTTTAACTTGCACAATGCACTAATAAAAGCCTTTAGTGGTACTTTTAAATATCTTGAAAAAAAATATCATACTCTAGTTCATGTCTGGCTAGGGCTATATATTATAGAATGAAAAAGGGATTCTGACCTGTTTAAATGTTCTACTCATATAGAAATTGGCCTAAAAGGTACACATAATTAGATTGTACTAACTTTGTTTTGATATCTGTTTTTGTTTACTTGAGAGATAATCACCCTTTGTCTTAGGGTCTAGTGGCTTTTTATAAATGTTTGCTCTGAACAATTTAAGAGGCTAATGATTGAAAAGAATTGCTTTTAGGCTGTATCACAGTTAAAAATATTCTTTTTTAGACAGTAAAAGGAAATGTGATTGAAATTGATAGCTTTTAGATGGTTCTGCCTTCACAGGTAAGAAAAGCAGTTAAGTACTTTCCCCTCTTTTGGGGAATGGAAACAAACCTATGGGAAATGCCAGTTACTTTGTCATTTTTGTTGTATTGGGCATCGGCTGCTATTTTTCTCTTTTAACTATAAAAACATACATTGCACTTGAAGTAATGACGTGTCATTGTAGTCTTTAGGATGTTTCCCCCATTATGAGCTGTCATTTAAATGAGCTATTGTCCTTGAAGTGTCAAATCTCAGCTGTAAACTCATCTATTTATGAATGCCTATTGCTTATGAACATCAGAGTACCTTTTGAAGATGTTCAATTGTACTTCTGTAGAGGGTTTAGAAGGATCATTAGCAGTATCAAATGAAATAAGAATTTCAGATGCTCATGTCATTATCTACACATTGGGGGAGAGTTGAGGTAATTGACTGAAAATTCTAAATATATTATTGATGTGGCATTCTGTAAGAAAAATTAGGATATATCTGAGTTGTTTCCATGATATTGAATTAAAACCCATCCTGCTTTCATAAACTGCAGGTGCAGATAGGCTTGGACGTATGAACCTGCATCTAAACTGACCTCTTGTATCCAGGATTTTGCCATAACATAGACAATGGTGAATAATAAAGTTAGTGTATGATGGTCTATCAGAAAACATCATCTTTGTTGAAAATTGAAACCTGAATTCTGAATCCCGCCCCCTCCCTCTCTCTCCTAAAAAAAATCTCTTTCTAAGTTTCTGTATGTTGTGGTAAGCCAATTTTGAAAGGATTTTTTTCAATCCTATATTTGTTCTAGAATGTTTTTTATGCCCAAGATTGAATTTACCATAAATTAGTGTTTCAGCTATTATGCAGTCTAAAATGGAGTAATTTGATCAAAAATATACCTACCTATCATTCTTCAGCTATATATATAAATTCTGTTTAATACTGGTGTTCTACTGTTGGTCATCACAATAAAATAGAGAATGGGAGATGAAAAGCACATGATGATTTGTCAAACACTTTGTTTTGTCATGACATTTGTCTTAAAATAGACAAATTATTTTTTTTTCATTGAATATTTAAAGAGCAATTATGTTTACAACTAAAATTTCAAACTTGTGCTGAGATTCTTTCCTTTAACAAAATAGTCACTGAATTTCATTTATAATGAGGCCTTTTTTTTTCTTTCTTTTTTTTTTTTTTTCAAATTCTGTCAGAATCGTGTCATAATTATAACAAAACTGAAAGCCTATCTTGTTTAAAATGCTTTTCATGTAAGTTATTTTTGCCTTTAAATGCCCCCTTTTGATAACTTGAGAAATTTTTTAATACTGGACTATCATTGCCTGTTTCTCATATTTGGTTGTCGTGAGAATTCATGATCACATCTTTTTTAATTTGAGACCCTGGATTTTAATTTTTTAACTACGTGCAAAATGTTAGGATTCCAGGTGTTATTCCTTTGATATTTTTGTTGATAATCCTTTTTTTTAATTTTTTAATTTTTATATTTATTTATTTTTTATTTATTTAGGGTACATAATCAGAAAATTTCTTCAACCAGTGCTTTCTGTCCAGAAATATTGCCTGATAATATTAAAGAAGGAGACACAGTTAATGGATTTGTTAAATCAGTTTCTAATACAGCTTTGAGTGTGGTCTTTGGGAGAAACTTAGAAGGAAAAGTTTCACTTCATAGTTGTTCACTTACTGACTGTAACACTTGCACTGCTTCAAAAAATATTCAAACTGAATATCCTGTTGGTAGTATTGTTAAAGTTGATGTTGAGAAAATGGGGGTTGGAGAAAAATTATATACTTTGACTATCACTGATCCTAAGGGTGTGGTAAGTAACTTTAATAAATTATTTCTGTAAATACTTGTAATTTCTTGAGACTTTTAACGTCGAAGTGTAATATTTTTCTCTATACTGATCTTTAGTCAATTTGTGTAAGATATATGCTGAACTAGATTCATCTGTCAGCCTTCTTAAAAATCAGTTTCCATGATGTTTGTTTCTGAGAATAAAAGTTCACATATGTATATAGGAAGAGTTTCAAAATAGTTGTTCTGATTTTTTACATGCAAATGAAATTTTTATGATTAGCTGAATTCTGTATATTCACCATTTCCCTTTCTGTGTTTTTATTATATATATTCCATAATCACCCACATTTGTGTCTATATTCTTTCTCAAACATTTCCATATAGAATTGGAATAAAAATTATTTATAACATTTAAAGTTCTTCCAAATTCAACCTCTAAATAATTTATGAAATCTGAAATTTTAAAATCTGAGTGTAAACAAAATAATTTTGTCTGCCACCTCTGGCATGCATACCATACATTTGCTATTGATTTACTAGAATGTATGTTTTCTGCTGCAGTTTCATAAGTGCATTCACTTTTCCATATTAAGCTAGTGTGTGGTAGAATTATGTTTTAGCAATTTTGTATAACTCATATTGTATACTACCATTGAGAATGACAATGCTATATGCTGATTCTGTTCATCTGTATTAACTATAGCTGTGATTTAAGTTTTGTAATGCTAAAGAGGTATTTGATTTCTTAAAAGTCTACTGCTAATAAAAGCTTTATGTAGATACCTTCATCAAAATCTAGATTGTACAGTTTTAGGACTTTAAAAAATTCATGATTGTTCAGTTGGAAATTTTATTACATTCTGTTTCCCTTTTCCTTCAGAGAGATTAACAAAATTTAATCATAACTATTCAAATTTTAAAAAAAATATAAATCATAGAGCATAGATGTTTCTGTTTTACATCTTTTCTAGCAGCTGTGAATATGTGTTATTGTGATTAGCTTAATACAGGATTCCTGCAGGTCAAAGAGAACCTTGAATAGTTAGGGAATTTCCAAAGAAATAGTCAAAGATGGTAGTTTGTGTTACTTGTGAAATATTTTCAAATTTATGATGTCTCTAAATTTATGTTTTACCCCATAGTCACTGGATGATGCAGTTTACTTCTAGTCTGCAACTCATGTAACCTTGCATTCTTTACATTAAAACGTTCGATGATTTATTATTGATCTTTTGCTATGGGTCTTATAAATAAACTATTTGATACCCATCAAAACATGACGGCTAGATAGTAAATAAATGTACTCACACACAAATTATACTCAACACATCATTGCCAAATGTTCAAAATCATAATAATGCGCAGAAAATAAATTAATGTGTTTAAGCGGCTTTGTGCTTAGTGAGTATCTAAAGCCAGATTTAAAAATCTCACTGAGCATGCACAGAAAGCAATTTTTTTTTAATTGTAAATTGTCACTAATTAAACAGCATGAAATAAACAATTTTCACGAGGTTTAATCTTATATTTCCCAAACATAATTATCATAAAAATAAAAATGGCACAGAGAGATCTAGAGAGACTCCTTGGAATAAACGTGTTTAATCATTAAAACATGTCACTGAGCATGCACAGAAACAGTGAGTTTCTAAAGACAGATTTAAACATGCCACTGAGCATGTGCAGAAATTAATTTTTAATTGTAAATTATCGCTAATTAATAGAAATTGTGGTTACAAAAACAAAATTTGACAAATCTACAGATTACAATCTTTTATTTAAGACCAAACTGAAGTAAATTGATGCAGTAGTTTTCTCTCACGGACTGCCCAAAAAGTCGGCTTAGCAACTTAAATATATAGATGGGTCTTTTTGGGTTTTCTGTAGTTCAGTTCATTCATCTGAAAACAGAAGAAATAAATGCTTGCATATGTCTTTCCTTTTTTTGCAACTTAATATGTAGTCTAATATTTGAATTATCTATGGATAGTATAATTGGAAACTATCCCTTTTAATACTTTGTAAAGTGCACCTTGGAAAACTTGAGAGATAATTTTCAAAATTTTGAAGACACTGTGTAATTGGTTAGTCAGAATCCTAAAAACTGCTGTATGAGTAGAAATTCTTTTTCTGTCATTAACCCGAGAGTAGTTGCATTCGGTCCATTTGCCGCCGATACCAGTTGGTCGAAAACAGAAAGCAAATTTATCGATGTTACTAGAGAATTGAAAATGGAGCACATAGGGGAAAAAATATTGATTGAATTTGAAAAGATGCATTTTACAGCAATTATTGTTTACGTTATATTCAATTGACATTTACATAAATGCTTTTAATAACTTTTTTTTTTGCAAAATATATTAAAATAATAAATTATTAAATAATTTGACTGAATTTATGAAGATACAGTGAAATATTAATTAGAATAAATTTTCAATTATAAATCTGAAATTGTGCTGGAATAAATTATTTTGAAGGACAGAACCACAGTAAGGTTGGTTTGGACGGTGTTCTGGCTCTAGGAGCCAAAATACAGTTTACATCATTCACTTATTTAATTAAAATAAATATTCAGTTGTATGTTTCAAAGCTTGATATTAATATTTCAGTAAATGCTTATCTAATAATATTTATTAAAATAATAAGAACAGGAAGAAAATTTTCTCTGAAATTATAAATATGCAGCAATAATTTAATTGGAACAAAATTTTCACTTGTAGATTGAAAAACATTGTTCGGGAAAAATAGTTTGCACAACTGAACACCAGCAAAGTTAATTTTGTTAAATCCTGGCACCAGGCACTCATTGAATTTGAAAAAAAAGAGTTGCTGTGGCATTGTTAAAAATATATGTATTTTCATTTACGGTAATATTTTAACTGTAGATAAATTTTAGTAAAATACTTAGCCATTTACTTTTGATTATAGTATAAACATTAGCTGTATTATCCAAAATAGATTTTTATTTGCATAACTTTTAATCTACATTAGAAAATTGGCATTGTTTTGCACATTCTACACACAAATTATATGTATGTTCTGTACAAACTACATTGTTGATAAAATTGTTTTGTTTTACGATTTTGCTTTGTTGTGCAAAAATTACACCTTTCAGATTTTGGAGATCTAACAGCTTTTTTTAGGTGTTTCCTCACAAAATTCCCAGAAACTTCCCTGCCAAGAAATTCTCAGAAACTAGAAAAAAGGAATGGGAAGGGGGGAAAATGAGCTAACACAAGTGATCCCAAAGCAGTCGTTCAGATCAATTTCAGCTTTAGAATTCAATAAAACTCTGAGAAAACAGAGGAATGACTTGCAATTTTACTACACAAGGGGAGAACAGTCAAGGTCAGCTATGCAAAATTTCTCCATTGTAACTTTAAGTGGAGATGGGTTAGAGGAAGATCACTGATTTTGGCGGCAAAAAGGTGGACACAAGACTACTCCCGGGTTAATAAAACTGTTGTTCAAAAACTTTCATTTTGTCTGTTTCAACAATATTCAGTTTTTTTTTGTATGAGATTTTATGACTACTGTCTTTGGATATTCTTTCATGAATGTACAGGCCCCCTGTCTTTTAAACTACCTCTTATCATGTGTATATATGTGTATATAATCTTAACATTTTACTAATATTTGATAGGTAAATTCAAGGAATAACAGATTAAGTATCAAAGAAGACATTTCTTGGGATGAAATAGAATAAATAAGGAAATCTATTATGCTTGTAAAATATTCAGTAAGTGTTTAAACTTCTGTCTTTGATAATGTTTTGTTTTTCTAAACTATTGACTAATTTCTTTTTGTATCTATAGTAAGTGGAATTTTTAAATGCTGTCATACCAATTATTAATTGTGTATGGCTCAAAAAGTAGGAAACTGTGTATAAGAATCTTTCCATGGTTATAATATTATGAATTAGTGGACTGTATATTGAAAATTAACATGCTAAAACTTAACAATAACAAGTAGTATTTTTTTAGAACTTATTAGAACATAGTATAACATGCTAGAATATGGGAGCAACCAAGTCGTGTAAGAGCTCATGTCCCAACCAACTATTCAACTGAACAGCACATGGCTAGTGCCAATATAGCGAGTTCAAAGTCACTGCTTGGCGAACTTAATGCCATTTCATTTGGCTTAACAAATTGATTTGAAATAAATTGTCATATGTAAGGAGGAGGAATTGGTAAAATAAGTGTAACTTTTCTGATTATTAATTGTTCATCTAAGAGATCAGAAATGGTCATGTTAGTTGCTGTGAAAGTGGGCGATCAATACAGTATTTCAACTCTATTCATCTCTCATTATCGGTGAGGCGGGACGAAACACAAACAATGATTGATGATGCTTCAATCATTGATTTGTTTAACGGCTGATAGTTGTAATATAAGACTACACTCTTTATTTTTAAGCTGTTCCTTTTTCTCTTCAATGAAGGCTAATGTTCAGCCTTCAAAATAAATTGTTTTCCCTTTCACTTATCCCTCATAATGTGTTTAGACCTGGACTTTTTTTTTCTCATTTTATCGTCAGAAACAATATTAATAATAATAAGTTTGTATTGATTGAAAATTTGGTAATCAGGACTCCTACAGGTCAGGAAAAGCTTTGAAAATTCGGGGAATCTCTAAAGTTAATAAAAAAATATGGATGTTTAAAATTTGTTCTAAAGATTAAGTTTATATATATATATATACCTCGCTATACGGCCGTTCTTTATACTGCATTTCGCTATAACAGCCTTTTTTAATTATGGCATTTTTTCAATTTACGACCCACAATGTTTCGTTATATGGCCACAACAGCGAAAAGTGAGGATGGCAACATATTATAGTTTAGTGATTCTTCATGTTAATGTTCGTCATCACATTAAAACAGTTCTTAAACATTTTATTTTATGTTTTTTATTATATGTATACATATGTTCATATGATTTCTTGTTTATGTGTTTATTTTTTTTTTTAATTTCTGTTCATTATAACATTGTTTTGTACTTTTATATTTATATAAGCATTTTTTAGGAAATAAAAAGAATAAAATACTTTATGAACTAAAAACCATATTATTTATAAAATACTGGAACAGATCCAATTTTATTTGTATGGGTTTGTATCAAAATAATTGATTCGTTATACTTTTCTTTTGCTTTATGGCCAACTTTTCCGGAACATATCTAGGCCGTAAAGTGAGGTATGGGTGTATATGATTGAAAATGTATTAAGTAGTTTACCTAACATTATTACTTAATCCTTCAGGCTCATGTTTTTTGTCATTAGACACAGGAAGTTGTAGTTTAATGGCGATATAGCAACTTACCCCTTTTTCAGCTTTTTGTTTCTAAAATACATCATCTCTTTTACTCTAAGTCATGTTTTGGAACTAGCATTAGAAAGAATCTGCTAGTTTGTCTGAAGATGTTTGTCAGTAAAAGTGGCTGTAGCAGTATTAAAATTAGGTAATATAATTAGAAGCCCAGATATGTAAATGATCAAAGTTTTGCTTTTGGTTGTCATATCATAATTTAATAAACTATATATAAACATTAGGTGATGAAGGGGTAATGTTGTATCTTAACTTTTGAAAAGTGGGATTGGACTGCAAGCATTCAAGAATAGGTAGATAATTACTCTTTGATTTTTTAAGAAATAAAGCAGTAATTGTAAAGAAAAAAATTAATCAATAATGCCTTAAATCTGAATGAACAAAATTTAAAAACAAGATATTTCAAATTGTTTCTCTTAATGATTGTTTAATTGTTTCTGTTGAAAAACTCTGCTTTGCTCTTTGAAAGTAATAATATGGTTTAAATTCTTTATTTTTCTTTTATATATGTTTCTCTGTATAACTTTATGCTGAATATCTAACACTGATGTGTGTGTTATGATGTTACCTAGTGATTTAAATGACTGTACACATATGTACAGACAGACAGACACACACACATGTATATATATGTATATATACAGTCAGACCTCTATTTAACGAAGTCGCTAAATCCCGAAAAAAAGTTTGTTATATGGAAAATTCGTTAGATAGAGATTCCCCTTTTAAAATACTTTAAACTACACAAAACAGATTGTAAATTCATAAACTCTAAGTATTATTAAAAAAGTGATTAATCACACCTTTATTTTGTAAATTAATATCTATTTGTTTTATATATCTTACCCATTAAAAAATAAATCTGCAGGGAAAACAAGAATAAAACAAAACATTGTCAAAACATCATACACTGCATTTTCAAGTTAAAAAAATAATTTTATATTAAAATTAATGAATTTTAATGACATTGAGTTAGGCGACTGGTAAAACCAGTTAAAGGTCATTGATCACCATAAAATGTGTTAAATGAAAAAATAAGTTTTAAATGATCATATATATATATTTTGAGAAAGATGGAGAAAAAAAATATTGGATCTCAAGAAAAAGTTCGTTAAGAAAGAGAATGCACTTCGCTATTTGGAGGTTATTTTACGAAGAAATTTGCAAAATGTTCTTGGTTCCAAGGAAAAGTTCACAAAATAGAGGTCTGACTATACATACATATATATATATATATGTGAATTTGTAGAGCTGTATTTAATTTATTTATGATATGTTTGAAGAAGGAACTAATGGATAGTTAATTAAAAGCACTGTAGTCAACTTTTGCTACACATGTTCTAATTTAATTATACTGCAACCTAAAATTTAAAGCCATGAAAAATGTGCTACCATGAATATTTGTAGCTGAATGGCTACAAATATTCATGCCAACTGTGGGACTCTAAACCCACAGACTCTGGACCGAATGCCAGCATCTTAGCCATTAAGCCATTGCCCAGCACTAATGCATAACATTTAAGATTTTGAGTTGCCATTTTTCCTTAATATGATAAAAACCTGAATTTTTGTATAAATTTTTTTATTTATGTGCTTGATATTCTGTTGTAGTTTACCAATGTTTTATATTACAGGTATGAATGATCATCAGAATGAAACTTGAGTGCTGCATTGTAAATAAGTTATGTAAACATTAAAACGTGGATCATTTTTAATGAAATAAAATTTGATACCTCATTTTATTATATGCATTGATTGTGCTTATTCCTATGTTATTCTTGACAATGGTTAGAAAAAATATTTTTTTTTTTGGTAATTTTTCCAAGTACAGTCATATTTTTGTACTCGTTTGCTTTGGTACTCTTAGCATTTCAGTGCAAAAAAATTGTTTCGTATTTGGAGTTTGCTTGCCTCACACTTGCTGAAATGTTTTATATATACACTGCTGGCCACTGTAAATGCAACACCCTGAAGGAAACATGCAAATAACATGGAATTTACAACATGCATTAGCGGAGGTGAGATATGCCACACCTCCATGCGGTTGCGTCAAATGGCGTCGACCAATCGGCAAATATTACATCGTTTGGCGCGAACCTAAATCTCTCAACTCTGCCGATGGAACGTGCATTTGCAACTCAAAATAAAACAAATATTTAGGACGCCATTTGCATCCTGCTTAAGCTTTTTTTTTAAAAAAAAAAAACCGTAAAAAAGAAAAGTACGTGAGTATTCTTCCAACAATTCCCCCTCATCTTTTTTACTTAAAAAAAAGCTTTCTAACGTAATGCAACTTTTACAGAAAAAATAAAGTTATAAATGTATATCAGTTTCAATATCATTTTACATCTTCCAGGAACATCTAAGTTGGTTCACAAATAAAGAATAATAATTTCAACATAATTGTATCTTCTTACACAAAAGTTTCTTTCTTGAAGATGAAACTGCTGTACATTTAAAATTTTTTTTTTTTTTTTTATATATCCTCTTCATTACCTCGGTCCACATTTGTGGACCTTCGCTTCTTAGCTTCTAAAAACTTGCCATGAGAAAATTTGTAGTTCTAACCTCGCTGTTACATACGTGGATGTTCACGCTTTCTGGCAATTCTAATAGATGGCTGCAGTTGTACGGCGTTTGGGTAGAATTTCACATTACAGAAGTGATTTTCCAAAAATGGCGTCATCTCAGGGTTCACGAAAACGTAAGTAATTTTCATTATTGTATAATTTAGTTATTCACAAAATAATTTTATTTCTTTAAACTTATTAGTTCTATCATCTGTATGAAACTTTTTATTTTATATTAACCTAATATTAAAAACTAATATAGTCAAGAATATGCAGGTACACGTGTGTGTACCTTCGTACATATGGCTAAATTGTGACTGTGATAGTGATCATGTGAAATCCCATTGTACTATGAGCATTAATTTTATATTTATTTAGTAATATTTTTATGGGTATTTCAGTTAAGTGATTAATGTTTAGGTACATCTAATACCTATCTTTCTGGATTTTATTTTCAATAATTTTGAAATTTTACCCCCAAAATTAGATAATTTAAAAAAAATAATGTTAGCTAATTTTCAATATATTTAGATATTTTGCATGGTTTGCATGATTGAAATAGTTATGAAACTAAAATTTAATGTAATATTTGAATAATATTTATAATAGCATATAATTTAAAAAATTAATGTTAGCTAATTTTGTAATGTTATATAATTTTTAGGAATACTGACTCAAGAGGAAATTGAAAATATTTTGCAACAGTGACTTATCAGACATATCTAGTGATAGTGATGATGGTGGCCCATTTCTAAAGAAAGGACTATCAATACGTCTGATATAGATCTATTATCAGATAGCGATGATAGATCTACGGCAATATGTGCCTAATAAACCTAATCCTCTTGGATTTAAAAATTTTGTTTTACCTGCAGTAGATGGCTTAGTTTTAGATTTTATTATCTACGATGGTAAAGGATGTGTTCCTGTCGAAGATATGAGTAATTTGGGTGTAGGTGGTGGCATTGGTAAGCGTCTTTCTGAAGCTATTCCTCAAGATTCTACACATATAATTTATACCGATAGGTATTTTACTGGAATTAAATGTGCAGAATATCTTCTTCAACATAATATTTTCTTGACTGGAACTGTGAGGAATAATAAAATTGGAATCGCTCAACAGAAATTGAGAAGTGATAAAGAAATCAAGAAAGGTGCGTGGGCTGAATTAGTTCGGGATGATAAAAAAGTGTGTGTGTTGAAATGGAAGGACAATAAAAGTGTCACATTTTTTTTATCAACATTTGTAGGAAGTGAACCAGAATCAAGCTGTCGTAGATGGTCTAAAGAAGAGAAGAAAAAAGTTAGTATACCTCAACCTTCCATAGTTCGTTCCTACAATACTTCTATGGGTGGTACAGATCTTTGTGATAGGTACTTAGCCTATTATCGATGCACAGTTAGAACAAAAATATGGCCAATCCGTGTATTTACTCATTTTGTAGATCTAGCAATCTCTAATTGTTGGATTTATTATGTACGCTATCATAAAGCAAATAAATTGAAACATATATCCCTTTTGAAATACAGAATGCATATTGCATTAGCACTTATAAAATATGAAGGAAACAAAAATGTCGTTGCACGTAGAGGAAGACCTAGGATTTCTTCCTCAAGCTCAGAAGAGGATGATATTCCAAGAAAACAACGCAAAATTATAAATCAACCCTTGAAAGCAATACGTCTTGATAATGTGGGACATTTTCAAAGTTATATGGACGATAAGAATGCTTCAAAATATCGTTTAGCAGGATACAAATCGAGAACAAGAGTTATGTGTATTAAATGCAAAATCTACTTATGTATCCTAAAGAACAATTGCTTTGTGAAATACCACACACAATAAGACATTTTATTTGCTAATGTATAAATGTTTAAAAACACAAAATCCATTGTGTGCGTATTTTAGCAACACGAAATAAGCCATAAACTGTGCATTTGAATTTTTTGTCATAATGTAATATGTCAATAATAATTAGTGGTACTTTTTCGATTGAAATATTAAAGCATTGTACTTAGATAAAAATTCAGATTTTTTTTTAAATTTGATTTTCTTTCTAAACAATTATTAAATACATTCATTATTATACTTAAATTAACTATAATACAATAATATGTATATTTGTACCTGGTTTAGATACCATTTATCATTTGAAATATTTAAGTATTTTTACTTTGTTAAAACCTGAGGTACACATAAGTGTACCTAAATTTATTGGCCCCCTAACAGTAAAATTTATGTTTTCTCTATTTTATTATGACTTATGAAGGTAAAACAGAAATTTAGAACTGTTAAATATTTTTTTTGCAATATTCTTTTATATTTCAGTAGTGAAGAGGATATATATATATATATAACAACAAAATTTTTACTTCCATACAATTTTGTAAACCATTAGATATGCTGTCATGCCTGACAGGTTAAAAAAAAAATTAAATGTGAAAAATTGCAAAAAATTTCAACTTCACATTTGTTAAAGTCCATGTTTGAATATACATATACATCCGTATCACAAAAATTACAAATATATATAAAAATTTACAATGATTATATTTTGACATTAACCTTCGTGGTATGTCATGAAAAAGTTTTATTTTAAATCCTCCCCCCTTAAATAATATTAACTTCGAACTAATAAGCAAAATAAATAATAAACACTCCGATATTTCTGCAATAGTTTAATAAGTTAAATTTAAGGTTTATAAATGGATTTAAATATAATTTCATTAAATTGTTTTAATTTAAATTTTCATGAGGCTTTTGTAAATAGGTCAGCAAGGTTAGCTTTACTTGGGATATACTTAAGCTCGAATAATTCCTTGTATACTAAATCACGTATGAAAAACAATTTTATGTCAATATGTTTCGTTCTACTATTTTCAATAGGTGATTTTACGAAATCTAATGATGCCTGATTATCGCCATACAGTATACACGTATTCGTATTCTTTAAAGATTCTATATTTTCAACACAATCACTTAATATTCTTTTTAACCACGTGAGCTCTTTAGCTGTTTCTGTAAGCGCTACGAACTCTGATTCCATACTACTGAGACAAATACTTTTAATTTTGAATGATCGCCAGGATATCGGGGATTGATCTAAAAATACAATTTGACCTCCCATCGATGTCCTATCATCTTTATTAGTTGCGTAGTCTGCATCGGAGTATGCCTTCAGATTCGTGGTTTTGACCTTTGAAAGGTCAAGTTGAAAATGCGAAGTATATTTTATGTAACCGAGTAATTTTAACAAACCTTCCCAGTGTGTCAGGCCAGGATTTTCTTGATACTGTGAGAAAATGTTTACTGCATACATTATGTCCGGTCTAGTCTTATTTGCTAAGTAAGCTAAGCTTCCTATGAGATTGCGATAGGGATATCGGGTCATTTCCTGAATTTCAATTTTATTTTCGGGACACTGCGTTTTCGAAAATACAGTTCCTTTAGTTATCGGTAGTGAGGAGATGGGGAATGAGTATTTTTTATACTCGTTACACAATTTATGGATGAAACTGTGTTGATGTATAAAAATTTTAAATTCATTCTCTACAAACTCTACACCTAATAGTTTACGCGTTTTTCCCAAAACTTTGATGTCAAATTCAGATTTTAATGACTTTTCCTATCCATTCGGAATTGCTTCCAAATATTACTATGTCGTCGACATAAAGGACTAATGCTACATTTCCCTCATAGGTGTATGCACAATTACACCACTGTAATTTCTTAAATCCTTTTTTACTTAAAACTTCGTGCATTTTAAAATACCACTCCCTCCCACTTTGTTTAAGACCGTAAACAGCTTTCTTAAGATGACAAACTAAGTCAGGGTTTTCCTCAAATCCCTGGGGTTGTTTCATTAAAATATGCTGTTTTAGGGGAGCGTATAAGTAAGCACAACGAATATCACACTGTACATGTTCCCAATGGTAATGACATATGAAAATTTAAAAAAACATTCTTATAATTGAAAAATTTACAACTGGGCTAAATACTTCCTCAAATGAAATTCCTTGGATTTGTCTAAATCCATGTGCTACTAAACGTGCTTTGTAGCGTTCAATTTTACCTAATTCACTGACTTTTAAAGTATATACCCATCGGTTTCCTATTACCTTTTCATTTGGTCGTTTTTCAATTAATTCCCATACACCCCTTTCTTGCATAACGTTAAGTTCGTTTTTCATGGCTTTTAGCCATTCCCCCCTCTGGGGTGAATTACAGGCTTCCTCAAAACTATTGGGAATTTTTACCTCATGTTCTAGTCATGATTCCGTAAAGTTTATTTCTTCACTATTATCCATTTCAACAATGCCACTATATTGATTATCTCCTTTAAAACAAAATTGGTCAGGGTTAAATGGAAAGTCGTGAGTTATACAAAATTTACGAACATCTTCTAGTGAGCGAAGTCTATCTGGTCTTCCTTTTGCATAATAATATATATCTATACGTTTACCTGTTTTTCTTGGTACTGCCTTTCTAATCCAAATTATTGGCCTTCGCGATTCTGAATCTAGACTATCACTTTGTTCTGAGTCTGATTCATTCTCACTCTGTGAGCTTTCGGCTAAGGTTTCCCCCCTTGTACTAGGACCGGGGTCAGCAAGAGTGCTATCATGAGTCCTTACAGGAGTTGGCACCTCTTCGGCTTCCTCGTTGTCCGTTTCTAACTGAAATTTTGTTTGGTGGGGTTCCAGGACGGCTTCCACTTTTGGATTTGAGTACTTAGCACTCTGGGGTCGCTCATTTTCAAATTTTACATTAATAGTCTCTACAATCTTATTTTCATTTGGTATCCAGATTCTATAACCACGGGTGTTATGTGCATATCCCACTAAAATTCCAACTTTAGCTCTCATTTCTAATTTATGTCTAAGTTGTTTAGGGGTATTTACATATGCTTTTGTACCAAATGGCCTTAAGTGTTTAATTGAGGGTGGTTTTCCTCCGTATAGTTCGAATGGTGTTTTATCACGGCCTTTGTGATTTATTCTATTCCACGAATATATGTAGTGCATTAATGCTTCCGCCCAAAATTCTTCTCCTAACCCGCTATCCTTTAGTAGCGCTCTAATGCCGTCAACGGCAGTATAATTAATACGTTCCGCCACGCTATTTTGCTCAGGCGTATAAGGGTTAGAAAATTCATGCCGTATACCAAGCTCCTCAAATGTTTTCCGAAATTTTTCATTGGCAAATTCCATGCCATTATCAGACCTTACGCTTTTAATATTTTTACCTATAAAACGTTCTGCTCTACGTCTGAATCGGTCAAAGGTTTCGAAAACTTGAGATTTCCTTTTTAATGGGTATACTGTGGTTTTGCGTGAATAGTCATCTGTAATAGTTAAAAAGTATCTATGACCTTCTCGCGATTCTACTGGCATTGGGCCACATAAATCTAAGTGAAGAAGTTCCAGTGGTTCAGATGAGCGAATCTTATAAAGAGGTTTAAAGGTTATTCTCTTACTTTTCGCTTCTTTACATACTTTACAATCTGGAATCTTTATATTAGTTGAAGGTACACCACGGACACTTCCTGCTTTAAATGTATCTTTAATGTATTGGGAGTTAATGTGGGCATAATTTTCATGCCAATTTTTAAATTTGTTTAACTGCGTGCATAAACCAACAGGATTAGTTATTTCTCTGTTTTTCGGGTAGGTCGGGTTTACTATGTATAAACCTGCACATTTTTCAGCTATAAACAGTTTCTCCCCATTTTTCTTATAGACTGTAATTTTCCCATTTTTGCCTACAAATGAAAGTTCTCTTTCATCTAATATGTTACAGGCAAGGAGATTACGTGTTAGTTTAGGGCAAAAATAAACATTTGATAGACAGATGTTTTCTTTACCTATACTAAATCTAACCTTTCCTATTCCTTCTATAGGACATTTAACGTTTGCAATTCCTACGGAAAAATATTGGTTGTTAACATTATTCATTTCAACAAACATAGATTTATCGCGACAGAAATGATTAGTTGCTGCTGAGTCTACAATCCAGGCGCTTTCTGGAATCAGTCTCTCGCTGGAGTTGGCCTCCGTTAATAGATTAGTTTCTAAAAAGTTCTTTTGCTTACCTTTGGCGTTGGTTTTACTCTGAGAATTAAGCGGCTTACTCTTACAGTTCCTCACGTAGTGTCCAACTTGATGACATCTGTAACATCTGATGGTCTTTTGACGTCGTGGAGTCTCGCTCCTCGGTCTCCTCTCAGTCTGCTTCTTCGTCGTCGATTGTTGACCTCGTCGGGATCTTGGCTTCGCCGCGAGTGATGATGACGTAGCGATCATCGCCTCCTCGTCTACTTCCCTCAGCTTGGTACGGGATTCCTCAGCTCTTAATTCGGTGATAATCTTACTGAAGATGAAGTCAGTCTTGGGCCATCGGTAAATCTGTTGAATAATTCCGTCATACTTCCTTGGTAGGTGTCTGATAAGTTGAAATGACTTGTGAAACTCTGATACAGGTTCACCGGCATCGGAAAGTTCATGAAAAATTCTTAAACGTGCTGCGTACATATCGATGCTTTCTCCCTCGGTCGGTCGACACGAAAAGAATTGGTCGTTTAGCTGGATTATGCGTGCTCGGGAGTCAGGTCGGTGATGTTGCTCTAGACGTCTCCAGGCTTCAACCGGATCGGTAGTATCTTCAATGATTTGTCTTAGCTCTGGACTAACTGTTAAATAGATATAGGTGAAGGCTTTTATCTGCTTACTTTTGAAACTTCTTTTTTCCTTTTCGGCAGCTTCTGCAGTTGGTTCGGTTTCTTCTTTACAGGTGACGCTCCAACATTCTTTATTAAGGAGTAAGACTTTCATATCGGTTACCCATGTTGCATAGTTATCCTCATTTAGAGGAGTAATTATTAAGTTATTCGTATCCATTTCTTCGAGTAGCCCCCTCAGTCACCTTACTTTAATCTTAGTATAGCTATATAAAATTTCTTCTAGTAAAAATATATTCGATAAGACAAAAAAGCACTTTCACTATATGACAAATGGCCCTAAAACTTGCAGGGGTCATTTACTCTAGGCTCGTTACCGTGACCTGGGCCCATAACCATTGTTATCGAAAAGGCGGGAGCAGTTAAAAATGATTCTGCTTCCAAGTGCTACAGTGGAGAAAGTCCTTCGTCATAAAATGCTATGTAAAAAAGGGTTCTTCGAGACTTGAGTAAAAATTTGCAAGTTTCTTAAAAAAACGTTTATTTAGATGTCATTTTTTGACAGATTAAAAACTAACATATTTATCACATAAGTTGCATTACGGAAAATTTCTCACTTCGTAATACCCGCACTGCTTTGCCTCGAGAACAATTAGCGACTATTAAAACTTAAGGGAAAAGGGTAAAATTTACTTTAGGTTGAAAGCGACATCCTCTTTTCCCAGTCTGCTAAATCGCTAAAAACACCGTCATTCTCGCGGGCTAAAAAAAACACTGCGTCGCGGCTGGCGAAGGAGCTGAAAAACGCACCTTGTCGCTCCCTCTCACTCTCACTGACCGTACTCACATGGGCCGAGTAAATAAACTCTTGCTATTTTGCATAATCGCCTGCGGGTGCCGTTGCCACACCGATTTCTGATATCTTGAAATCCTTGGCCACACCCCCATGCGGTTGCGTCAAATGGCGTCGACCAATCGGCAAATATTACATCGTTTGGCGCGAACCTAAATCTCTCAACTCTGCCGATGGAACGTGCGTTTGCAACTCAAAATAAAACAAATATTTAGGACGCCATTTACATCCTGCTTAAGCTTTTTTCTTTAAAAAAAACCGTAAAAAAGAAAAGTATGTGAATATTCTTCCAACAGATTTCAAGTTCGGCAATTGTGTTTTTCTTGTGGTTTTTCAAAAAAACGATCAATTATGCCTCGTCGAAAACAGCGATCATCTTTTGATCAAGTATCCGAGTTCGAAAGAGGAAGGATAGTGGCCTACCGAGATTGTGGATTATCTTTCAGGGAAATCGGTAGTCGTGTTGGACGAAACCAAACAACTGTAATGCGGATATGTGATCGTTGGATGCAGGAGGGTACGACGGACCGGCGTGTTCGATCCCATCCACCTCAGCGCACCACTTCACGTGATGGCAGGCAAATTGTGAGCATGGCAGTGACGGATCGCCATTGCTTTGTCTACCCTTGACGCAGAACCACAGACGTCTCCGCCGCCAATGGTGCGATGACAGAAGGATGTGGACGGCAGAATGGAATGAAATTGTGTTTACTGACGAGTCACGCTTCTGTCTGCAACACCACGATGGTCGCATTCGAGTCTGGAGACACCGTGAAGAGAGGATGCTGAACAGCTGCGTTATGCACCGCCACACTGGTCATGCACCGGGTATTATGGTATGGGGTGGTATTGGATATCACTCTCGCACACCTCTAGTACGCATTGCCGGTACTTTAAACAGCCAGCGCTACATCTCCGAGGTGTTGGAGCCAGTTGTCCTTCCTTACCTTCAGGGCTTGCCCACAGCCATATTTCAACAGGTTAATGCGCGACCACAAGTGGCACGCATTGTCCAACGGTTCTTCGTCAATCTCCAGATTGAATTGCTTCCCTGGCCGCCTAGCTCTCCGGATCTTTCGTCGATAGAAAACATGTGGTCCATGGTTGCTCTACGATTGACCCAGATTCCATCCCCAGCTGCCACAGCAGATCAACTTTGGCAACGTGTGGAAACTGCTTGGTCTGCTGTACCCCAAGAACTCATCCAAAGTCTCTTTGAATCAATGCCGAGGCGTGTGGCAGCGGTGATCTCCAACAATGGCGGCTACTCTGGCTACTGATTTTGGCAGGAACCACACTTCACAGAAGTCTATAAATTTAATCATTTGATAGTTGGTCAACATGTTATCTACAAAATAAATTTTGTTGTGATATCTCTTGTCTTTCTTGGTGTTGCAATTTGGGTGGCCAGCAGTGTAGGTTGAATTACAAAATTTCGTTCAAAAGTATCACCCTTAAAAAGCTCTAGCAAGCTGAAATGTGGACTTGTTTATAGACAGGGCCTTTTTATTGCATGGGCAAATTGGGACTTTGCCCAGGGCCCCCTGATGCTAGGGGGCCCCAAAACCCCCTTGGTGTATGTACCTAGTACTTCTAATAGTATGTATAGCCTATAGATAGTTCTTATTTTTATAAATGTTCGTAAGGGGGGGCCCCCAAATAGTATGCCCAGGGCTCCCAGCGTTCATAATCGGGCCCTGTTTATAGATCAAGCAATGTCTCACTTCAGAAACATTTTGAAATGTAGGCAGAAGCAAATTTCTCTTGATAAGTTTATAGTGAAATTTTGTAAATCTGAGTTTACAACAGAGATTGATTGTGTTAAGAGGCAGAAAAGATAATCCCTGTGCAAGCACCTGGTGTTTTATTGGAAGGAGATTCCCCTTCCAAGCGATAACCCCTCTCATCCTCTGTGTCACGTAGGATATAGAGGAGGGGAATAAAAATTCCCCTCCTCTATATCCTATGAAGATTAGATAAAATAAAAATTCTATATTTTATTTTATCTGATTGTTGTAAATTATGTCTGTAGTTTAAAGATTCTATATAAAAAAAACAACCCTGTCAATTTATAAATTGCCCAGTAAAATGAAATTTTCAGGAATGAATTAATTCAATTTACATTACTTGTTATACGAAAAATTCCTTCAGTGCTTGTCATTTTCAGTACTCATCAAATGGAACCAATTAATGATGAGTACCGGGGTACCACTGTAATTTGTTAACACTCGTCATCTGCTTATTCTTTACCAACAATATAGGAATTCAACTATAAAATTGCATGCATCAAATAAAGCTGCAGATCATATATCTTAGAGCCTATAAAATGAGCTAGTATATTTAAGGAGTACACTCACATTAAGGTTTTTAACTAGTGGAACTATGTTAAGCCTGTCAAGGAAATCTAAGTTATTGATATGAAGTGTACCTATTATTAATATATTAAGTACACAAATCTAATTCAAGGGTGATCAATAACTATCATTCTCAAAGTTCAAGATTTATTGTTTTTATTTATATAAGTGAAGAATTAGGAAAACATATGTGTAATAATGTATAATTTATCAATAAAGTGTTTGGAGGTGAAAAACTTCCTTTTGAAGGTCTGAGGAAATTTAAATGAAATTGTTTATTGTTGTAGACTGAGAACACAATATATTGTTTTATTTTGAATTGCCACAGAATGCTTTCAGATTATTTAACTTGCTTATAATATTTGGGAATGTTTAGAATTCAATATTCAGAATATGTTGCTCCTGTTGAATTGGCTCTTTTCTTCATGCTGTAAAGCAAATGCAACAATGTGTTTAATTTATTTTTTGCATATTTAATATGTATATTTAATATATTTGCATATATAAATGACTCCAAATAATCAGAAATAAGGTCTTGAGGATTATAGAATATATGTATAGTTATTTGTATATAAAAAAATTCTATCTATATGGCAGCTACAGAGGCTGTTCGCACATTTTTTAGACGATTTTGGTAAGCGGTAATAAAAAATCGTTTCCTGCAAAAGAAATAATTGCAATTGTACTATGTTTTTAAAAGTCAAAATTATCGTCTCCGGCTTGAAAGTTTTGTTTTTATTCAAAATGGCATTTTTTAACAAAGCAGTGGTTCGGAGGCTACATTTATGCTCTTTCCGAAGAGAAATATGCATACTCCGTTTTCCAAAAACGATGTGAGAGTCATGGTTTTGTGATATCTAAAGCGTCGATAGGTAATATCATCAACAAGAAAGGAAAAAAACGTCAAATTGGAGCCTCAAGTGGGACAAAAATTCTAAACAAGTATCCAAGGAAAAAACTGACATCTTCGACTATTGCAAAGGTACGTTGTTTAATGTTAAAAGAAAATCCCCCTAGTCAAAGGACAGTTGCAAAATCATTAAAATGCTCGGTGTCCACTGTAAACGAAATGATAAACGTTGATTTAAATCTTAAGAAAGCGAAAAAACGCAAAGTGC
This sequence comes from Dolomedes plantarius, assembly GCA_907164885.2. Classification (NCBI taxonomy): domain Eukaryota; kingdom Metazoa; phylum Arthropoda; class Arachnida; order Araneae; family Dolomedidae; genus Dolomedes; species Dolomedes plantarius. The sequence continues at coordinate 120,935,108 of OU015501.1, forward strand.
ATCGTCTTCTTCCAAATCATATCGCTGAACGCAGGACACGCTGCAGAATTCTATATGAGAAACACTTATCCAAAGAAAAATGGAAAACAATTGTCACAATAGATGAATCATGGGTGTATTTAAATGATTGCAACAAAAAAAGAGCCATTTATTATCATAAAAGGGGAGAAAAAAATTTAAGCACATGGTTCAAAGAATCGAAAGAAAGTTTTTCTAAGGGTTTCATGATTGTTGCTGGTTTTTCTTATAATGGCAAGTTAAAAATAAAGAGAGTGGAAAAAATGTCAAGATTAACTCCAAATACTATCAGGAACATATTTTACCGCCAAATTTACTAAATGAAGTACCATCGCTTTACCCACATTGCCATCAATCTGTGAGACTCCATCAGGACAAAGTTCTTTATGTGGATACTTTATTTCAGGTGTTGTTAGTATTAATTACCATACATCCCAGTTTGACCAGGATTGCTTTGCAGTTTCAAGGCACATACCGAAGTCCTGTCAATTAATTAATTTTTATTAAATGAAGCATGTGAGGTAATTGTTTATCACCATAGCATTTGTTTTAAAGAATGAAGCTATAATATTCTACAGTAGTGTTACGATGTCATACGTAAAGTGTAAATTAATCCAGCATGGAGGGATCAGAACATTAACAATAAAATCATTTAATGCACTTTATTTATTACTGTCGATTTGTTATGCATTGAAGAGCCAAAAAAACTGATACACTTGCCTAATATCGTGCACGGCCCCCGCTAGTTCGCAGAAGTGACGGAACACGACGTGGTATGAACTCGACTGTCTGAAGGTATCCTGGAGGCAATTCACACCGTGAATCCTGCAGAGTAGTCCACAAATCCATAGGAGTGTTAGAGGGTGGTGATCTCTTCTGAACAGCACTATGCGATACATCCCAGAAATGCTCAATAATGTTCATGTCGGGGGATTTAGGTGGACAGTAGAAGTGTCTATAACCAGAAGAGTGATTCTGGAGCCATTCGGTAGCAATTCTCGACGTGGGGATGTCGCATTGTCCTGCTGGAATTGTCCAAGTCCGTCGAAATGCACGATGGACATGAATGGGTGTAGATGATCGGGAAGGATGCTTATGTACCAGTCACCTATCAGAGTCGTCTCTAGATGCATCAGGGTCCCATATCACGCCAACTGCACATGCCCCATACCATCAGAGAGGCTCCAACCGCTTGAACAGTTCCCGGTTGACATGTACGGTCTATGGATTCATGAGGTTATCTCCATACCCGTACACAACCCTCCGCCCGATACACTTGGGAACGAGACTCGTCAGACCAGGCAACGTGTTTCCAGTCATCAACAGTCCAGTGGAGGTATTGGCGGGCCCAGGCAGAAGCGTAAAGCTTTGTGCCGTGCAGTCAACAACTGTACACGAACGTGCCTGAAGCTCCGAAAGCCCATATGAATGACGGTCCGTTGAACAGTTCGCACGCTGACACTTGATGCCCCAACATTGAAATCCGCAGTAATTTGAGGAAGTGTTGCTCGTCTATCTCGTTTAAGGGTTCCCGACAGTCGTTGACGGTCCACTTCTTTCAAGATCTTATTCCGGTCGCACCGCTGTCGGGGATTTGATGTTTTACTGGACACCTGATATTCACGGTACACTCGTGAAATGGTCGTGCGTGAAAATCCAAATTGCGTCGCTACCTCGGAGATGCTATGCCCCATCTGTCGTGCGCCGACTGTAACACCACGTTCAAAGTCACATAAATCGTGATAACCTGTCGTAGCAGCAGGGACCGATCTAACAGCTTCGTTAGACGCCTTTTGGCTTATATAGCCGCTGCCGACCGCATCGCGTTACGCTGATTGGTTGCATATTTCCGTTATTTACGTAAGCACGCCTGTACCTTTTTTTTCTCTCTCTCTCTCTCTCTTCAGTGTAATTCAAACATGCACGACTGAACCCAGAACAATATCAAAAATATATACAGGATGATGGAATGGCATGCCCCCCCTCCCAACTTAACTTAAAATAAATTAAAACGTTAATAGAAGTTCAGTTAAAATCGGAGAATTTTAGAAAGCTTTTTCAAGCTATGAAACAGAATATTCCGATTATATCTTTAGAATTTAACATAGTTTTTAACAATGATATGATCCATATACAAAATTCGATGCTATATATTTTTTTCTCATTTTATTTATGTTATATTATATTTTTCTCATTGTATAACTTTTGAATACTACTCAAACATCAATTCTATTGTTATTCAATTAAAAAATATAACACTTCATATTTTAAGGACCATCCGGCAGTCAATGCGCTGAGGAAGGTCTTAACTGAATTAAATTCGTGCCCCCCCCACCCCCACCCAAAAAAAAAAAAAGGTTAGAAGCACGCTACGCCTATGATGAACGTTATGCTAAAAAAATCCTAATATGATAAACTGTTGGATTTAATAGCTTTAAAAATGGGCAGTTTGATGCCAATATCTGCCCTGCAAGAAGTTTTTCCTATTTGGAAACAAGTAGTAGTCCGAGGAAGCCAAATTTGGGGAATACGGAGAGTGGGGGACAATTAAGTAGCATAATTCTAAGTTTTGCCGCCACAATCACAGAAGAATGAGCCGGAGCGTTGTCATGTTGGAAATGAACATTTTCCCGCTAAATGTAGTCTTTGTTTTAATCTACTGTTTAAACGATCCAGTAAAAATGAATAGTACTATCTAGTGATAGTTTTGCCCTTTTCGAAATGGTCAATAAAGAGTATACCACGGGCGTCCCAAAATACTGCGGCTATAACCTTACGTGCTGATGGAACCCATTTTGTCTTTCTTTGGTGTAGGTTTACCTCCTTGAACCCGCTGTTTTGACTCTTCTCTCGTTTCTAGCTGGTAGTGATGTATCCATGTTTCAGCAACTGTTACGAAACGATGCAAATATTCATCTGGATTTCTCTGAAACAGCTCTAAATTATTCTTCGAAGCGTTCACTCGATCACGTTTTCGATCGATTGTTAGCAAACGCGGCACCCACCTTGCGGACAACTTTCTCCTATCCTAAAATTTATGCAAAATATCATGTATGCGCTCTTATAAGATGCCAACAGCTTCAGAAACCTCATGCACTATTGATCCTTCATCACCATAATATGGATTTTCTTCAATAATTTCTAGTGTAGTGACTTCAGCATTACTTGTACTCATTCGACAGCAACGAAAATCAGCAACACTCTTGTAAATCCTTCGAAGTGAAGGCGCATATTCGCCATAATATTTATCAATCCTGGGTTTAGTTTCTGCCGTTTTTTTTACCTCTTATAAAGTAACGTTTTATCAACACGTTGAACTCGTTTTTTTTCCGTTGTATGAGCTGTAACAAGAGTTGGCAAATTAAAATAGCTGTCAGTAACAGACTAAGCACGGAATTAGTTTACAATCTGACATGCGTGACTTTGAAGCATGCTAAATGGGAGAGCGCCAACAATTTCAGTGCAGTGGTGTAGAGAATTTTCCGCGTAAATTCTCTTAGATTTTTACGCGGAGTTATCAAACGACCATTTAAGAATAATTTACATAGTTCGTCTTCAAAGAGTTGAGGGAAAAGTAAAACATTTAAGATACTGACATAAGTACTAGAATCGTTCGATACGTTGCTGCAAAAATAATGAAAACGACTGTTTTTTTTTTCAAAGTTTTTAAATATTTTTCTACATAATCTCCCTTGAGGTCGATACGCTTCTCTAACAATTTTCAAGATTTTTTATCTCCTCCATAAAGTAAGACTTGCCCAACTCTGGAGATTAAAAAAGAACCGTTATTTGCTTCGCTAATCGCTTTTCAATTTGATAAAAATTTCTGCCAAGGAATTTATTTCATATTTGGTAATAAGTTCGAGAAGTCCACGACGGGGGGGGGGGGGGGGGATTTCAATGTAGTGGCGCCATCTCTCGTATTTTTCATGAACTTATCAAACGAAGTATTGACAAATGGTTTGGTTTGGAGCGCTACGGTTAACTTTTTGCTACACAAGGGCTAATTAGACCAAGACCTACAGTTTCCGATTCCGAACGGCTACAAACATCCATGCCAAGAGTAGGGCTCGAACCCACAGGATCTGAACCGAATGCCAGCGCCCGAGCGATTCAGCCATCACCTGGCGTATTGACAAATAGGAAGACTAGATAAACAACAAATCTATGATAATAATAAACATCAGTGCGTCTGTGAACGTTGTTTGCAAACATTAAAAAATCACTACTTATAAAATTGTCATTGCTGTATATACTTTTTATTTGTTGTATGTAACTGAATATACATCGCATGTACGACTGGTATTTTATAAACATGAAACGTTTGATGGTGAAAAAAAATGCTATATTAATTCGTAAGGATTAATCGTATTGTGTGACATAAATATCACCAAATATTACTGCTCTCTCTCTTTTCTTTTCTTTCTTTCTTTCTTTCTTTCTTCTTCTTCTTTTTTTTAATTTTTAACTGGACGTTACAAGTTGTATTCGTTATTGATAACAATCCCGGAAAACGTGGGTTCAACAATTCAGGCAACAAGTGGTCATGAAAAAAATTAATAAGTTGTCCATTATATTCTTCTTCGAAATTAACAATCTTTTCAAATTTTTTTTATTTTTCTCTGAGTGTCCATAGCAAAAAAATACGGTATTTTCTATATTATTATACAACAAAAAATACGGTATTTTGAATAAGTACATGGACTTAAAAATTAATTACATTTTTTGCATTCAAAAATATACTTTTCCTTGACTAAAATGCCCCTCTCTGTGAAGAAATGTCTTCTGGTGTAATTTTCCAAAACGAAGATGGACTTTTTATTGCAACTAGTTCCAAAATAATGAATAGTTCATCATCAGGCCGAGGATCATTGGACTTGATTGTCTTTATGGAAAAATCACAAGTGCGAGGGTCACCAAACTCTTTCATACAAATAAGGGAAATGACTTCCTTAAAAATAAAATAAATAAATAAAATATAATGATAATAATAAATGCGGAGGCACTTTTTTGAAGACTTTCGCCCTTTTTACGCGAGATTCGTTGGTTGCTTTCAGTGGAGGCACCGCATAGGTGAACCAATACCATGTTCTGTGCCCACATCAATTTTGACCGAACACTCTTAAGGATGACTTCTAGAGAGCTCGTATCTTCCCGCATCTCTCTGACAACATGGGAGGACTTTTCGGTCTACGGATTTAACGTACCCATATCCAGCCTAGGCATGATGATATTTAAAGGAGCTTGTCGGGATTCGAATTGAGCACCCTCCGTCTGAATCCCAACACGCTACCACTAGGCTACCTCGGGTCCTGCTTTTTCAGATGTAAACTGGACATACGGATCAGGAGAATTAACAGTATTTAAGGTAAAAGAAAGAATAAACGGATTACCGACAGGAATAAACGTGTCGTCAACATACCTCAACAAACATACTAAAAACTAAATTAATTTGAAGGGTTTTATTTCGTTAAATTTTTCTCTAAGGTAGCGAATGATGCCAGGTTTATCTGAAGCCATAATTAAAGAAGGAATCTTCGTTGGTCCTGACATTTGAAAACTTTCGTCTTACATTTCTATCCTTTACTCAGACCATTAACAAAACGGAAAACGAAGTTTGGCTCATCCATGAAAATTTTTAGGTAACCACAAGCATCCAATCTACAAGCGCATTGTGGAACGCATACGCTGCAAACTTTCCAACGTGAAGATTGCAAAAAGAGTTTAAAACTACGCTTCTTGCATTCGTTTGTCGTCTAATTGCCTGAAAACTTGGGAGCTCTCATTGAGGAGCAAGGGGAAAGATTCCATCAGGATATCAGATATGGAACAGATATATCAAGGACATCGGATTGTAAATATGAATGAATAGATCTGCCGGATGCTCTATTGGGACACAACGGAAACCGCTCAAAAGCGAGAATGCATCCGAAGATTTCAAGATAAGTAAAAGCGATTACACAAGGCTTATCAAGTATAACTATTATACATTTTCATTTATTGGATTGGTTCGTAAATTTTTCAGTTCAATTTTCATGAAATTAATTCTGAAATTTACACTAAATGTTTTGCTATTCGTTTACTTTTTTTTTGCCTACCATAACCTTAATCTCTCAACTCATAAGTACTTATTGCCTGAAATTTGTGTGTGATGGAGCAAAACGGGTTACAGTTTCGATTTCAGCGCACCAAAAAACTCATAAGTGACTTGAAACATCCAGATCAGTTTTTCAAATCTATACTTTAGCACATGTGTAATTCTTCGTTTAATGATAACGTGAGTGTTGGTCCAATCTTCCGGAGCCTTTACGAGAAACAGTGTATAGTATATAGAGTATTGTGTGAACTATAAATGTGGATATTCAAAAAATTATGGAGGTGAGAGAACTTTCCTTTTACATCTAGTATGGGGGCCCTCCTCATGCTATGAATTGCTTAGTGGTATTTGGAATACTACTGAGTTAACCAGACACGTGAGGATTTAGTTATTGTGGTTTATTGTCTTTTAAGACTGCGTATAAAGTGATAGCTATATACCTAAAGGTGGGCTTTGGGGGTTAGTCTTTTGACTACCTGCTAACGCCGGAGGTGGGGAGAATATTGAGTCTTACACCATGGAAGGAAGGAAGGAGAGTGCGGTCGAGGAAAGCGAGCGTTATGAAAAAATTGTGAGTGATCAAGAGACTTAATAATATTATCAGTGTCTCGAAATGGAGCGCTGATACCAAGCGGACTCTCAACGACGACATAGCTTCTATAGTTGATATCACCAAGGTACAACAAAGACTCATTATGTACCTCACTAGACAAAATAGCATGCTTGGCAAGTCAAAAGAGATGAGCTATGCTGAGATGGTAAAGAAGACGCCAGTTGGAAAAACTGGGATGATTAAATGGAGAGGTGATGAGGCCAATGTGGTCAAGATTGTGCCTGAAAAGACACAAACTTCAGAGGAGACTAAAGAGCAAGTTAAACAGCTAATAGATCCAGAAAAGCTGGAGATTGGCATCTCTGCTTGTAGAAAGGTTTATAATGGTGAGACAGTTATTGGCTCAGAAAAGGAAGGTGATTTGGACAGGCTTATAGCTGAATTTACAGCTAATGATAAGTTCAATAATAACTATAAAATAGAGAAACAGATTAGGAGAAAACCCCATATAATTATATATAGTATAACAGAGAAATACGAAAATGAAGACCTTAACAGAAAGTTGGCTGCTCAGAATGCTGAATTGAAAAATGCTGATATTAAGGTGATGACGAAATACACTGAAGTGCCACTGAATTAGGGATACCTACCTAGTAACAAGTTGGGCCTCCTCTGGCCTTGATAACGGCTGCCACACGACGAGGCATAGATTCAACAAGTTTCTGGAAACGTTCCACGGGAATGGCTTGCCAAATATTGGCTAAAGCTGTCCATAATTCAGTAAGGTTCTTTGGTGCTGTGTGATGGCCTTTCACGCCTTGTTCCAAAACATCCCAAAGATGCTCAATAGGATTTAAGTCTGGGCTTCTAGGTGGCCAATTCATGACAGGGAAGTCAGAAGAATGCTCATACAACCAGCCAGTAGCCAACCGGGACTTGTGAGAGGTACAGTTGTCTTGCTGGAAAACTCCATTACCGTGCGGATAACAGAACAGTATAAACGGATGGAGGTGATCACCCAGCAACTCTACGTACCGAATTGCATTGAGGGAGATTGGTACACGCACCAAAGATCCCAAACTGTGCCACGAAAAAACACCCCAGACCATGATTGAGCCACCATGCCCTTGTACAGTTCTAGCCAGGCATGCAGGATCCATGGCTTCATGAGCCTGACGCCATATTCTCAGCCTCCCGTCGGTGTTAAGTAGTCGGAATCGAGACTCATCACTCCATGCTACTCGTTTCCAGTCCTCTACACTCCAGTCTCTGTGCTCTCTTGCCCAGGCAAGACGTGCAGCCCGATGGCGAGTATAGAGCAATGGTACTCTCGTAGGTCGACGGCTCCCGAAACCCATACGGTGAAGCGAGCGTTGCACAGTCCGTTTACTGACTGTACGCCTGCACCGTCATTAAACTGGGTGGTAATTTGAGCTAATGTTTGGCTTCGCTGGCTACGTACAATACGCCTGAGCCGTCTCTCAATATGCACTGTCAAGGCTAATTGTCCTTTGCAGTTTGCCCGATCGCTAGTTTTTTTCCACCATCCATGTATTCTTGGTATACTCTTGACACTGTCGACCTTGAAAATCCTAGCTGTCTGACGATTTCGGAAATTGAATGGCCCATGCGTCGCGCACCTACGATTTGTCCGCGATCGAAGGCGTCTAAATCAGACAGTTTACCCATACTGGCAATTCCAACAACTAATTCAGAACAACCACAGTACGCGCTATATATGCAGTTACCACAGCGCCCTCACTTGCGCATACATGATGCGCAGAGCTACACAATTTGCATAGGCTTTGCTATCCCTAATTCAGTGGCACTTCAGTGTATTACCAGCTATTTCCAGGATTCTTCCAATCTCTTCCCATGCTTCATTGCGTGCATATTTATTTCTGTAATCTTCGTTGAAATGGTCAAATAAAATAGGGTATTTCTTCACATGCTCGATGAGCTATTCTTCCGTATTCATAGCTGACGGCCAGACGCCTGCTGACGAGATCTGGGAATTTATATTTGGAGCTGACGCGTCAGTTCTCACGCCAGAGCGTGTTTTCCCACGTCACGACACGACAGCGTAGTATGCACACTCCTTTTTAAAATAGTGGTTTAATTTTTTTCGCTGACGTTTCAACACGACACGTCAGCGTAGTGTGAGTGCACCTTAAGAGCTTTCAGGGTATCATCGGGGATACCTGATTCTTCCAAAACCCTCAAATTTGACACAAAACAAATCAATAGTGAAAAAAAATAACCCTTTGCATATTACAAATTCTTCAATATTTCCAAAATTTTTAACTTTCACCATGATGTACAAAATATTATATCTCTGAGTTTTTACAAATCAAGAAAGCATGTCCTACACTCATGCCTATTTGAAAATTTTACAGGGAGACCTCAAAAAAAAGCTATCAAAACCAGTGGTAACCAAAATACACACAAGACAATGAATATCAAATTACAAATACTAAAAACACAATAAACAATTTAAAAGGATCAAATTTAAGTGCCTTTTACTCAAAAATACACAATATTTATCAATATGAAAAAGACAATTAAATCATTGAGGTATGAAGTTAACTTTCATTACAACACTTTCCTATATATTTTAATACCATAAACTTTTCATTTCATACAGTTTACCCATACTGGCAATTCCAACAACTTATTCAGAACAACCGCAGTACGCGCTATATATGCAGTTACCACAGGGCCCTCACTTGCGCATACATGATGCGCAGCGTTAAACAATTTGCATAGGCTTTGCTATCCCTAATTCAGGGGCACTTCAGTGTATAAAATGAATAATGCTGAAAATTTGATCTTGATTTGAGACGGTGTTGCTTTCAAGAAAGTGGAAAAGCTTAAGAGTTTAAAGTTGGACTGGGAGAGGTTCCGATTCAGGGAATATTTGAAATCAGTAATATGTTTTAAATGTTGAGCCTTCGGGCATATAGCAAAGCAATGCAATAGGTCTAAGCGTTGCAAAACTTGTGGAGAAACACACGAAGAAAAGGAAGAATGCAAGAAAGAGTTGATTTGCACTAATTGTTCTTACTTCTACGAGAAGGAAGGCACTAGCAATTCGAAGCGATTTCGTAGCGTCGTTGAACATTTACCAACGGATCGAAACTGTCCAAGCTAGAAATCAGAAAGCTCATAAGTAGAACGTATTATAGAACCCAAAAGTAGGTTCGTCCTCATACAGATGAAACCATAAAGTAAACAGATGGAATAACGAAACATAAGATCCAGTTAAGAAGACGTCCTCAGTCTTATCAAGATGACTCTGATGCAGATGTTGAAGATTGTTATAGTTATTGATAAAGTGCATGTTTTATTATGTTTCGTGGTCTGCTCGAGTTGAGCAGACAGGATGCAAGATTATAGTGTTATGGTATACTGGACTTTTATTGGTTATTGTTGTAATTTTGCTTACTTTTGCTTGATAATGTTATTTTTTCTACTCGAGTTTTGTAGGCATGTTATGTTAAGAAGTTTGGAAGTTGTTTCACTAAGTGAAGTTATTTGATATGAGCTAATGTGTGTACTTTTAATACATTTGCTTGTCTTTGATTTCCCTGTACGGGTGGTACAGGTTTAAGTTGTAATACGAATGTAACTTTGTTGTTTCAATAAAGTGGCCTTGCTGTCGAGGGACAGGTTGAAATATTTGGTGGTATGGTGGCTGCCCTTTATGGGAGTTAAAATTGGGGAAAGTTGGATTTATGGTTTGGCTCTTGGTATGTCTCTGGTTGTAGGCCGAGGAGCGGATGGTGTCGCTAGCTGAATTAGTGTGGGATGTTGCCCTACTGGACACGGGGGCTGGATGGTACTGAGTGTTTGAGTTGTGGTTGCTCGTTATCGGGCGGGTTACCGTTGTAACGACGGTCATTAGTAGTAAAATTCGCTGCATACGCATACGGGGAGGACAGCTTATCCTTTCGAATTTTACATCTAGTATGTTGTTTAACAAACTGAAAAAGGAAACGTTAAGACTCGTTGCTGAGGAGTTGACATTAAATGTACCTACCGGAGCTAAGATTGTTAATTTAAAAGAATTAATAGAGAGTAGCAATATTTATAAGAATGATATCGGTTTTGTTAAAAGTGTAATAAATTCGGTGCAGGAAGAGCTCAAATCGAAACAAGAAACAGAAAACCTAAATAATGAGAGAGAATTAGAGCTGGAACGAATCAAACTTGCACGGTTAGAGAAAGAGTTGAAATTGGAGAATATTCGCAAAGAATCGCCGGAAAGTATCTCCTTTAATACACCAAAGTCTGAGTCCGAGTCATTAAATTTTAATCTAGAAAACTTGGTTAAATTAACATTTTAACTATTCCCGTGCCTATTAGAGTAGAATCATTTAATCTTTTCTTCCAGTCGCTTGAAAAACCGTTCAATTAAAAAAAATGTACCGAATGAATTAAAATCGGAAATTCTCAATATTCTTGACGAGAAAGCGGGTAATTTAATGGTGTATGTCAGCGAGGAAGATTTAAGTAATTATGATAAATTAAAAGCCATTGTTTTAAAAGAGTTTCAGCCAACACCTCAGGCGTGTTTGAATAATTTCCGTAGAGCGCAAAAATTATCAAATGAAACTTATGTACAATTTACCTCCAGAATGAGTGCGTCATTTAAGTACTATTGCCAATTGCATAATGTAAGCGACTTCAAATCATTATGTGAATTAATTGTGTCAGATAAAATATATAATTCACTCGAATGAATTGGTGACTGATATCGGAGTCAAGCAAGGGAATTATGGTACAATCCACAGCAAATGGGACTAGAGTGTGACATTTATCAGTCCTCACAGGGCAGAACAAAAACTGAGTCAAACGCATCTGTAAAGTCCTATTCAGGAAACGAAACTAAGAGATTCGAAGGTTATAAACACCAGAAATTCCGTAATTATCGAAATCCTAAGAGTGTTTGTAATGTTTTTGTTTCTGAAATAAAATATTCCAAGTGTGTTTTGTGTCAAAATAGCGAAAACCATGCATTGTATTCGTGCCCTAATTTTAAAAAATTATCTGTCAATGAAAGAGTGCAGACAATTAAAATTTACAATTTGTATTTTAAGTGTTTATCTCCAAATTGCAGTATTAGAAAATGTCGTGCAAAGGATTGCTTTTGTGGAAAACCACTTAATAGATTCATCCATTACCCTCGAGAAAGAAACGCTTTAACGCCGGAAGTTACAACGGCGAAAATAAATTCCGATCCTGTGATCAATCAATCGAGTGATGGGCACGAAAATACACTCTTAGAAAAAAGAAAAAAAAGACACACCAAGGAGTTATCCGAATGGGACGAAAATTGGTAGATGTGATGTACATGTACAGAAAAACAAATGATTACAATATGAGAAAAGTTGGAGGATTTATTCAAGAGAAAGAGCTTCACAAAGTTAAAAAGTCAATAACGCGTTTGTCCACCTCTGGCCCTTATACAAGCAGTTATGCGGCTTGGCATTGATTGACAGAGGTGACGAATGTCCTCCTGCAGTATATCGTGCCAAATTCTGTCCAATTGACGTGTTAGATTTTCAAAATCCGGAGCTGGTTGGAGGGCCCTGCCCATAATGCTCCAAACGTGCTCGGTGGGGGAGAGATCCAGTGACCTTGCTGGCCAAGGTAGCGTTGGGCAAGCAGTAGAAACTCTCACAGTGTGCCGGCTGACATTATCTTGCTAAAATGTAAGCCCAGGATGCCCTGATATGAAGGGCAACACAACAGGGTGTCGAATATCGTCGAAATACCGCTGGAGTGTAAGGTTGTCAGGGATGACAACCAAAGGGGTCCTGCTATGAAAGGAAATGGTAACCCAGACCATTACTCCTGGCTGTTAGCTCGTATGGCGGAAGACAGTCAGGTTGGTATCCCACCGCTGTCCAGAGCGTCTCCAGACACGTATTCTCTGGTCATCGGAGCTCAATTTGAAGCGGGACTCATCACTGAAGACAATTCTACTCCAGTCAGGGACATTCCAGGTCGAATGTGTCCGACACCACTGCAAACGGGCTTTTCGGTGTATAGAGGTCAATGGTAGTCGGCGCAAGGGACGCCGTGAGCTCAGCCCCCTTTCTCTGAGCCGCCTATGAATGTTCCTTGCGGTCACTGAAGCACCAGTTGCACGCACGATCTATGATAATGATGAATCTAGGACTGTGAGTGCCGCTCTGACGATTGCTCGGTCCTCACGTTCTATCGTTTCTCTAGACCGACCGTTTCCTTCTTGAAGCTGTGTTCGGCCATGGTTCACCAATTCCTGCCAGCATCGTCTAATAGTGACATCGCTCCTATCGAAATGTCGAGCGATTCGCCGATTAGACCAACCGGCTTCTTTGAGCCCAACTACACGTCCTCTTTCAAATGCTGACATCTGCGCATATTGTCCACGCATCTGTATTCGAGGCATAGTTACTGTCTTTCTGAGTACACGGAATGAAATTCACAAAGAATTTATAACCTGGAATCGAAATTTCACCTCTTTAATATCCTGCCAGTTGCGCAGTTAAGATGCACTGCAGCATCACGTGCTCACTCATTCGCCTCCAAACTTTAAAATTTTGCATTTTCCGTCGAAACCTGTATGCATATGAATTTGTATCGAATTTGCACTACCCATTCTTGGTGCGTCGTTTTTTTTCCTTTTTTTTTTTGTCGTCTAAGAGTGTATGCAGAGCTATGCTTCCCCCCCCCCCCCATTGAGAGTGGACAGATTGCCGCCTCCAGCTTCATTCGTGAAAACAAAACAAAGAATGTTTTCCCGAGTACTGCGCAGTGTTTTATAAAAAAAATGGTAGTGGTAATTATGCTCAGTTTAGATGTTTACTGGATGTAGGTAGTCTGTCTAATTTCATTACGAAACATTGTGCTGAATTATTGCAACTTAAACGTGAAAAGATCAATAGGAGGATCTCGTGCTGGAATGATTCATGAATGACTATAAACGGGGGTGTTAGCGCTACAATAATAAATAAGGAAAATAGTTTCGAAAAAGAGTTAAAATTACTTGTGGTTAAGAAAATAACAGATTTAACACCTTCTAAATTACTGAGTGTTAATGTTGAGGTTTCAGATAACGTCAGTTTAGCGGATTATCAATTTAATGTTCCGGACACTGTCAATATACTAATTGGCACGGGATTTATTATGAATTATTGAGACCAGGACAGATATATTCACAAAATTCTCAACATTCAATGCTTTTGCCAAACACAGTATTTGGGTACATAGCTAGCGGTAGCGTAGCTAAACTAAGCGATATGAGAGTACACTGCGGATTAATTTTGGAGGATGATTTAGACTTAATATTGGGGAATTTCTGGGAGATAGAGAGCGTAGATTCAGAGTTAACGAAAAATAAAGAAACTGCAATTTGCGAAGAACATTTTATGCGTACACATTTGAGGGATAGCGAAGGCAGATACATTGTAAAAATGCCTCTCAAAGAACCTTCGTGTTTAGGAAAGTCAAAGAAGATTGCTTTAAACATATTGCATTCTTTGTGGTCTCATTTTTCTAGAGACTCTGAATGTTTATCCTTGTACAAAGATTTCTTAAAGGAATATGAGGCACTTGGGCACATGAAAGAAATAGTTGGGGACACTGAGACAGAAGTAGTGTATTACATGCCTCATCATGGTGTATACGGTCCCGAAAAGACCAATACGAAGCTCAGAGTGGTCTTTATTGCGTTTAACCCCACATCTAACGCTATTTTATTGGACTCTTTGCACTACAATGGAGGTGTAATCCAAGTAGATTTGTTCTCGATCATGATGTGATTTCGTAAACATCAGTATGCTTTAACAGCGGACGTTAAAATGATGTATCGAATGATACAAATTAATCCGAGTCAACGAAGTCTTCAAAGAATTTTGTGGAAGGACAGTGTAATTGATAGTGTAAAAACGTATGAACTTGCTACCGTAACCTGTGGGACTGTAAGTGCGCCCTACCTGGCAACGAAAACATTGCAACAATTATCAAAAGACGAGGGTCACTATTTTCCACTTGCAGCACCAGTGCTCTGTAAGGATTTTTACATGGATGACGTTCTGTGCGGGGCAGACACGCTGTCAGAAACAAAGAGTTAAAACGTCAGCTTATCGCAATCATGGAAAAAGGAGGCATGAAGCTACATAAATGGTGCGGCAGTAATTCAGAGCTGTCACTAAACATAGAAAACATCTATAGTTTCGAGAATCCCGTTGAAACCAAAACATTGGGAGTTTCTTGGAAATCAATGAAAGGCAGTTTCTCTTTTAATGTAATAGTGTCGAGAAACGGTTGCTACACAAAGAGATGCGCGCCGTCCACGATTGCAAGGATCTTTGATCTTTTAAGCCTTTTAGGTTCCGTTGTAGCTAAAGCCAAGATATATATGCAGAGATTGTTGCGTTTAAATATTGACTGGAATGACTCACTTCCGACTGCAGAAACTTAAGAGTGGCATAAATTCCTTAAACAGTTAGACAACGTAAATGACATAGAAACTGATCTGTGCATTATCTTAAGGAATGCGTTGAGGACTGAGATCCACGGTTTTACTGATGCATATGAGCTTGCGTATGGAGCAGTTGTGTACATGAAATCAATCAACTCTTATGGGAAGTCTGAAGTTTAGTTGCTCACCAGCAAATCGAGAGTGTCACCACTAAAGCCTGTCACGATACCACGTCTTGAACTGTGTGCCGCAGTCCTGCTAGCGAAAATGGTGAAAAGAGTCTTGACTGCTCTAAAAAAAGAAGTTTCTGAAATTTATCTCTGGACTGACAGTACAATAGTGTTTTCGTGGAAAAGAGCTCAAATACCTCAAGACGTTTGTGGCGAATAGAGTAGCTGCTATACAAGAGCGATCCTTGATTAAGCAGTTGCCACATGTTAACTCCAAGGATAACCCAGCAGATCTGATTTCTAGAGGCACAGATCCAGACAAGCTCCAGCAGTGTGATCTTTGGTGGCGTGAACCACCATTCTTGTATCAGCAGGAGATGGTAGAATGCTGCGATGTTACTCCTGTGGAAAACATCAATTAATTCCTCCGAGAACTGAAGTCGTCGTTTGGGGATCAAATATGTGCCATGGTTCAGAATTTTGAGCCCTTAGCTATCATTAACAATATGTTCATCATTTACGAAAATGAAGAGAGTAGTGGCTTGGTGTAGAAGAAGATGTGGAAGAGGGGTCATTTCTTCAGAATATACTCTTTGTACATCTCCCCATCAAGTAAACCAGACCTTTCTAACCTTCTGATTGATGATAAAACCTTTTTGATTGGATACATTAATGCCCACCCCCAGACGGTGGGGCTACACTGATACAAATCTTGCTGGTAATGAGGTGGAGGATCTTCTTAATTCTCATCCTCTTGAACTTGTTTTTTAGGACACGGATACCCCTACTTTTCTCTATTATAATTGGATCCTGTCCAATCCAGACCTTTGTGTATCTACCTACCTTAGTCAATCCACAAAGAGAATTGTGATCGAAGATCCTGGTTCTGGCCATAGGAAAATTATTGCTTCCATTCCTATTAAGGCCTCAAGACCTAGGAAGAACAGTGAGAATTCAAGGAAAAGGTCATGGAATTTTAAAAGGGCAAATTGAAATAGAATTTCTCTCCTCTCGGATGAAGAGCTTAGACATGAAAATTTTGATTTTTCTATGCATCCATCCACCTTAATTAATGTGTTTAACAAACATATTATTTGCTCTGCCAGGAGATGTATCCCGAGAGGAAAACTCAAAATGTATAGGTGTTTAAACTAGGTGATATTAAAGCAAAACGTGACCGTCTTAAAAGAAAAGCCGAGCTCGCAAGAAGAACTGAGGACGTTATTACTTGGCGTAGGCAGACAAGTATCTTCTAAAGAAAATCCTTTCCGAAAAACGAAAGTCTTTTAAACACTTTATAAACAATCTTGACTTTAAGGAAAACAGTATAAAAACATATAGGTTCCTTGACAAAATCCAAAATAAGTCCTCCATTTCTCCGAGGCAACCAATTTTCTTTGAAAATAAATGCTTTTCAAATGAAGCTGAAATTTCAAACGCTTTTGGTAAATTCTATTCATTATCACACTTATGCAAGTAAAAAATCAAAGTTATTAAGAGAAACTGTAGATCCTCTGAAAGTGATCAAGTTTTGGACAGCGACATATTTTCAGCTTCCTTTAGCGAATATGAATTCGAGCTGGCTTTAAAGAAGCTCAAAATAAAGAAAGTCCCCAGGGGAGGGCGGAATACATTCTGAATTTTTGAAGCATATGGATAGATATGCAAAAAGTGCTCTTAAGGATTTTTAACCTTATTTGGAAGAAAGGAATTGTGCCCAAAAACTGAAAGAATGCTCTGGTCATTCCAGTATTAAAGAGAGGCAAGGGTCCGGACTCTGCAAAATTTCAGGCCTATCTCTCTGACTAGCATTGTTGCCAAGTTAATGAAAAGAATGGTAAACATGAGACTCAACTGGTATCTGAGGAATTTCGTGCTAGTCTGCCACGAACAGGCAGAATTTGGAAGAACCAATCCACTGCTGACCGAGTTACATATTTCAGTCAGGCAATCAAAGATGCTTTAGATAATAGTAAAGGTCCGACAGCTGTTTTTGTGGACTTCAAATCAGCATACGATATGGAGAGAATTGTTGCTGCAAAAACTTTCTTTTGTGGATATTATTTCAAGTATGCTATGTTGGTTGCGAGCATTCCTTGGCAGGAGAAGCCGTAAAGTTCATTTTGAGGATAAGATGTCCAGGAATTTTAATCTCCAGACTTGTCTTCCCCAGGGATCAGTTACCAGCTGTACTCTTTTTAACATCTACATCGATGGCTTGATATACACTCTGCAATCAATTCACAACATCCGTTGTTTGCTATATGCTGATAATTAGATTTTCTGGACGTCAACACCAAAGAAATACGCTAAGACAAATATTGAGTCTACTCTTAACTCTGCGCTGGAATCCATTAATAGTTAGTGTAGGGATAATAACATGATTGGGAGTATGAGTAAATGTGCTACACAGACTTTTTCTTTAATGCATCATGTGAAAGTAACTTTCACATTCACAAAAAGATGTTGCTATTTTGCTCGATATAGAACATTACGGTTGCTGCGCATGAGCTCTGCGCAGTCTCCGGCCTTTCCCGAGCAAACAGTGCTAAAAACGTTGAGTTTCCTCTGGATGAAAATGAGACAGTTTTGTCGGAACGGTATTTTTTTTTTTTTTGGAAGAAATTCAGTGTTGAACGATTTTCGACTTGGCTTTGACGGTATGACATTCGCCAGCGAGAAAAAAGATAGAAAAATTTTGAAGTTTATTATTTTTGGGAAGTGACTATCAATGCATTCTTATTAATCGAAATGTGTAAATCAGCAGCAGAAGAAGCGAACAATTTTTCTGAAGAAATATCGACCGATGGAGGAAGATTGTTTTAAGATTTCATAAGGCACGTGATGTGAAGTCCTCAACCACGTGTAAACATAGCTACCTAGAAGTGTGTGTCTTCATTTTTTTTTGGAATCAATCTGTTAAACCTTCGAGTGTAGTGACGAGGTATTGTGTGTATGCGACCAAATTTTTAAAAGAATTTGTTTAATGTGTGAAATAGCCAAGATTTAAGTGTATAATATCCCCCATTCTTTGCTAGCTGGTAAGAGGTTTTCCATTTGTATATTTAATTGTCTAGAATCTCATGAGTAACAAATATTGATAATTGCAACTGTAAATTAATTCATGTTAGATTAAGCAAAATTAATAAATATGTGTATTTTACTTTGCGTTTTTCCATTTATGTACTGTATTTCCTCACTGCATGCATTTTCTAGGAATTTATATCTTCAACTTCAAAATTAAGAAAGCCAACGCAGTATTTAATTTATGATAATTTTAATAATATATATGAGTATTGAGGTTCATCCACTTTAGATCATTGGCTGCTGTTAAAACTTATTTTAACACATCAGTAGATTAAACCAGAACTTTTCTGGTGCTGCTCTAGATAATATGGAAACTTTTACGTATCTGCAAACTGTTTCTGACTCTAAATTAAGCTGGAAGAAACATGTGGAATATTTATCTGATCGAGTAACAAAGCGACTCACTATTCTCAAACGACTCGCTGGTTACCTTTTTGGATGTACCCGATCTACCCTTATCCACACATATAAAAATAAAATATATTCTTCCAATATTTACTTATTGCTGTGAGCCTCTTATTACCATCTCTGAAACCCTACTGCAAAAACTAGAAGTCTTGCAAAATCAGGCTCTTAGACTCATTACTAGTGCTGCAAAAACTTCACCTATTGATTCAATGTTACTACTTACTGGTATTAAACCCTTAGGTGCTATTTCCGAGGAAAAGACCATTTTACTATACGAAACAATTGATGCTTGAAAATTACTGGTCTGAATACCTACATTCCCCTCGAAACCTAAAAACACAACACAGATTCATTCAGAATGTTGAAGAACGGGCGTTAAGGCCGGATCTTCCCCTTCTACCTGAAAAACAAGTAAAACTTACTAATCCTCTTGATTGCTTCAAATTGAATGTGAATTTGTGTCTTGAGCAGGAGATTATGAAGCACGATACTCCCACCACTTTTCTACATCTGCTTGCCCTGGAAACAATAAATACCCGTTACCCTGAACTCCACTGGTTGAGAGTCTTCACTGATGGTTCCTTTCTGCCGGAACAGCCCAATACTGGTGTTGGAGATCTCTGAACCCTTCCGCGTTTTATATTTATGTGGGTACTGTCAGAACAGCGTACGAGGGCGAAGTTATTGCAATTTGAGCCTCTCTAGAACAGCTTTTCTGTTTTCTTGACAAATTTATAAATGTCGTCATCCATTCTGAGTCGAGAGCATCTCTTTGTTCAATAGAATCTATGGATAGTCGCTCCTCCAGTGATGTTTTAAAATATCAAAACTCTATTCAAAATTTGCATCAGTTGGGCAAATTTGTCGCTCTCCAGTGGTTCCCTGGCCACTGCAAAATTTTGGGAAACGAAAGGGCTGATGAATTGGCCAAAAAGGGAACCTCCATCCAACAAGTCAATAATAACCCGTCCCTTTTCCAACCTTAAAACGAATTATAAGAGGAGAAATTTCCAATAATTTCCATATACAACTAATGGAAAGAAATATTAATAAGAAGTGGAAAAATTTCAGAAAAAACAGCATTCCCGACTGGCCAAGCCGTGAGGCCGTGGCCCAGTTCTGACTCTTCATAGGACATGACTGTTGGGTTGCGCATCTACACTGCATCGGCATGGCTTCTGACCCTCACTGTTCCATCTTTCGTGGCCAATTTGTTATGGATGGCCCCCACATTCTCCATTGTAGTGCTCTTCGCGGGACGACTGTTGCCGAGTGATATTGGGAAGCGAGAGGACGAATGGGGCAATGACTTTTTATGTTTATGCTATTGTTCCTTTTGTGTTCTCTTCTTTTTTTTGTATTGTCAAGCCTCTGCCACTGGAAAAAAAAATAATTCGAAAACAATTTTGGATACCAGCTTCCAGAAATGTGGTAAGAAAGATTATTTGGAATTGTGTTACCTGTAGAAAAGTAAGTGCTAATGGTTCTCAACAAGTGATGGCAGACTTGCCTGATGCTAGAGTCGTCGCTTCCAGAGTCTTTAATCAAACTCGGGTGTACTACTGTGGTCCCTTTCAATTGTAAACCTTCTTAGGTAGAAGTAAGCAGGTTAGGAAGGTATACATTTGTATATTTGTTTGTTTCGCCACTAAGGCTCCACACTTCGAGGTAGTCCATGATTTAACTACTGCAGCGTTTTTAGGAGCGTTAAAGAGTTTCGTCGCCAGACGGGGAAGAAACTTCCAAAATTTATAGCGATAGTGGGGCTAATTTTGTTGGTGCAAATAACGAGTTACAGAAAATACTCAAATCATTATTTAAAGGTAAAAGTAAAAGATATATTGAAAATTATATGACTAACAAAGGCATTAAGTGGATTTTCAACCGCCCTCTGCTCCTCATTTTGGAAGTTTGTGGGAGGTAGGGGTGAAGTCATTCAAGTATCATCTAAACGAGTTATCGGTAATAAGATTTTTTGCCATGAAGAATTTTTAACCCTTGTCACTCAGGTTGAAGCGGGTTCTTAATTCCCGTCCACTTTGTGCTCTTTCTAATGACCCAAATGATGTTGAAGCTTCAGCACCTGCTCACTTTCTTGTTTGTTCATCTTTAGTCGCATTGTCTGAAACAGATTATACTAACATACCTATGAATCGTCTAAGTAGATGACAATTAGTTCAAAAATTGACTCAACACCTTTGGAGAAAATGGTCGTCGGAATATTTAAATAAGCCTTTGCATAGACCAAAATGGCGTAGAGGAAACATAGAGATCAAAGAGGGAGACCTAGTATTGTCAAAAACTAGCGAGAATACTGGAAATGACATCTAGCCAGGGTTGTTCAAATCCATCCAGGCAAAGATAACGTCATCAGAATAGAAACATTTAGGGATAAAAATGGCACATACAAGTGACCAGTTACCGAAATTTCTATTTTGCCCTATGTAAATTAATAAATTCTGAACTATTTAGAAACTTCCGTCATATTAAATACATATGTTGAAATTATATTATTTGCGATTGTGTTAATGTTTATGTATTCTGTATATTGTATAGATCGTGTATTTATATTGTTAATTAGTGTTATTGAATGTTTTCAAACATTCATGCAAGGCGGTATGTTGGCGCTTAAATGTGCAGCAACGCCATCTGTCTTGAAAGAACGAAAAGTGTTCAGTGGGCTGCGTGACTCCCAGCAGAGATGCATGTATAATTAACCTATATTTGACCATCGTCCTATATATAGGACAGCATGAATAATCTATCTCATACTCATAAAATATTTTTTCTATTGCGTTTGTTTTAGTATTACATTACTGTAAAAGGATCACTCATTACACTGTCTAATTTTTTATTTAAAATTTTTAAACATTTATTTATTATGAATTTTTTAAATATGCCAATTTTGAGGGTTTTTGTAGGAAAATGTATAAAATTAAGTTTAAAAAATTGGATGAAAAAATATTGAAATTCTGCCTCATATTCAATTCTGTAGATGTTTAACATTATGTATGGTAAAAATCAAGAAGAAAAATCAATAAAAAACATCTTTTTTTACTTCGTTTTTACAAGCGTCCTATAAATAAGACAGTGGTCAAATCCACTACTATATATTCTGCCATACAGGCATACTTATTACAGTGGATAACGCATTTTGTGTAGTGAAAATATGTACTGGGAAAATGCTCCGGATACTGGAACAGCCCTAGTTAGCCGAGCAATGCCACGAAACAGATACTTTGAGATAAAATATATATTTGCATTGTAATGACAATAGCAGTATTGATTCGGTTCGCTATTACGAAGTACGTCCAATACAGTATGACTTATTGAATGAAGCTTTACAGCAATTTGGTGTATTTTCTGAACATCTAAGTATTGATGAAAGAATGGTGAGCTATTACAGAAGACATGGCTGCAAGATGTTTATGAAAGGAAAACCAGTCAAATTTGGATATAAATTGTGGGTACTGTTTTCTTTTGATGGATATCCATTTCATATCATTCCATATCAAGGAGCGCAAAAAGACCCAATCTTATCTAGGTAAACAAAATTTGGGATTGTAAAGCAACAACAAATATGATCCTCAAATTTTGAAAAGAAAACTAAATCAAAAGTGCAAAAGAACAAAGTAACCATTATTTCAAGAAGTCGTGGAAAGTTTGCTGTCAAATGTAAAAAATCCAGCGCAGCACAAAATTTATATGGATATCTTTTGTACCTCCTATGGCCTTTTCATCAGACTCAGAGAAAACAATTACTTTGCTACGGGAAATGTAAAAGAAAATAGAATGGCCAAATGCCCACTAAAGTCAACCAAAATAATGACTAAAATGGATCGAGGTATGGCAGATTGGAAATCCGATGAGAGAAATGAAATTACAACAGTTCGCTGGAAAGATAATAAGGTTGTATCATTGCTCACAAATTTTGAAGATTCAAGATGCTATTCAAAGGTAGAAAAAAGAGTAAAAGGAGGCCGACAAAAAGTTGACATACCAGAATGCATAATTTCTTACAATAAGTATAAAAATGGTGTAGACTTATTTGACAATCATATGGAAAACTATTTCTCCTCTAACAAGGAAAAAAGTGGTATTCGATATTATTCTTAAATGCTTATGAATCTGCACTAATTGCAGCCTGGAAGATAACGAAACTGTTCAATCCAACAAAAGCTCTTGAACTTTTAGAATATCGAAGAGCTATTACAATAAATTATTTATGAATCTTTATACCAAGGAATTTAGCGGTTAGTTGATTAGGCACTCAACAAAGAAATCCATAATTTTTAAAGCCTGAGAGGGAACACATTATTGGGAAAAACCCAAAAGGAAGTCGTTGTCAACTAGAGAACTGCGCAAAAAACCAACAGCTATCTGCAAAAAATGTGATGTTGGAGTCTGTTTAAACTGTTTCTTACCATTTCATTTCAAAAAACCAGTTTGAGTACGAAAAAAAAATATTAGTGTCATAGCAGTGGATTTGACCGTCGTCCTATATATAGGACAGCATGTAAATCTGAATATAATAAAAATTTGGAAAGTTTTACAATTTTATATCTTTCCTTGTGTCTTTATGAAGCTAAACCACAACTTTTGAAGAAAAGAATAATTTTTTTCAATATTTGGTGTAATATTTTTGTGTATTTTTTTTTCAGTATTTGCAATAAAGTGGTTTTATTAAGCATAATGTACACCGTTTACTGTGGAGATCAGACGACTTGAAGATGCTGACGGAGGTGGAGGAGAAAGGATAAACTGAATAATTGAATCTTATTCGCTGATTTTTTCCTTTTTCGCCAAGTTTTCCTCTTTCATCTACAGGGGTTTTCGAAATTTTAACCCCTGAATTTTAACCCCCCGAACAGGGGTTTAAAAAATTGTCCACTGGGGTCTTTTTTATCCCCCCTTTCAGAATGTTTTTGAAGTGAGAGGCTAGATGCTGTTCGGTTTCGGAGGGCGACTCAAATGTGGGCAGAGCAAGCTGCCCCGTATGATAATTTTTGAGAGTTAATTTCTCGGTTTAAGACGGGAAAGTAGTCTTAGAATAATATGCATATAACTGTATAATAATTGTTCATAAAGGTTGTAAATATTATATGTTTCTCGTGTGCTCATTTAACAAGAACGTTACAGGGCGTTCGTTCGATTGGGTACCTGAAGCTGGCTGTTAACCTGAATTTTAGCTCGCAACTCAAAGCAAAATATTAGTCGAGAGACTGCTCATATCTCAAAAAACTCGTAAGTCGGGACACTCGTAAGTCGAGGTACCACTGTATATATACAGTGGAACCTCGATCTATCGTTTTTCAAGTGACCGATTGCACTGAACGATAAATGCGGGAACATAACAAAGGAATATCATGAGAGCCAGGATGAAAGAAACGACACATACGGGAAAACGATGATTCGGGGAACGATGGATCGAGGTTCCACTGTATATATACCGGGTGGTTATAATTAAACTTCCCCAATAAACGGTATCCTACAGCGCAAACGGGTGAACGGAATGCAACGAAATTTCGTATATGGACTATACACGAGATGCGCTCACGGAATTTCGAAAAAAAAAATTTAGTTCCAAAATGTCCACTAGAGGGCGACTTTTCGGGAAAAAACATGAAATTTAACACAATAAACGATCAAAACGGAATACAGAAACAATATTAATACTCCAGAACCATAATTATGAGTAATAAAATGTAAAACCGGGAAAAGCTGTCAGTTGTAGGAGAAAAATGTCGAGATTTGCATGCTTGAGAAAAAGAGAAAGCTTTATGCAAAACATGTTAGGGTATAAAACGTTTGCAGACGTTATCATGTTTAAGTCGATGTTTCCGGCTGTACTAATGACGGTCTCTTTAGTTGAACGTGCGTTATTGGTGAAGCTGTTTTACGAAAACAAGGGGAATGCTTCTGCTGCAGTTCGTGAATTTCGCCGTAGAAAGAACCTACGGCGTGGATCAATGTCTACTAAAGGTATCCGGACCTTGATAAAAAGATTTGAAGAGACGGGGGAATTAGGAGTTCAACCTGGAAGTGGCCGTAAACGTGTCACACCGGTACTTGTTGATGCCGTCAAGACAGCTGTTGACGCACAGTCACAGACATCAGAGTTTGGGAGCAGTAGCGCGCGTGCAGTTTCTCGACAGACAGGCTATTCTTACAGCACCGTCCGAAAAGTACTCAGAAACATAATGCACTACTTCCCATACAAGATCCGCCATACCCAGGAGCTGCTTGATAGGGACAAGCCACAACGTCTCTCATTCGCAGTCAGTTTTCTCAACAGAATGACTGTTGATCTGTCATGGCCTTGGAATATTTTGTGGAGCGACGAGGCTCATTTCTACCTCAATGGGGCAGTTAACACACAGAATTGCCGCATTTGGGCTAAGGAAAATCCGCGGATCCAGACTGAATTTTCCCTACAATCTCCAAAGGTCACTGTCTGGTGTGGATTCACAGCGACATTCATCCTTGGGCCATTCTTCTTTGAGGAAATCGATGAACGTGGGCCTGTCACATGTTCCGTTACGGGCCGTCGGTACCATGACATGCTGCAAACGTTTGTTGTGCCGCAACTACAGCAAAGGCGGGTCCTTACATCAACCATTTTCATGCAGAATGGTGCTCCCCCAAATACCCATGGGTCCGTGAAGGCGTTATTGCTCCAACACTTCACAGAGGAACGTGTTATTAGTCGCTCCTTTCCTAATCCATGGCCACCACGTTCGCCGGATCTAACTCCGTACGATTTCTGGTTATGGGGCTATTTAAAAAGTCTGGTGTATCGTGGAGGTGTTGCGACGTTGAATGACTTAAAGAACTCCATAACGCTTCATCTGCGAAGCCTCACAACTGATCAGTTACGATCTGCTGTTGAACACACTGTCCATCGACTTGAAATTTTGCAGGTGAATGAAGGTGGTCACGTGGAGCAGCTTTCCCTACATCGTCCTGGACACGATTAACAACTGCTCCTCTTGTGCAATTTCGTCCTAATCTGTTCTTGTTTCTGCAAACTGAACTGCTTTTGTTTCTCCCTTACCTTTACTTAATGTGGTTCGATGACAAGGTGATCAGAAACTAGTCAATAAATGTTAATATTGTTTCTGTATTCCGTTTTGGTCGTTAATTGTGTTAAATTTCATGTTTTTCTCGAAAAGGCGCCCTCTGGTGGACATTTTGGAACTAATTTTTTTTTTTCGAAATTCCGTGAGCGCATCTCGTTTATAGCCCATATACAAAATTTCGTTGCATTCCGTTCACCCGTTTGAGCTGCAGAATGCCGTTTATAGGGGAAGTTTAATTATAACCACCCGGTATATATAAAGAAACTATGGACGAAACTTTACGACGATATACGGAAACAGACGAACAGATATTCACGGCTTGTGGCTGGCTTCTTAAGTTAAATATCGTAGTCGCGCTGAGCAGCATGAACTCCAATCAAATAATCCTTTTGATAGTAATAATAAGTTTATTAACTATGCACATTATGATTATTTAATAGTTAAACCTATTATAACAAATGTAAAAGACTGGAAGGTTTTTACATATTTACAAAGAGCAGAGAGAAGGGATAGTGCCGGCCGATTCAAATCATATCCAATCTCTAACTACGCAGTTTGACACTCACGCCTACACAATGGAAATTTAGTTTGGTTTGACCACGGGATAATCTGGGGTGAAATATATGCCGAACGACAGCTAGGCGCCTTCACAGAAAAAAGGAAGTTAGTTGTATAATGGAAAAGACATTATTAAAAATAGAATTAATGGAACAGAATTGAAACTGATGAAGCGTTATGATGTAGCGTTATTATTACACCATATATATACATATATAAAATGGATATACATATATAATGTGGTATACATATATAATGGATATACATATATAATGTAGTGTGTACTTCAATGTATATACATATATAAAATGGAGTACCGATAATCCAAACTTCGGTAATCCGAAAGTCCGCTTAATCCGAAACCAAAAGTCAAAAAGAACTAAGGTTACAATAAAACCACAGCGATACTAAGAAATATACTAAAGTATGTTTCTGAAAATTACAAGAAAATTGAAAGTTAGACAACCAACTGAACTAATTATTACTGAACTACATTGGTTTGAAAAAATCTGTTAAATTTTTTTGTCGGTGAGAAGAATACCTTTCCCTTGAAGCCAAATCTCCAACGCGTCAGAAAAATAGTGTCCCCTGCTGTCGCGGCGGAGCGTTGTTCTATGTAGCGTAGCGCTACATCAAATGCAGCCGCGGCGTCTGATTAGGATATCCTCTGCTCGCTGTCACTGTCCGCTTTACCTTCACTCTCGTCTGAGACGTTGGCAAGTTCTTTCAAAACCATTTCAACAATCTGCTGATCGTCTAAAATCTCATGGTTGTGATCGACGGCTTGCAATCACTCATCCACATCATTTTCATTTGCATCCTCGCAGACAGAAATATTTTGTTAGCGCTCTCGTATCTGTACAACACTGGTACTGTCTGCCTCCTAATTTGGGTCGTCTATGAAAGTTAGACTCGGCAAAGTTTGTTCCAGGATTTTTTAACAGTTTCTGCCTTACAGATTCCCAGGATTCTGCTACCCAGTAAATGATATCTTTAATGTTTATCATCTTGAGCTTTTCAGTGATAGTGTTTTGTCTTCATCTTCGAGTATTCGTCTCAGCAACTTTTTCCTGTATGATAGTTTGAGATACTGCAATACATTTTGATCCATGGGCTGAAGCCAGGGTGTCATGTTTGGCTGTAGGAAAACGGCCTTAAAATTTCCACAAACTAACTCGCCTAACAATGTACTAGGCAGCGTTCCGCTCTCTTATCACCCATTTCGTCCCGAGATTTTGTTATGTTTAGACAGACCTTATAAAATAAACTGTGTGATTACGTTATTATCAAATTTAAGTTTATATTAAGAATGATTTTGCTTAATCCGAAAAGGGTCTGCTCCCAGTCATTTCGGATTATCGGAACTCCACTGTATATAAATATTATATATATATATATATATATATATATATATATATATATATATATATATATATATATATATATATATATATATGACACGGATGCTATTTTACACCCGTGTTAAATTCATCTACATGCAGTCATAGTGTCCGTATTTAGTTGGGCGAGTGGCAGGCATTTACTCAATAAACAATCCAGGATCTTTTTAATCCTTCTTTATTGATTTTCTTCAATTAACCACGCTCCGGGGTATTTTTTCCGCTTCGCCATTTTGATAACTTATTCGGCACGCAGCCACGCGATTCCGCGGTCAACAAGAATCCCTAGCAATCTGCCGCCAAAACCCATATTCTCCAGAATTCTTGCCGTCCAGCGCATGTGCAGACCCCTCCCTTCGAGCATCTGGAAGCCCCTTTCTGCTGACGTTCACTTTAACTCCGCGCCAAAAAACCTGTACTATTTTAAAAATAAACCCTTTCGCTAGAATCGCTCGCTTTTCGACCAGATTTTCGCCTCTAAAAGGAAAAATTCCATACAGAATACACGCGCTTTGCTAAATTGATTGTTAATTTCTTACTATTTTACCCCCCCCCCCCCTGTACTTCTCAATTATGTTTTGACACACACACACATATATATATATATATATATACTATAAAGATGAAATTATTAAAAACTAGTTTCTAAGCTTCAAAGACGAGGCAGTGATATTTATAAATTCTAATGTTATTATGATTAATGGAGCATGGTGATAGCATGACCAAAGTAATTTACTGTTCAAAATTTTTTTCTTTTATTGAAGACGCCTTGAGTGACTTTCTTAAGTGTTAGATGAACCGATAACACAGGTCTGCGATGAAAATATTTCCTGGAAAACTAAGCATTGTTTCTGATGTATTTTTGGACGCTGATTTCAGAAAAAATAACCTAAAAATTCTATCACTTACAGTTTTTTCACAACATGAAATTTTCTGTTTTCAATCTTTGTGTTTTTATGAATATACATCTAACATGTAATTTATTTTTTTTCGCCCGCTAAAATTCATTAATATATACATATAAAATTTTTTTGTTATTTTATAATAAACAGTTAATAAAATCAAAATATGTTCGATACACATAAATAAAAAAAGGAAAGAATTTAATAAAATAGTGTAGACAATGAGGTGAAGTTCATTCATTCTATCACTTCCTCTTATGACAGACATGTGGCACCAACTCTAAACTCAGATGTTACTGGCGCCAGGGAGACTGGAGTAGGTACATCCCCACTGTTCCGTTTTGTACTGTCATTCTTACTTACGAGTTTTGCAAATGAAGACGGTTTAAATTTTTACTGATTTTTATGTTCATTTAACTTCTAGAATACGTGTTTTTATAAGAATTTTCTTTTGCGATTTAAATTTTCGTTTTTTTTCAATTGAACCATCATACCATTTAATCAGTGATTGAAATTTATTTTTGTGATTGTGGACAGTTTTGTAAAATGGCTACAAGGGACTATTCTAATGACCCTAACAAATTTTGCTACATCTGCGGTGAGCTTACAATCAAGAAACATCAAAGAAATATTACAGATTTTGTGAAGAAAGTGTACTATGCTTAATTCGGTGTCAAGCTGGGAGACCAGGATAAATCTTGGGTCCCACACATCGTCTGTTGTATTTGTTCGGAAGAACTGAAACAGTGGTTGAGTGGAAAACGAAAATCTCTTCGCTTCGGAATCCCGATGATCTGGAGGGAGCCAACTAACCACAGTGATGACTGCTACTTTTGTTCCTTAAATGTGCATGGGTTCAACGCCAAAAATAGGAACGGAATTGTTTACCCAAACATTCCATCGACTCTGCGTCCTGTACCTCAATGGTCCTAGAATACCCATACCTAGGTCCCCAGAAAAACTTATATCTTCTGACTCCGAAGAAGAAGACGATGGCTCTGATGATGATTTCAATGCAGCAGGAAGTAACGATCCCCAATTCTTCTCACATAGTGAATTAAATGATTTAGTGAGAGACTTGGGCCTTCCTAAAAATTCCGCAGAACTACTAGGCTGTAGGCTAAATGAAAAAACTTATTAGCACCTGGTGTCTCTTTTTCATGGTTTAGAAGACGAGAAAAGGATTTCTTTTCTTATTTTTCTGAAGATGCTGATTTATTCTACTGCAGCAATATTCCTGGATTGATGACACAGTTTCAAATTGAATATGACGCGCAGGAATGGAGGCTCTTCATTGACTCATGCAAAAGAAGCCTCAAAGCTGTGCTACTCCATAACGGAAACAAATATGCTTCAATACCAGTTGGCCATTCCGTGCACTACATAGAATGCTACGAAAATTTAGCCATCATTTTGAACAAACTTAAATACAAGGATCACATGTGGACCATATGTGGGGATTTAAAAGTAATAGCCATGCTTCTTGGACTTCAAGGATGATATACAAAATATCCATGCCTCCTGTGTGAGTGGGACAATAGGGAAAGGAGTCAACATTGGATTAAATGAGAGTGGCCAGTAAGAGAGAAAATGGAAATTGGCAGCAAAAATGTTATTGAGGAAGCTTTGGTTGACCGAGAAAAGATTCTTCTGCTTCCACTTCATATAAAACTTGGTTTGATAAATCAATCGTGAAAGCTCTAGACAAAGAAGGTCGGTGTTTCAAGCACTTGCTTCATGCATTTCTTGGATTATCTGCAGCCATAGTGAAGGAAGGTGTCTTTGTGGAACCAGATATTCGAAACTTATGAAGGACAAAAAATTTGAAGCATGTATGACAAAGGTTGAAAAGGAAGCTTGGAGCTCCTTTAAAGAAGTTGTTAATACATTTCTGGGAAATTATAAGGATCCCAACTTCAAACAAATTGTACAAAGTATGCTTGAAAATTTCAAAAAATTAGGATGATCTGTCAGCTTAAAAGCTCATTTCCTGATGTGTCATCTGGACTATTTTCCCGTAAATCTTGGTGCCGTCAGTGAGGAACACGGTGAAAGATTTCACCAAGACATTAAACAGATGGAATGCAGTACCAAGGTAGATGGAACAAACACATGATATCATATTACTACTGGTCGCTACATAGAGAACAGCCGCAAGTTACACACAGAAGATCTGCTTCCACACGGAGTATTCAACACAAAAGAAAAAGGTACTACAAAGCCTTAGAAACTTGACTTTATGCGGCCATTGCTGAATATCCAGAATCATATGCTTTTGTACTAATGATAGTAAACAACTCAGTAATGTGGATTCTAAATATATATGTGAGTATTAAAGTAATTTTTCACACAAAACTTCTTACTTATTACTTTGTTTTACTTCCTAGAAATGTTTTTACATGGTATATAAAGCATTATTTTTCTAAGTTTTCAAACGCAATTTTCAAAAAACTGTTACGCGATGGACAAAAACGAATGACATATTTGAAATTAGTATACCAAAAAACATAAAAGTCAATTGCTACTTTGCAAAAAAAAATTTTTCACTGAAATTTTGCAGTCCTGTGTAATATAACAACCAATCAGAATTGGGAATGGTTACTGCGCCATTGTTATCGGAACTTGTAACATATTAAATTACATTGTGGGGTATATACCCCGCAAAATAAAGATGAATGTTTCATGAGATTATACTAGACTTGGGAACCCGTATCGTACGATTTTGCGTATGATGCGTGTTCGCGAATCTAACGGTGTCAGAATTTTCTAGATTTCTGGATATTTAATTAAGGCTCTTTTTTGCTGAGTGCAAGACCAAAGTGAAGTATCATTGTAGTGTAATGTTTGAGAAGGAATGTTACTTAAAACGCAGATATCGTACCCCGTGACCCTCCCTTCGCCAATCAGAGTGATTGGCGGGTGTGGGAGTCAAAATTCGAGGGGGTGAAGAAAGGAGAGTCAGTCAGAGAGAGAGAGGGTCTCTGGTAGGGATCGGAGGTCTGGCGAAATATGCAGGCTCGTCTCACCTCTGGTGAATTAATTATTCTGTAATTAGAATCGAGGATGTAATATAGCAGAGGTCTGACGAGATAAAGCAGGCTCGTCCACCTCGGGTTGTTTGTAATTTGAGTTGTTTGTAATTTTGAGTTTTAACTGTAAATAAATTTTATTTGTGTCATAAAGAAATGACCCGTTTTCACTACCTCATTGTCCCTATGCCATGGAAACAACCTTCGGTGAAGAGTGAGTTCACCACAATCATCTTCTTTGTAAAGCCCAAAAACAGCGAGTTTTACCTCAAAAACTACAAAAAAATTCCACCATAAATTGAACAAATTATAATTCATAACAATTATTATAACATCGCAAATAATAACTATTTGCAATTCCACTCTAAATTGAACATGGAGATTACATTTTTGCTCTCAAATGAAAACAGGTGAAAATGTGACTTACACCACTTTGCCTTTCACCGCCTCATATGTAAAAACTTATAGACAGCAAATTGACGATATCATACCTAGATTTAATATAGAGATAATAGTGATTGATTAGACAATAAATATTTCGGTGTAACGCACCAACAAAAGGCCAAGCCCTGTTGAGCCTACCCCCGAATGTAGTAACAAATTTGTCGCCCTCTGTCCTGAGGCGAAATGTAACAACGAAATGGAAGTCCAGGCTCCTCCAGCTAAAATTCCAAATTTCCTAAACAAAAAATATCACATCTTTTATCAATCTGAATCTAATTACACAAACGGCCATTCCTTGCAAAGGAACTGATAACAAAGACGAAACCTATGTACAAGGCTGCTGGGTACGCTGGAGATGTAGATATTGACAAATGATTAAGGCTTTATTGTCGTATATATTTAAAATACAACCTAATGAAAGCTCTTCTGGCTCCGAATATAACAT
Source organism: Dolomedes plantarius (assembly GCA_907164885.2). Classification (NCBI taxonomy): domain Eukaryota; kingdom Metazoa; phylum Arthropoda; class Arachnida; order Araneae; family Dolomedidae; genus Dolomedes; species Dolomedes plantarius. Next base: position 120,967,768 of record OU015501.1, read on the forward strand.
TCGGGCACTTATGAAATACGCAACCCTATACAATTAATCTTTTTACTCTCCAGCGATACAAGCTTAAAAGCTTGATCCTCCGTCTTTAGCTGAAATTTGAAATTTTTAATATCTCCCCCCTCCCCCCATTTTTTTATTTTTACTCTTGGGAGTAGCGCAGTAATTATGATTGATTTAATCTAAAACTACAAAATAAGGAGATAAAATGAAGGTAAATTAATTAAAATAGATAAAAAAAATTCAGTAGCAGAAGTATGTAATTATCATTTACTCTGTACTGATCATCCTATTTTTTTTAAGGGGGAGGAAGTACCTGCAAATTTGCCCTTCAAGTTGGAAAATTTCACAGCTTACCCCACATGTCTCAAGAATTAAATTTAAACTCTTGGCGGCAGTTGAGAACCTAAATTTAAATATTAAAGAATTAAAACATTTATAGAAGCTGCGCAGTTACACCCCTGTCGTCAGATGGCTTCTGTCTAATGACTTTAGGACATATGTGTACCGAATAATCAAAATTCTCGAGATAAATATAGAGCGCTTGTCCCTTATGTACTTAGACCATAAAAGGTTCTGTATAGCCTATGTAGAATGCATACCTATTCTGAATCATTCCGAAACAGAACAGAGGGAGTTGAAATTATTACAACTAATTTGTATATTTTTATTTTATTTTATTAATGTAAATACTATTTTTTGGGGGTGGGGGGGGGGTGGCGAATGAAGAATGTGTTACTTTTAAATAAGCAACAACAATTTTTCCTCATCATTGCTTCCCATTAAGGAGCTATTTGGAGTCGTATTGTTACTCATTTATTAAGAAGAATGAATATTCAAAGTTTTCTAACAACTGTCGAATCTGAAAATGCGTCTGTGTTCTGTCATCCCAGTTGTATCAACCCAGAATCAAGTCTCAACGCTTGATTGGAGACCCTTTCTCTCCAACCTATCACCTAGTTTGTTTTTATGAATATTTCCAATACAAAAGCAAAATGCAATTTTCGATCAGCAGCCTAAAAACTTTTTGGAAATTTACATATTAATCTTCAATAACTTAATATATTCTTATTGACATATTTTAGAGTACGATTTTAATATACAAACGTATTTTTTTCATTAATGTGAACTATCATTTTACATTCGAGAGATTTACAGAGGAAGAAAGTATAAAAATGAATGGAACGATGCTAGAACCATTCATAGAGTCTGTGCGGAGGACACTGTGTACGCAGAGAACACGTCTGCAAAAGTAATCGATATAAGATATTTTTACGCATTTCAGTTTTCAGTCGATATTTAATCGCCCTTTTCTTCACTTACGCCATCTTACAGTTGTTTTCCCGCCAGCAACCGTGTGGACGGATATTGTAAGTCATAATTTCTTGCACTCTGTGCGTAATAATAAGAATGAGATGATAGACTTACTGTGTTTTACATGCATCATGAAATATGTTGATATCTCACGTGGTTGTTGAAACGCTGATTCTTCGACATTAAATATAATGCAAAGATAAATAAGCCTAATAACAACTTCAGAATGTCTCCTATGTTTACTATTTTTTTGTGACGCCTACTTTCAAAATACCTCAAAATGAAACAATATTTCGCTCGTCAACAGTTCTCTTGATACATTATAATAAAAAAAATCTCCTTGTATTGTATTACTTCTGGATGAATACTGAATTTTCGAAAGTTTTTTAGGTATATGGAGCAATGTTTACAGCAAAGGGTCTCTGTTTACATGTTGGCTGGTTTTTTAACTCTCTTACTCTGTTATCTGCGTATGTTAATATTTTTTTCCTGATAGTTCTAAATTCAGGTCATAACTCAATAAATTTAAGCGTATCAATATCTACACAGCGCGTTTGGGTTTCGAATGCAATTTCTCTGTTCGCGAACCGAATACCATCACTTAATAAGATTACACTAAATTTCTGTAAGCAAGCATTTGTGGCTGTATTATTATCGGTATGAGGCATGTGTACGAATATTTACAAGTGTCTTCGATGGTGTAAATATTATTTATAGAGCTTAATCTTAGCATAACTTTCTCTTCAGTTGTAAGAATAAAAGAACTTTTAGTGGCCTATTCTACTTGGAATATTTTATAGTTAAACCCTCTAATAATTTGTTTAGTAGGTTTTACTTGCTAAATCTCCTAGGATCAAACTAAATATATTTGTGATGTTATTAGGGTAATTAAGAATGTGGATTGACCAAGGTAAGTTTGAAGTAACTATGGTAAATATTAATGAAGAATGGTATCTCTTAAAAAAAAAAGGGGGGAAAAACATGGTAATAAAATCTGGCATTGAACTGAAATTATTCATAGGTATGTTGATTTTGCCATTTGTATTAAATTTATTGTGGAAACCTTCTGTGTGGACAGTTGATTTTTCTGTTCATCTTGAATGTAACACACAGAATAATATTGATATCTGTGCTTTTGCTGATCTTTCTGTAGACTATTTAACTCATTTTTTAAGTGTTCTTAACATTTTATATATATATATTTTCATAGGACTTATATTAAAAAAAAATAAGTACTATGTATAAGTTTACTTTTTGGAATTTAAACTTAAGAGCTTTGAAGAAAAGGCTTTTTTCTCTTTATTGTATTAATATTGTGGGGCTAGGGAAATCTTATAATCTTATGCTCTTAGAAAGAAAATTACAGTGAAAGTTTTAGTTTTTGATTGACTGAGCTGTTCTGAAGTAGTTATTTGTCAGACAGAAAACTTTTAATTTATTTGTGATTTAATCATAGTTTTGTTAAATAAAGGGAAAGATTAAGTTATGAGTGTTCAGACTCTTAAGTTGGTCTTGATTCTTCGTGTGTTAAAAATTTTCTCTCTTTGACTTCATGCTTGCTGTAAGTTTGTTTAGAAACTATAGTGCAAATTAATAACTGCAGAAACCTCCTGCAGTTAAAATGATGGAAACATGCTCTACATATTTATTATCTTAAATCAGTGCTTCATTTATATAGGAATAAGGTTTCAGAGTTTTATTAGAAGAAAAATGATCAGTGAAATTTTTTTCTCTTTAAATAGTAATTATGTGTCTTATTTATATATAACTATAAAGTATTAAAAAGTATAGTCATATATCTTGTAGTTAATCCTAGAACTCTAATTGATCCTCTTTCTAAAAAACCTTGAGTGAAATTTTAATATTCAAAATATAATTATGTGGAACAAGTTCAGAAAATTTAAGATTTCTTACATTTTATGTAATGTACTTTATGGATCTTAATTATGCATTATTTCATTCATTCAAGATAAGCATAAAATAAAAATGAATTTCAGGACATGTATGCATGGTAACAAATATAGTAAAATGTAGAATGTAGTATAGATGATGTTATCTTACTAATGTTCTCTTAAACCCAAAGGGTTTTGTCTTATACATGCTTGACTGTATTTAGTAATAGCCTTAGTATTTCAAGGTCATTGATCAACCAGTAGTGCTAGTGAGGGGTAGTTGAGTGTATAGAATTAGTTATGCACTGTTTATGCTATGGTGTATAGTATATAGAATTAGCTACTGTACTGTTTACGCTTTGCCCCCCCCCCCCCAAAAAAAAAAAAAAAAAAAAAAGTAAAGAAAATTAATCCCTGTATATTTTACAGAAAATATAAGTTTTGGTAGCAGAATAGCTCTAGTGACTACAGATTTGCTGCCTTTTGAGACAAATTTGATTTACTTATTTTAAGATAGAAAGATAAATTTTTGGAAAAAGAACTTAATTTTAAATAAGTAAATGGAAAATGAGTCAAAAGTTGCTTTACCAAAAAGCCTTACTCAAAGAAATGTCACAGATTAATCAGTTGAATTCTTTCTTGGCATTTCACTAGATGAGTGGCTTTATTATTACTTTTAATTCAAATTTATCAGTTCTCCGAACAAACAAGATTGGCATATTTCTCCATAGTAGAAAAACTGGCTAGAGAAAATATTTGCACCCTCCTCCCATGAAAAGTAAAAAAAGAAAGAAATCTTTTAATTTTACTGTACTGTGTTCTAGTAGTAATAGTTAATTCTTATAGTTTGACTTTAAGCTCTAAGATAATCTTATTTTATAAGGTTAGTTTCCTTTTAACTTTTTCATTAAAGAGACATTTAATTATTTATATATTTGAAATTTCATATTGAATTTATGAAAATGGGTATAAAAGGAATATCTAATAAGGGTTAAAGACAGGCTATGTAAATATTAATTTTAGTATACATTACATTTTAAGCATTTGAACATTAAAAATTTCATAGTGGAAAAGTTTGAATATATTAATATAGGTGATTGGAAAGTTTATGTAAAATTTCAAAATTATGTTTTTAAAGTACATAACAGTGGTTCTACTGAGTTAAACTAAATTTCTCTCTGTAGCAACTATACTTTTTGATTTTACTTTGTTACTGTTTTGATCACCTGCAGTGATCCTTCAGTTTTTGCTGTTGCTATAATTATAAGTATACTTTAAATGTGGGTGGATTTAAAAAAAATTCCAAGTTATTTCTACTTTAAATTTACCTAAATGTAGCAATATGCTTCTAGATAAGTTCAATATTTAAAGATTACACATAAAATTTGTCAAAACTTACATGTTGTATTTTAAAATAAGAAATTAGTACCTATTAGTCTTGATTACACTTTACAGTTTTAACATGATTAAAATTGTTGTTTTAGTTTTACTGTTAAATTGGATTAAATTTTTAGGTTTATATGTTGGGATTTTCTAATGAAATATTTCTACATATGACTATGAAAATGAGCTTTAAAATCTGTTAAGTTCAATAAAAATATGCTTACTAGAATACTGCAAGTATTTTGAATTATTTGAATGTATCTTTAGTAGGACTTTATCCTTGGCTTATTCAAAGTTTGAATCATCTGTGATAAACTAACTTAATCTTATCCACACATTTTCAAGTAATATTTTAAAAGGGTTTTTATGAGAAGTGATTTCGATTGCTTAAGACTATTAAATATATAGATTGAGATTGATGAAAGACCAACAGAAAAACTTTTAAATTCTATTTTTTTTCTTGGGTTATTCTAGAGAATTGTTTTCATTAAGGAACAGAAAAGAAAAGTAATCTTTCTTTACTTCTCTTTTCGATGATAGGTATTAATTTTTATCTTGATGAAGATGTAGAGGAACTCTAATCTGCACATGCAAAATGGTGTATATTGTGTTGTATTTTCTGTAATTCTTAAGCAGGCCACATGATGGAAAGATGTGTCAGACAAAACATAGCATTTGATTCATTTAAGACAGTGACAGAGCAGGTGTTGGTGTCACTCATTTTTGTACACCGAAGTGACAGTTTGCGTTGCACGCATAGGTCTAGTGAATATTGAAACAAACGTATCTTCAAAGAGCAGAAAATACATATGTCCTGAATTCTCCTTGACAGATTTGGATGTCAAAATCACATTAAAACTAGAACTGAGCCAGTTAAAATGACTGGTTTTTACAAAGGTAGAAATGGGAATTTATATAAATTGGTAGGCTTGTAGCAAAAATTTTGGCTTCATATGCTAAATTTTATGCTACTATTCAAAAAGACTTTTGTGATAACCAAATACTGACAATGATCTTATTAAATCATAATTCACAGGATTCAAGATTATATATTTTGTAAAAACTTTAAGAAACTTAAAATCCTGACTATTATTGTTTAACACGTTCGCAGCCAGTAAAATTGATATATCCATCCTCAGAAGCCGATGTTTCTATGGTGTCCACCGCAACATCACTATCTCCTTCCGATTCGCTCATAGAATCCCAACTGTAATCTTCGTCTGTGCTGTCTTAATTAGAAAGATCACTCTTTTCTAATAATTCTAATATTTCGGCTTCAGTAAATTTTTTATTTATTTTCCTTTTCTTGGGCTGTAAAGGTTGCTATACTTGTACTGTCTGTCTTTTTTAAAAACGCACATAAAAAAAATTTAAACACAAAATTTGAAAACCATGCACATAAAATATAAAAATAATGCTTCACTAACAGGCTTCAAAAACCTATTTGTTCAACCTCCAAGATCGCACTAAAAATAAAGCATATAACTCATCTTAGTCAACAGTTGTCCCAGAGCATCACCGGCATACAAGGTAGCGCCATTCTGGCGCATCAGTGGCAGCGAACATGTTAATAAATCATTGTCTAATAAGTATAAAACTTTTATGAATGGTTGAGTATATGTTTAAATGTGTCGGAAAAGAATGACTGCTCCCTGATAGATTGAAATTACATTAACATAAGTGTCAGATAAGATAATGCTGAAATTTCAGATCCTAAGGATTTTACATATCATAGGCTAATCATTTAATGTACTGCAAGGTTATAGATATGTTCAGAATAAGCATGTAGCTAATTTTTAGCACGTCAAAGGGGCTCTTTGAATATCAGTAACTCTGGTCTCATTATGATAGATCTGTTATGGTCATGTTTTAAAAAAAAATGTTGTGAATACTTTCGTGGCCTGTAGGCTAGGTTCGGCTGTAATTTTTACCATGAGAAAATATAAGCTCAAATCGATTGAGAGGTTTTTAAGATCTCAGCAGAGATTAATATTAATTAGTTGAATGAAGTAACATATTTAGTAATAAAGAAGAAACATGGTGATTAAAAAGATGCTTACTTTTTTTGTCCTAACAAAGTGATGTGTTTGTGTAGACAAGGATGCAATGTGTTGACATATAAACATTTATAATAATATTACTAGATTATTGAGACACAACTAATTTTATGTGATCAAGACATTTCAAAAACACTTATGAAGTAAAGAAATATCCACTTTTAAAAAGAAAACCTAAGTGTTTTTGCATGATACTTTTATAAGCATGGTATGGAAATCTAATACAGCCAGTGTTGCAATGTGGGGTGGGGGCTAGCACCAATCTTGAAGTTAAAATAAAAATTCACCTGACTTGCATTTGAACACCTACAAATATAAATGTCATAACTAAGATGAAGCTTTTGGTAAAAGACTTCTTACAAGTTTCATAGTTATGGATTTAAAAAATATTTGCATTTTAAAAAGGAGAAATATTCCTTTTATTATTCTAAGGTGTATAAGACCGAGAAGTTAATTCTTGTTTCTACAGGCATTGGTCTGTTAAGGGGGGGGGGGGAATATGTAGCTGATACAAGCAATTGAAGCTTTAATATGAAAATGCCATCCTAGAAAACATAAATTAGCGCTTTTACTGCATGGTGAAGTAACTTGTGACCAGAAAAGAAACAGAGACAGGCCAAAGATGCTTGCTGCCTGGGTGTAAGAAACCTATTTTCTGTCCTGTGGGACAACTGTTTTCCTATCAATGGGTGTCATTGTCATATTCTATAAAAGTATTAAAAAGAAAAATTGCAGAATAAAAGACAGTTTCATGACTTAAATTCAATAGATTTTCTCTTCAGATATATCAGAAATCTGTGTTTGCTGTGTAAAGGGTGTCAAGTCCAAAATCGTAGTTTTCAGAAAAACGGGATTGAAAACTAACATGTTTGTGTTTTGTTTCATATATCCCAAATTTTCACTGATGAATAAAAATATTTTGGAGTGGAATTGGACTTAGCTTTCTATACCCTGCAGTATCCCTTGATTTTTCAAACATGCCTGGTTTGATAACTCAATTTAGCCCATTTTGGACTTAACACCCTTTACACAGCAAATACAGAAATATGAAACCAAAATTATAGATTAGAGACAAATTCGGAAAACTCATATGTTTGCTAATGTGGGGAACTTGTCAATGAAGACATGCAAATAATACATATGAATTATAGATTGTTTTCTATGGGGGCATTGCATAGGTAAACCTACACCCCCCCCATGGTGTCACCAGATTTAATTCAGCAAAGTAGCTTGCATCAACTACATTCCCACACACAAGAGAAACTATTGAAGTATATATGAGAACAAAGAAAAACACATACTAGTTTTAAGCTATGTTAATGATAAAAATTGTATTCATCTTTATCATAGCGTAAAATAAAATTTCCTTGCTATTCTGTTATTAATTTGTTAATGTATAGAATATCTAATTTGGAAATGACTTTTTTTTTTTCCCAAATGAAGTTAAAATATAGTAAGTAGTATTAAAATATAGTTAAAATTCAGTCCTCTTTCATTGTTAATTATGTAGGATTTTTGTTAATATAAAGCATTGTTAAAGATTTTACTTTCCTGACGTGACAATCACTAGGATCATAAAGAAAATTTTGTTACTCGAAGGCTAGTTTATAATTAGACCATAATATTTTAAAGTTAGCCATACAATGAAGAATTATTTTAGTCTGTTAAATTAAGATTAAAGTTAATAATGAGAGGAAAGGAATTTTATCCTCTTATTTAATTGAGTCCTTTTTGCATTTCAGTCCTGTAGGGTCATAACGGCTCCAAGAACTTGCCTTCATGCAATTACATCTAAAAGTAAGCCCCTCTTTTTTCATTCTTAGATTTTCTGCTTTTTATCATAGCTTTATTATCCTATATATTTGCTTACATTATTTTTAAAAATTAATTTTTTTAACTGTCTGTGCTTCTAGATTTGTTTTGCATCATAGTTTATATATTTAGTTCTATTAGTATATATTAATCTGGTTAATGATGGTGACTCATTCCATCACCAGTAAGGTGATGGCCTCCCCTCCCCCCTCTTCATCATTTTGAATTAGATCCTCAGCAGTATATTCAAGAACTCTGTCATGCTGATCAACCCATGCAAATGATCTTGCTTATGTCTACTGTTCTTTTGTAGACTGGTTTAATATGAGAATAAATTCCATCATGAATAGAAGTTTATTGTAATTCTTTGTGGCATTGTCCTGTCTTTAGTCCATTTGACTGTCATGGTATGCTGTATAGCTGCTAATTAAAATGATTAAAAAATATATATTTCCAATTAATATAGATATTTTACAGAACTAACCTATACCTAACTAAACTTCATAAATATTTAGCAAAATATATCGCTTATTTTGTTTTAACGATTATTTTGCTCATGTACTAAATTATGTAATATAACTTGAAATGCCAAGTATCAGTTTCAAAATCAATTTTCATTGATTGGTTACAAATAATTGCTTTGATAAACTTAATAAAAGGGGAGCATTTGTAGCAAGATTTAAGCTTAAGGGGATGAAATTAAAAATTGCATAGCACATTTTCCAGTGTTTGTATCTTATTAAAGAAATGACATAAATGTATATCCTTTAAGAAGAAAGAAAAATTACTTTTGAATTCTAATACTGTCATCAGATGTAAATTGAAATATTTAGTTTTGAAATATTTTAATTAAGTTTTGAATTAAGATGTTTAGCAAATAACTCGTCATGATTCTATTAATATTTCACTTATTCTATTTCATATGAAGGGTTACTTTTAATATATTTGTATATCCTTTATGAAACCTGTCAAAATGGAGTGTAATATAGCCAGTCTTAGATTGATTTTATGGATTCTGAAATGAAAATTATAAATTTCACAATTTTAGTTGATCCTTCCTTTCTCACCCATACTCTTTTGGTAATTAATGTAAGAATATGATTTTGAATCCTCAAAACTTGGATATTAATTTTTGGTATGGAAAAAGCATTAAGTACACAGACAAAAGTACTCTTCTGTTGAATATGTTTGGTGAAGTCTTCATAATTATGTCTGCTGCTGGGTATTTAACTTTCTAACTGAGGTAAAAGATTTGTATGGAGTGTTTTAAGTCTATACCATTTTATTCCATAAGAAAACTGAATTTTAAACTTTTCCCCCTCTTTAAACTATAGCACAGATTTTTGAGCTTTTTATTCAGGGTTTAACTATACCCAATTTCATAATTCTGAATCTCTAGATGATAAATTTAAAGATGTCTAGTGAACAGCCTCCATATTTATATCCATTAAGAAACATGCTTGGTAATCAAAGGATGATATATAAGGGTATTATTGTTACGAAAAATCTAATTTGATTTTGGTAGTTTTGGGGGAATATTTTTTTCTTTCTTGGATATAAATTTATTGAGACTGATTTAGAAGTTATATTCATTGATTAAGAGATTTTTTAACAAAAAATCTCTGGGGATTTATCTTTTTTAGGTTAATACTGGTGTCACAATCATGAAGTATTCCAGTGATCTTTCCATATTTTCCTTTGTACCCTTCCCTCTTCTCTACATTTCTCTTTTCTTCTCTTATTGTGGCTCCTTTCTAGAGGAATGGGTTCCCTTAGAGAGGCTACAGTCGTCTTGACATCCTAGCTTCACATGCCTAAACTGCCTGTGTGTTTGCTGTTCATGGTTATCTAAATGCGGGAAAAGAAGATCTTGGTAACTGAAGGAAACAGACTCATTACATTTGCTTTGGCTTCAGGTAAATGGACAGTGTACTGTGGTTACCGGTATAATATTGAGCTGGTTGGACTGACATTTGTCACTGGCCAGGCTAAGATGTTGGTCATTTGCTTAACATCTTATATGGACCAAAGATACTTATTTAGGCATTTATAAACCCCAGTTAACACTGATGCAAAATTCCGTATGTTCTTTTATGAGGAGTGATTTATACATTCCCTTATTTGGTTCCATGAGGGGTGGTGCAGCAGGAGTCTGAACATCCCAAAAGTTGAATATAGATTGTAAGGTAAAACATTTTAACCCTCCGCTTAGTAAGCAACTAACTTATTTTGGTTTGATGTACAGGAAGCTAGGTATTTTGACGATTTTGGAAAATATGAGAATTTGGGAAAGACTTTTCTATTCTTGATTAATAAATCTTTTTTGTCATCAGAAGGGGGTGAACAGTCAGTTAAGAATAAGATAATTAAATTTTGTGATCTCTTAAAGTTTAAAACAATAGTTAAGCTAATAAATTGTTTGAACTTGTATTAATGTAGGAAGCATTACCATAATAGATCAGTTCATGGCTCCTTAAATTTCTCAGGAAGAGATATATCATGATCAGTTGTTGCTCAGAAGAGGAAATTATGTCTGAACTGAAAGCATTGCATGGTTCATTAAATGAATAATTCTTAAGTGGCAAATGCATTTAATAAAACCCATGTTGTTGCTATATGATTCTTTGATTCACCTTCATTACCTTTATATGTCAAAGTTGGCTTTATCAAATGCTCTGATCATCCTTTTGTGTAAAATCCAATGTGGATTTAATGTCAACATTTTGGACACCTGAAGTGTCTTATCATGTTTCTGTTATTTGTGTTTGTTTTGTATAAGTTGGTCATGATGGTGACAGCTGAAACGAAGATCCAAAATGCCTTGCCTCTAAGAGAGAACACAGCATTTGTTGTTGCTAAGCCCCCTGGATTAGAAAATGCTTGACAAAGTCCATGAGGCTCTGTCATGTGAGCCAAAGGGAGGCAGCAGTATCCTGATCTTCAGCAAGCTTTGCTGACTGGGATACCTAAACAGTCCACAATGCAGGAAGGATTTGCAGAACAAGAGCAAGGTGAACAGACCTTTGTAGAGTTCTCAAGTGCATACTTTTGAATGGCCACTCCAAAGATGAGCCAGGGCAGATTGTATTGGTCTCACACCTCTAAAGAGCAAGGCCAGAGCAGGGCTCTTGGACGGATACCAGTGATACACAGCATTTTTTAGGGTCTTGTCCTGAAGGGACTGTTGAAAAGAGATTAAGTAAGGTATGCTCAAGCAAGGAATTTCATATCTGAAGCTCCTTGAACAACACCCTTATGCATGTGTGGTAGACAAAAATGACCCATTTTCAGACTGAAATTTCAATTGTTCAGTATACTGTAGATTATTTGTGAAAACTTGTCGACTATAACCCATTTTCTTTCAATAAAAAATCTTCTGACCCATTGGAATTTTATTGGTCATAGGAAATTGAAAAAAAAATTGAGAAAAGTTAACAAAAACATAGAAAATCGAAATAAGCAAATTTTGAGAAACTATTTCAAATATATTTTGGGTATATATTTACTTTGCATAATAACAAAACAAAATCTTCCTTACCTAGACTTGTTTTTTGCTAAATCTTGCATGACTAAAATTTCACTTTTAATTATTAATATGTATATGTATTTCATTTAGGTAAAAAAGAACAAAAATTAAAATAAAAAAAGAGCATGATTTTAAAATAAGCATCCTATTAAACACTGAAAATTATGAGCTTCATTTATCTGTAGAAAACTAAACTAAAAAAAATTCATGAGAAGGGTGAACCTGGTCCTTAGATAGTGTTTGTTCAATATTTGGTGAAATATATGAGAATGCTACTCTCATATCATCATTGTTTGGTTTTTATAGCTAATCATTTTGAAAACCCAGTCTCGCCTTGTAAGACTGTGACCTTATTTAACTATATCATATAATTTTAACATATAGAAAATGTAAAAAATATTAAAATGTCATTATAGAAAAGTTTAAAGCATGTTTTCAAATTAAATAATCCATTATGATATAAACTGACTTAAGACTATCCGTGACCCATCTCATTTTTTTCACGACCCCTCTGTGGGTCACAATCCACAGTTTGCGCACCACAGCTGTAGATAATCAAGCTGTAAATATGTTAAAGTCTGCAAAATCTTTTAACTGTTTCTGAGCTAAAGCTTGTAAGCCTTTCAATTCATATAAAAGTACTATCAAAGTCATAAAAATCATTATCTGCTAATTAGATTCAGTTTTCGAAAGTGGCTCCCATGATACCAAATCATACTATAGAGCAATTTCTTCTCAATAACTCATCAACCAGCATTTGTTAATAAACTTATATTACTAAAACCCATGTGCTCAAAAACCACTAAATCAATCATATCCTAAAAGTGTTACAGGGAAGCCTGTACCCTCAAGTAATTTCCTAAAGGGATTTTCATACCCTTAAAGAAAAGCTTTCTAAGTACCTGTATTAAACTCCTAATTAAACACCTGTATTAAACTCCCGTTTTGCCTAATAGTGAAAGTTAAGACTTATTTTCATGTCTTGGCTTTAAAAAGAAAACATTACTTTCAGAGATTATGCATTTAGCTGTTGACTCTGTATGGGATGTTTTAAAATGTATTGTTGTCCTGCTGGCTTTTGCATTTAATCTTAAGTTTTACCTGTTTGGATTTGGAATTTTCGTTATGTTTTATGTAACCTGGTGGGGATTTTTCTCCATTAAATAACATTTAAGAAACTTTTTAATTCAGTATCCTCTCTTTTGTAAGGCTTTTGTATGTAACTTATTATTATTATTATTTGCATTTTTGCTGTGTAACCTTTGTTTTTATCATCTGTTGGTTTAGACCTCTATGTCTGTAGCAGATTTTCTGCCAAAAAAAATTCAGCCTACCAACATTAACAAAAAATTTATATGCTGTTTTAAATAGTATTGCTATTTTAGTCATAAAGTTATAGGACAGTTAATATATAAATAATATATATAAGCTGGCAGCATCATCTGTTACATTAAGTTATCGTCCTATTTTAATCTTTTTTGTTTACAGTTATAATGAAAGTTTAAAATGAAAAAAAAAATAGAAAATTCATTAAAGATTTTATATAATTCTAGTTTTTTTTTTCATATTGACAGATTGGTACTTCAGTATTGCATTGTGAAAAAGGATAAGTCCAAGTGAGTATATGCACTATATATTACTGGAAAATTAACATTTTTATCAATTTAAACTTGTAATTTTATTTAATATATCTTAATTTTCAGAAGATGTTTTGGCGGTATAATCTTATTACGGGCTCTTGCATAGAGACTCTTTTAGATAAAGAGGTAAGAACAGCTCCATTCTCTGTTATATAATTTGTAAATGGTTATTTGATTAACAAAGCACATCTTGGTTGTCACCATACTTGTACTGAGACTCAGTGAGCTTATTGACAAGCTTTGAATAATGTATACTTAATGTGAATAGCATATGTCAGTTACCCATAGGCTTGTTTGGCTCCACCTTGGTTTTGGAATACTAGTCAGAGAATTTGAAAGCCTCTTAAAGCTGTTGAACAGAAAAAGGCAGATTTTAATGGACCCGTTGCATTTTCCCCATGACCAATAATGTGAATATTTATGCTTAAAAAATATCTGCACAATGTACATACTGTTTCTAAGTGTAGACAGTGATTGTACTGTGATATCAAACTCGTATGTAGAATATCCGTTGCTGGTATATCTATATATATAATTGCTGAATTTTTCAACTTTTAGTCATTCTTATTTTAATTTTCTATTTTTAATCAATATAAGGTCTTAATTATTATATTACATTTGAAAAATATTAATTTGATATCATATTTACTATTTAATATCATTTTATTATATAATATAAATATATATAAAAATCAAAAATGTTAGCTCGAGAAGCATCTTTAGGTTGATAGCAGAAGGATAAGTAATTGTATTTAAGCTATATACTCATTATATGTATATATAGGGTAAGTATGCGTAATATGAGACCTTGCCTAATATGAGACCCCAGCTTATAGGACGTATAAAGTGCTGCCGCCTGGTGACTGGAGTGTAAAACAGTAGTCTATTACATCATTCGTAATCAGTGAGTCAGTCGAGTGTTTGCAAGCGCACACAAAGGTACAGTATTTTTTTCCCTGAATGTGTGCTCGTTGACTTTTTTGCATCACCATTTTCATTGGCTGTTTTCACCTTTAAGGTTAGACTCTTATTAAAACTGTTAGTATTGTATAGGTAGCTATAAATGTGGAGTGTAAACATGTCTGTCTGTTTTTAAGCTAATGCCAATCCTAACCTAAAAAATTCATTGGCGTGTTCTTAGTGACTCCTGAAGAAATAAATCCCTTGCCTACGTTACCTGAGAAAAACACCTCGATACCAAGTAGGACCCGTAAAGCCGATATTATCACATCATCTATATATATAAAACAGTTCCGTAACTGACTCACTGACTGACATACAACGCAGAGACCAAACCGCTGGACCTAAAGGGCTGAAATTTTGCATGGAGATTCTTCTTATGGTGTAGGGGTGCACTAAGAAAGATTTTTGAAAAATTCTTCTTAGAATTTTTTAAATTAAATTTTTAAGCTGTTTTAGTGACTTTCTTTAAGTTTGCATTTAAAATAATAATTTGAGGGTTATAAAATTTATATCACGAGAAAGATCATAAAAATTCCTTTAAAACGAAATGTTTTTCGAATCTTTACCTCCATTTTCTGATTTTTGGTGAATTTTTAAAGATTAATTTTTAGAATTTAATTTATTAAATGCCTATTACGTGGTTTCATTTTCTGGTACTTTAAATAAATTTATCGTCACGTGCATAACAACTAAATAAACAAAAAATATTTTTTTTCCTTGCTAATGCGGCTGACGGTTGGACATTATCCAAAAAAATATTAAAATACAGTAAAAGAAATGTTCTACAAACTCTGCTATATTAACTGTACTATATTCTTTAGTATTCTTTATATTAGATTTAATTTGAATATTTTCTTCTACATTATTTTGTCTATAAAATTATCCTTTACGATTTTCTTATAAATATATATATATATATATATATATATATATATATATATATATTACATCAATTGTATACATTGATCGTCGTATTTATCATATAATAAATATATATATTTGGCATGAATTGCATACATTGACCGTTGTATTTAATTTGAATGTACTCCGTAGCGATGTACGGGTTTTCAGCTAGTCACCCTATAAAAATAAACTGATTTATAGCATTAATAAAAGAACTCCAGCATATTCGAAAAGAACTTTGTTTCCTATAAGAAAAAAAGGAATAGACCTAAAAGATAAGAAATCAAAGGATAAACAAGGAAAAGGAGATAAAGATAAAAAACAAAAGAATAAGGAAAAAATAAAAGGAAAAGGCAAAGGGGTCCCTACAAGAAGGTGAAACTTGAGGATGGAAGAAAATGCAACACTAGTTAAAAAAAAACAGAACGAATAAGCCTAATGATAGCTATGATGATCTCAGCTCATTTGAAGATGATGAAAAACTTTCTCTCCATGACAGCAGTGATGGTAGCATTGATGAAAACAAAGCTGAATGCCTTTTTTGTGGTTGTTTATTTTCAGAAAACAAACGGGGAGAGCAGTGGCATCAATGTAGAAGGTGTTTCAGGTGGGCCCATGAAGATTGTGGAGCTGACCAAAATTTTTATTTATAAACAATGTGAAAAGTTTGAATCTAAAAACAAAAAGTAAACAAAACCTGTAGTGTAAACCAACTAATTTCTTTAAAAAGTCACTTTTCTTTTTCACCTATTAGTGTATATAGGTAACTGTTATCTAATTATTGTGTATAGTTTTGTTTTTACGAACTTATCAGTAATTCTAATTCATATTTAGAGTTGTAGAATGGGGGTCTCATATTAGGACTACTTTTTTCAGACCCCCCAAAATGGAACACTTGTGTTTAGAATTTCACACAAGAAAATTGTAAGGTTATTTTCAATTTTCTGTCATTGTTATATGTAGTAAAATATATGTATTAAAAGGATATCAAGTTGGTACTATAATCCCTCACTTACTTTCCTAGTTATATATGAAAATAAAAAGGGGTCTCATATTTGGCATACTTACCCTATATATATTGTAGCATCAGGAACCGATCTAACAGCTTAAATTAAGGTGCTTAGTTTCTTTTTCTGTGTGAAAAGAGCCTAAACCCTTTTTTAATGTCACAGTATCATACTAATGAAATACAGTGGTATCATATTGACACAGTTATTGAATTAGAAATTCCTGTTTTTTATACATTTTGTTGTTTCATAAAACAATTTTTTTTCCATTTTTTTTTCCCTCCAAACTATTTGAGTTTTTCTATTAAATTTAATTTTACTTGTGATAATGCATATTTAATATTTTCTCCCTGATACATTACCCTTTTGCAGTTGTATCTAGTTTATACACAGGTATCATGCTGGTTGGAATCAGTTTTCATGGCATGAAAAATAGTTTAATGCAAGATATGCATTGTATTGGGGACTAAGAGCTGATGTACAACTGCAAAGAGTTAATGTCACAATTGTTGCATTCGTTATGAGTATAATGTAATTTTTTAATTTTAAACATTCATTATTAATTAACAGAGTATCACCCTAAAAGAGTTGATGGATGAAGAGGATATCCTACAAGAATGTAAAGCTCAAACAAAAAAACTGTTGGATTAGTAAGTTTGTTTTAATTATTTATTTATTTTTATAATATTTAAATTTCTAAGTATTGAAACCCCTGTCTAAGTTCTTGCAAGTTCTTATTTTCTGAGTGTTTTTTCCATTCAATTTATTTAATTTATAAGCAAAGCCAAGAACTAACTTTCTTGTGTGTAGAGCATGCTGAGTGAACAAAATCTGTATTTTAGCTGTATTATTTTATTATATAAGTGTAATTTCTAGAAAGTAAGTATTTGAAAACTATACATCTATTAGAGAATATATAAGGCCTTTAATATTCACTTAATAAAAATTGATGCTCTTCTCCCGAATTTTTGTAGTCATAGGGAGAATTCTGAAAATATTTGTTTGCTTGTAAACATGACATATTTAAGGGGGTTGAGATTTTTACTGTGGTGTCCATATTCTCTTTTACACTATGATCATGATTAATGGCTTTATTAACATCTGGCTGAAATTTTTAATTTCAGGATTAAAGTATCTGTTTTATTATTTATTTTAACTTTATAAAAAAGTTATTCATTTTTTTAATGTCATTTGGTTAGCTTTGATAACAATATAAAATTTCTCAAGTACTGACATTCTTTTACTGATTATTAATTTCCTTTTATATAGTTTAGTCCAGCCTGATATTTTAAATGAAATGGTATCATTAATTACTGAAGAACCTGCTGAAGATGATGATGAAAGATTGAAATATAGGTAATTATAATTCTCTTAATAATTTACCGACTTATATATATGGCAGCAGCTGTTAATTTTTTTTAATAATTAAATAGGTATTCCAATCGGGCATGTGAAATGTTGACATTTGACATCACACAAATTAATGATGCACTGGCAAGTAATGAAGCTGTGTTAAATAAATTGTACAACTTTTTGAACACAGAAAAACCTTTAAATCCATTATTAGCAAGCTTCTTCAGCAAAACCATGGGACTACTAATATTAAAGAAAACTGAGTTGGTAAGAATTTTCCCTTTTAGTAAACTTAGTGAATGTGTTATTGAATCACAACTAGTCATTTTTGGGGCTGATTAATGAAATTTGTTTTAGCTCTTGCTCTCTTGAAAAGTTTCTGAATTGTTTTATTCTGGTATTCTTTAGGTGTTTAACTTTCTAAAGGAAAAAGATTTTATCACTCTAGCTCTGAATCATTTAGACACTTCTGCTGTGATGGATTTGCTCTTGCGATTTGTGACATCTATTGAGAATAATGAGATGAGAAATATGGTTGTTAAAGTAAGTTACATTACTTAAACTTTATAAATTTAATACTATTTGTTTTAATTTTTGTTAATTATTACTCAATTATTGTTTTGTTTATTAACACAGAATACATTTGGTTCTAATTACTTGGAGACATGATAAAAGGTGCACGTTTTGCTTTTTGTCGTTTCTTTTTTACTGATTTTGCTTTAGCTAACAAACACCATTAACCTTTAAATGTCATGCCCGATATAGTCTCGGGTGTGGCACTTGCATTCCAAAATTTCCTGCCCAAGTCCCACTCGGGGTAGATTTTTTTTCTTGCATCTCATTGTCAAACCTGAATCTATCATGGGACAAGTTGTTTTAGGCTTTATTCAATACATAGCAGCACTAGTAGTCTATATAATTTTTGCTTTATTCAGTAGATGGCAATTTATGTACATTATTTTGTACTAAACATTTGATTTTTGCAATAAAAAAAAGACATTTTCTGTACCAAAATCATCAAAATAACTTGACAGTTAAAAGGTTAAATACTTTTGTGTCTTGGTGGGATAAGGGTATGTTAAATCTGTAGACTGGAAAGTCCTATGGGGTCATAGAGGGTGGGAGAAGGTAACAACTCCCCAGAAGTTGACCCTGGGAGCATTTGGTCAAAATTGAAGTGGTACCAGAGGGTGGTGTTGGTTCATCTATAGATTAAAAACAACCAACGATTCTTGAGGTTAAAGCTTGAATGTCTTCATTGACAAGTATCCTTCATTGGTAGAAAACAAACCATAATATTTATCACAGACGTGTTCCAAAATCTAACTTTGATCTAATGGTTTTGTTACAAGACTAATTATGTAATATTTTCAATTTTCCCCCCTTTTTGAACAGTTACAGTATTTAAAGAGATTCGATAAAGAAACTGTAACCATTCCTAAGATTTTTTTTCTTTTCTTTCTTTGGGGGGGGGGGGATATGGTTCAGAGTGGATTTGAATGACGGTGGAGAGTTGTTTTTCAAGTGACATACTACCTAGGGAATATCCCATTAGACTTGCTGAAATGGTGAAACTTCTTTATTTTTTCATAAAATATGCACTTGTGTAACAAATTCCGAATATTTATGTTTAAAAGTGCTGATTTCATGAATTAATTTTAGTCAGGCTGGTGTCAGCCTTGGGAATTTTGATGTATAAGCTCTTTTTATGTTATCTTGTGTCTTTTAAATGTATTCTTAGATTAAGTTTTTATAATTTTTTTTAAAAGTATTAATTTATAGCACTTTAAAATTATGCTTTTTATCACATTTTATTATATGTAGTCTTAAAATTTTAATTATCTAAATATATGTTGTTCTGTTTACAGTGGCTTAATGAACAGAAACTGATTCAACAGCTTGTTAGTCGAATAGATGTTGATTATGATGAGGAAGTGAATTGTAATGCATCTTATGCTTTGCGTCATATAATTAAAGCTAGTAGAGAACATATGTCTCTTTTACAAGAAAAAGCTGATTCTAATCCTCTTCTGGAAACTGTTGAATCGTAAGTAACTTTCAGTATTATAGAATTTTTAATATCTGTGCTGCTTGTGGGATTTCTTTCAAATGTTTCCCATCAAATTGATAAATAATTAAATACATACACATTATGTTTTGTTCTAGAGATTTATTTTTCATTGACTGCCATAAGTTAGGTTCTTCCGTTGTATGGATAATCTTTTGTATAAATCTGTTATGTCTTCAAGTAGACCATATAACAACTATTAAGGTTATATTTTAAAATGTATTTCAAGAAAATTTATGAGGGATGCTACTGGGGAAAATGTTGTGTAAAATTCTTTCATATAAGTTAAAGGAATTTGTATAGATTTTGAATTTTAGTGCATAATAGTTATTTAAGCCCATGATGAGAATAATTCTTTAGCATGCTGTGAACATAAAAATTTCAATACATCAGTTTTGGGAGTTAGATGTAAGAAATCTTGATTGTTAAAATAAATATAAAATGATTGTCTATATAATATCTATAATTTACTCCTCTCCTCCTTTGTTAGTTAAAGGTAAATGTATGAAAAGCTTGCTGCCCCCCCCCCCCAAAAAAAAAGCCGTTTTTAAAGCTGTCAGCTGATTAGTCATTTGCAAAAACACCTGTCACTGAAGGGAACTGTCAAACCATTATGACCCTTGAACTGGATTAGCATCATAAAGCAATGGTCAACTATATTTGGTCATTAAGTGCTAATTTAATGATAATCCTTACTTGAATGTAGCTAAGTTTATGCCAACTGAACTGTATTCATTGTAGTAAAAATAATACTGCTTTTTTTATTAATGGTTACTTGACTACTTTTCAAGAGAATTGGGTAGACTTTGTGACCAAACTTAAGACTTGTTATTGCTTGTAGACCAAATGTAAGAAGTAATCGTGCTACTATTACCTCTTAAATTATTGTTTCAGTGTTTTTGAAAACATTGAGAGTAGTTAGAAGTGAATTTAATGGACAAGTCTATAACAGATGTCTCTTATCAAGACAACCAATTAAAGACTTTTAATCAAATATGTGGAGCATTATCCCCCAGGGCATAACAAATATACATTGAGTGAAATAGATGGGAGGAAATGGGATCTAATTGCACAGTGGTATAATAAAACTCCATGACAATTAAGGTAAGAGGTTATGGACCAAAACATTGCAGACATATAAAATACTTCCCAGAAAGAGTTTAAAATGCATAAAATAAGTAGCTTAATAAGTAGCATGGTAGTAGCTTAATAAGTAGCATGGAATAAGTAGCTTAATTTCTAAATTGTAATAAGTTTTTAAAACTTGCCTGTGGGGGAAGGGACAAGTAAAATTTCTGCATAAAGATAAGCAATTTTTCTCATTAAATTTTCTTAACATTTACGTCTAAATATTTATGAACTATATTATGCAGCAAGAGTTATTGTATATCCATGAAAATGTATCAAACAGAAAGAAAAAATTGCAGTAGCAAAAATTTTATTAAGTATCGTATAAAATACAATTCTTAGACTTCTACTTCATATTTTGTTTGGCTATATATATATATATATATATCAAGTAATATATCCATATTTCAATCAGCTGTGAAATCTATTGTTCAGCCCTATCACCAAAAGTATTAACAGCTGCAAAGTGCGACCTATCTTTCAGTTCAAAATAGCTGTTCCAAAATAAAATTTATTAGTTGAGCATTGTTTTCTTTTGTAAGTTTATGTAATGCAATTATTAATTTGTATGAAATCTCTTGCAGAGTTGAGGTTGTTACAGAATTGTTGAATCACATGTTTAAAGATGTTACTAAGGAGAGTGCAATTGTCAATGGTGTGTTAGTTCTGTTGGAATTACTGATGTTCAAGAAACAAGGGTATTTTTAA
Organism: Dolomedes plantarius; assembly: GCA_907164885.2. Taxonomy (NCBI): domain Eukaryota; kingdom Metazoa; phylum Arthropoda; class Arachnida; order Araneae; family Dolomedidae; genus Dolomedes; species Dolomedes plantarius. The sequence goes on from OU015501.1 coordinate 120,989,519, forward strand.
TTTTATATATGTCGGTGAATTAAGAGTGAATTGTAATTATATTGTAATTATATGTATTTGATTAAATTGAGGCAATTTAAATGGCTTTTTTATCTTTGCTTTTTAAAGGATTGTTTCAAACGTGCTCCTCTTTATAAATATTAGGAATTATGATTATTCAAAAGAATTATCTTATGAAAATTAACAATGTAAATATTTTCTATGTATGACTTTTCTATTTTTTTAAATTTCAAACTGACATATTTCTAGTCATTTGAATGCATTTATGGTAATAAAGTTCTTATGCACTAGTTTTATGAATAGCTTTCTTCTGTACTGTTAGTGCTAACTACTGTTTAGAAGGCAAAAAATTTATTTTACAAACAAGCTATTCTTTTGTTTGTACACTTTTATCTTGCTATATATCATTTTAAATAAAATATTTTTCTGTTGGCACCTTCTCTCATAATTCCTGACTTCTAGTACCCATGAAATTTCCCTCTATAATTGTTTTCATAATGCAATTGAAATATTTTATTAAAATATTTAAGTTATAAAATTATGGAAATCAAAATTCATTGTAATTTTTTTAGTGTCTAAAGGGGAATTTAAAGTCATACCTTTTCATTAAAATTTTGGTGCTTTCTATATATTCACAGGGCTATTTTAATTTGTACATTACATTTGATTTATGTTAGGAGGTCTTTGTTTAGTATTTAATGTATTAGTTTAGCTTCTGTTTTTAGGTTGTAATAGATAAATAGTGTTAATGCACTGAAGTATTGAATTCTCCATACTCCATTTTATATCTTTTAAGGCATTAGGTGGCTTCACATTTGTAGTATTTATAAGTAAAAAATAAGTTCTGTTTATGAAATTTCTTTTAGAATAGGATACTTATAATTAGATTTTAATACTTGATAAAAAAAAAGTACTTAACAATTAGGAAATCTAATTTCGAAACTTCTTTCCTTTATGATAACCTGGGTATTATACTTCATTATTTTTCAGGCCTGCTGGAGTTCAACAAATGCCATCCAATCAGAGTGATTCACTTCTTCAGACTGAAAATGCTCCGTCATGCTATATGGCTTTTTTCAGAAGTACAGAGTCAGAACAGATGACAGCTCTTGATGCTGAGAGATTATCTCATGGTGTAAATAATGTATTAACTGCTGTTACCCCTCGATTAGAGGATTTTCACAATCTTCTTTTAAAACCTCCTGTTGTAAGTTCATATCATGACATGTCTCTAGATATTCAATTTATATTAATGATATAGCTTTTATGCTTTTAGAACTGAGAATGTTTAAAATGTATGGTTCCATTTTAGCTAGAGTAGTACACTTGGGGAATTCTCTGAATCTCTCATTAAAAAATTTATTGATCTAAAGGAAATTCTTGTGTGTATTAAATACACTATATTCACAAAAGTTTCTAAACACCCAGGGTAGGATCAATGAGATACATTATTAGTATTGTCTCAGCTTACTTTTATCCTTAGCAGCCATAAAGCATGCATTGAACATCCAAGGTATGCATTCAAAAATTTTTGGAAACCAGCTATGTGAATATTTTACTTGTTTTGTGAGTAATACTTCAACCAATTGTTGTTATAGGCCCTTGTACCAAATCTCATTCTGTGCTCTAATCCATAAATAGCAGGGTTCATATGGCCCATAAAAGTCAAAAAGTTTTAGATCCTCAAAAGTCCTTAGTTTTTTTTTTTTAAATTGATAGTAAAGATGATTGCACCTAATTACCATACTTAAAAATGTTGAACAGTTATTGAAGATTTAAATTGGTTCCCAGTAAGACAAATTTGATTTATGGTTTGTGCTAAATCCATTTCGATGAGGTAAAATGGTCTCTGTATGGCTTCATCATTCAAACTTTGTATTTCCATATTATCTCTCTAAATTTTTATGAAATTCTTATATAAAAGTCATGCAACTCTCTTTTGAAGATCCAACTGTGATTCTGCATTATTGACAGTTTCCCCTAAATTTTTCATTTAAATTTAAAATTTACATAATGGAGTATCTCATAGTACTGAGCTTAAACATTCAAATTATTGTATTGTTTTTAGGTATCCTTGTTACTTTGATCATTTAGTAGGGCCATGGAAATTGCTACTTATCATGTACTAATATCAGTAATTTTTCTGAACAGTCAGTGATCAAAATAATGTATATTTTTAGTTGTCATTTTTCCCAGGGAGATAAAATTATGTAGAACCAGACAAATACTACTTTAATATTGTCCTTCTGTGATGGACTATGTGAAATATTCTAAAAGATTTTGCCCCTTAAAAATCCAACCCACCATTTGTGAGAAGTGCTTAAATTGTTAGTTTTTTTTAAAAATAATCGTTACTGATGATAAATATCAACAGTTTTGAAGTCTTTTTTGTTAGCTGGAGAAAATGTATTTAAGAACAGAATTATTAGGAAGTGCCTTGTGAAAAATCTAAATACTCCAGGTTACTATTGTATTTTGAATGAATTGGGGTTTCTCTAGCAACACATTTCATTTGCATTTCTGAGATTAATTTTTATCTAATGAGTTTTATCATTCTTTCCATCTTTCTGCTATTTAGCCTAAAAAAATTTTAGATTTGCACTCTGACCAGGTATAAATAGTTAAATTTTACATAACTCTTAGAATGGCAAGACTCCTGTAAAGCTCTCTTAAAAAACCATGAACACTTTAAATAAGAGTTGTTGTTGGACTGATGTAAATGATTATTTGTTATATTTTAATATGTATTTCTCAGACACTATCTATTAACATTGATTTGAATTATTGATTTTTATACAGAAACCGCCCATAACATTAACTATTGGACGTTTAGACCCACCTCTTGGTTACTGTAGATTAGAAGTTGCTCATTTGCTTTCAGCCTTGCTTTCTACAAATAATCATCATGTAAATGTCAAACTAGCCTCTCTTGGAACTTTAGTTGTCCTATTGGTAAGCATGTTTTGAATTAAAAGTTTTCATGTTGTTTATACAACTTATCAGATGACTGTTTAAAACAGTTATTTAAAAATTTCTGACTTATCCATCTTGTTTTAGAGTCTTTCAGATTTTACACTTTGTTTTAAATATGTTAGATTTTTATAATACAAAAGATGATTTAAAATTTTCCTTTTTAGATTAAAAATGTTAAAACAATTAATTTTTCATTGCAACATAAAAAGTAAAAAGTGGGTAATATATGTTTTACTTATATGATTTTCCTCCTTTGGCATGCCGTACTTATTTGTTTCATTGAGTATTTTAGTGATTGTGTAATATAAACTAATACTTAGTACTTAAAATGGAAAGTAAACTTTTAAAAATATTAATGATACTATTTTAAAGCTGAACCATGGCAGAGAGAATGGGTTGAGCACTGGCATCCAGGACCAGAGTCTGTAAATTCAGTGCTATTGCTGGCATAGATGTGTTTTGCTGTTTGGAATTAGCTTTAAACCGTAGGCCAAGTCTATAGGTCCCTTGAGTAGCAAAAGATGACTTTACCACTCTCATCTAACCAACCATTTTAAAATATATCAAGTGTAACTCAAATATGTTATAGTCAGTTATCAGTAAACACAACACAATTATCTACAAATAATTCAAATATCTCAAGTTTACACTCAAAATGAGTATTTCTGGAACAGTCTGTAATCTCCTTTACTCCTTTTTTTATTCTGTTAACTTTGTGTTTTCTTGGGATAGATATTTGGATTAGTGATGCTTTCTGCAACTTTGTCATTAAAATATAGTTAAAATCCAACAGTTTTGGTTCACTAGTTGGTTTGGATGACAAAGGTCATCCTTCGCAACTTAAGGTACAGGTGTGTGGTTAAAAGTTTAACAGTTTGCAAAAGCTTCTAGAAATGTTTTCGGAACACAAATTTCATTTGAAATTGCATGTCTACTCACCCTCCCTATCATTGATCACAGTTTTCATATTCTTGTCACTGTCATCCTGTTTCCATTTTTTTTTCTTTTTTTCCCAATCTTTTCTTCTCAGTATTATTAACTGCATGTTGTGAAGTATCTTGCTCACCAATGTTGATGGCAAGCTCATCATCTGACTCTTCATCGTGAGGGCAGATGTCTCCTCCAGTGGAAGGAGATCCCTGCCTGGGGAGTACCAACTTTCTTCATCATTTAATCAGTTATCCTTGCTCAGTTCTGTATCGGAAGGTATTGAGTAAAGCAGCAAAAAGCTTAATCTATATATAACATTCCTATTGAAAAATGGAAAAATATTTATTAAAATTAAAGGTATATTTACGTTAGTCTTAAATTAAGAGTTAAATTTATTGACATATAATAATATATAACAAGCACTTAGTAACAATTTATAGCATATTGAGCTTAATTCGAAGCAAGTTACCATAATGTGCAATGCAAGAAACATATTTCAATATTGTTTAATTTTTAAAAGGATTAAATATCAAAAATATTCCTTAAACTTATGTTGGATATCTGCAAATATTATTTTCAAGTCATCTAAACTCAGACTTCCAATGTATGAAAAGTTAACAAACTGCATTACTTTGATATCCCTTGTAATTATAATTCTTAAGAGAGGAACTTGTGAATAGATTGTAACTATTCAAGGATCACAGTGATTTTATTAAGTTATTGGCAAAAGGCATTCCTTATATTAGCCATTTGGAGTTCCTTGCTCTAATTTTTTTTGGTTTGTTTTTTCTTTTCTTTTTTCTTTTTATTAAACAAAATTTGAAGACATTAAAAATGTAATATAACGTATGCAACATTTTTCTTTGTTTAATATCAAGTTCATTTAATGTTTATTATAATATAAAATCTTTCCCCTTTATACAGAGATCAGGTCTAAAGCAGGTATGCTAAGGTCACATTAGCTCCACTGACATTTTTCATCCCCCCCCCCTCCTCGCATTTACTAGATAAAGCACAAAATGCATGTGTATGGTTTTTCATTACCATTAAATTAGGATTATTCTTGAATCACATGAGTTTAAAAGTTAAGTCTTGCCATTTGTGGCATATATGTCTGTGTGGCATTTACAAGAGAAATTTTCTAGTTTCTTATCATTCAGAAACCAACTTTCTATTTTCTTTGAAGGAAAATTGCCTCTGAGATTGGTGTCAGTACCCTGTATCTCTCCATTTAAAATTCATTTATATCTACCAGTCATATTTTTTTAAATCAATGACTTTTAACTTCCAGTACACCAAGGCAAATGAAAGTCACATCCATTCCTACCAGGCAAATAAAGAAATCCTCAAAACATTCTACAGCAAGCATATAGTTTTAATCACGTGTGCATATATATATATATATATATATATATATATATATATATATATATATATATATATATATATATATATATATATATATATATATATATATATATATATATTTATTTATTTATTTATTTATTTATTTTATAAATATATGAAACCTACATGATTTAAAAAAAAAAATCCATATGGCTCCTTCAGCATTTTCAAAATTGTGCCTGCAGCAAAAATGGTTTTTTTCCCGAAAAAGTAATGTAATATATGTTTCCATGTTCTTTTTTCATTAATAATTTCACATTTTCATACATGTCATGTGTACTCAAGCCTTTTGACTCAAAAGTTTATAGGTAGTCGAGAATTTCTGGAGTACAAGGCATCTGATTGAAATATCAGATCTTTAAAGTTTTGGGGAAGAACATTCTGTCTATGATAAAGAGTTAGCAATATCATTTTCATGCTTGCATTTCTTAAATAGACAATTCAATAATCATGTTTAAGGGTGAACCAGTTGCTATGATGAAGTAAACAATTATATTGTTAAAATGAGAGAGAAATACAGGGTCTTAAACTGTCCATTTAAAAAATACGGGTCTTTTTCAAAAATTCAGTAAAATATGGGCTACTGTACATCAGTGCGATACCTGATCATAGAGGTCTATAGAGGGTCACAAAAGTTATTAAAGGGTGATCCATTGAGGAATTGTAAGCTATTAAAATGTAAAATATAAAGAGGGGAAAATATGTTCTGTTTTAGTTCAGAGGGCCAACAAAGATTATACCAAGAAAAGAAATTCAAATTTCGGTATTAAAGATTTTAATTCTTAATATACCATATTATGCTTTACAGTTATATATCTTTTGAGATTTATAGTTATAAAGAATTATATAAGGCTATATGTGTGTGTGATAGAAAAATTCTGTATCTTTCATCAGTACTGAATGTGATTTACCCTAACACCAAGAAATCTTTTCATGATATCTGTTTAGTGCTACTGGAAATGTTTAGTTATCAGTTTTGCACTATATGCTAATGCACTGTATAGTGTAAAACTATATTAAACATATTTCCAAAGTTTTTCTTTTCCCTGTATGGAACAATTTGTTTATGCAATTCAAATTTTATTTCAGGATATGTTTTTCGAGTATTCATGGAATAACTTTCTCCATACACATGTAGAACATGCTATTGGAAGAGTTGTTACAAATTCTTCTACAGTTGATAATGAAGGCAATAAAATTCATCCTTTGCTGGATCAAGTAAGATTTTTGTTTTGTTTTTGCCAATGCATTTTTCCATATGTGAGCTGTTTTGCAATAGTTGTAAATATAAATTTTATTCATTTTCATGTGAATATTATTCATTTTTAGAAATATCTTTTTCATGAAATCCATTAAAAAATTATAGTGTTTAGTAGTGTATTTTGGATACATTTTACTCTCCCTGTTTGTTTTATTGTGTCAGTAGTCATACCATTAAGTATTTACATAATTTAACATTTGGTTGAATGTAGCTGGAAGAATTTGTTTTACAAAAATTAAAGTTATGGTTATGGATGTATTAGAATTTATTTAAATTTTTGTAAAATTGTAAGTTATTTTTGCCTACTGAGAGGAGAAATTATGTTCATATAGACTGAAATTTTTTGTGAGATTTCTTTTAAATATAGCTCAGTGCCTTGTACATTCTTATCATCTTTAACTATATTGTCATTTTATCTATCTTTGTGACAGTGCTGAGGAGTCTAAATATAATTTATGTGATTAATGATATATTGATTGGACTAAGTGACTTGCAATCCATTGTTCCTATTTTTTCAAATGATCTTTTAATGTATATTGCTTTTTATGTTATAGAAGACATCTTGACATTAGTGCCAATCCACTATTGGTGCAAATGCATTTATGTTTAAACAACAAAGCAACATTATTACAAAAATAAATAAATGAATAGAAGGAAAATAGAGCTATAAAATAACTTAAGGATTAAATATTATACTTTTTTGAGGTGTTAGCTTCTAAAATTTAATTACTCTCTAGCATTTCTTCATAGATTAAAAAACTTATCTTGCATACAAAATGAATTTTGATGTTATTTAAATATGACAATTGCTTGCTAATGAAGTATTTTAATTTAGATAATATCTCAGTACAAAATTACAATCAAGATATTGGAAAATTTTGAAGAGAAACCTGTAAAGTAAGTGTAATAAATATCTAACATATTTTGTTACATTAAATAATTTATTTTTAAAATACTGAATTTATGATTGAATTTTTCTGATTTTTAAAAAAAATTTTACTTTATTTTTTTTTTTTAGAGGTAGCAAAAAGGGATATATGGGACATCTTACAAAAATTGCCAATCGCATTGCTCAAAATGCAGAGGGTCGTGTGAACAGTACATTAATTCAAGAGAAACTAAAAGGTGATTTTTAACTTTTAATTAAGATTAATGGATTCAATGTTGATATTTTCTATCTGTGGCATGTTAGCTCCGAGTTTATAATAAATAAGAGATATTTAAAGAATTTAAATATCTCATCTGATATTATCTCTGCTTTAGGTTAATAAAGCATCAAAGCTCTTGCTTTGTGCATTCAGTCTTATAGGTGGGAGGATGTTATATCTTTTATACCTTTTAACTGAAGAACAATTTTAGTATAAATATTCTCCCCCATATAATATATGGGGGAAATAATATATATGTCATATCCCCTATATGTCATAGATTGAGAGGAAATAATGGTTTTCCTTGAAGCTCACACGCAGAAGACTTTGAGCCATAAATTTAAGTCCTTTAGGAAAACACAATTGTTCAAATTACATTAGTGCAAAATCTTAGTGGTGTTCATTAAAAAATGTAATATTCAGTTGATATTTCAAATACTTAAAATTTTATTTTCATTGGATTGCATTGGACTGTATTTGGATTGAATATAAAAATTCAGCATTATATATGTATATATTTGACCACAAAGCATTGTGATACTTTTGAAGAATACTTGTGATTGAAAATGTGACCCTCCATACTTCTGTTTCATGAAAATTACTCCCCCAGTTTCAGAAAGTGATGAAATCTGTAGATTTTGTGTTCATTTATTTGATAATTTATTCTATGTATATGACATGTTATTTTAAGTACCAAACTGAAAAGATATTTTAAGGTTGGGGAAGTGTTTTGACTTGATCTTAAATTATGTGGTTGCAGTTCCTCATTTGAAATGCTTTAATCCTGTCTTCAAACTTTCTGCTTTGTAGATTTACCAGAAGAACATCAAAAGCAGTGGGAGACTTTTGTTAATGAAACTCTAGCTGAAATCAATAAGAAAAATACAACTCAGCCTGTATGTTTGTTTTCTTCATCTGTTTATTGTATTTTAAGTTCCTAGATTCTGCAGAAGTTTATAATTCTATTATTTCCTTTTAGCCTAGTGGCACATCTTTGTCAAATGCATCAGTTACTAAGGATTCTCCATTCGGAAAGGATGCTTCAATACACTTGGTAAGTATTTATCAGTCACATTTGATATTTAGATCATTCCCATGCTGGTATCTTGCATTGTGTAAGTCTTGTATATATTTAAGATGAGTAAACCAGCACACATCTGCTCATTCTTAATGGCTCACAAAAGTTAATGACCGTATTTAAATTTTTGTCTTTGATCTGGCGTCTTCCATTTCATTCACCCCTAGCAGGAATGATTATAGTGGATTTTTTGCCATTCATGCAAGCAAATTTCAAGAATCGGCTTTTTATTTAAAGAGTGAAATCATTTGATAATCCATGTACTTCAGAGATTTGTATCTTTTGAAGAACTTATTTCAGATTTTGTTAAGGATCTTCGTGAATGGTGAAGACTCAGGTCTGTAGAAGAATGTATTTTTCAAGGGCATCTGTTGGGTACAGTGAAAATTGGGTTTGTTGTTTTTCATATTTTCTTTCCATTTTTTCTTTTTTTAACAACAAATGTTCAGGAAGAAAGCATAGGGTTTTTTTTTTTGTGGGGGGGGGGGGGGCTTTTTGAAGTATGAGTTCTTAGAGAGCTATGATTATGTCTGGGACATAGTCAGCTCTTTTGTTTTTGTCTAATCTTTATATATAAAAGGCAAAGTCTGTGTGTGTGTGACCGAGTTTTTGTCTGCTCGCGGCACGGCGCAAAGACGGCCGGTCGGACAGTCTTGAGATTTGACACGAAGATGCCCGCCGAGGTCACATTATGCACCTCGAAGCCCTTTTTTCGATTTTTTAATTAGATTTTCCGTAATTAAATATTTAGTTGCGATTTGGAGCTCCCGGACGAGTAAAAGGTCCGTAAATCCTAACGTATCCGTCCAAGAATTTTTTTTTTCGGACGAGCCTATACGGGAAAGATGACACTATACGAAAATCACAATTAAAATTGTCTGTCTTAATTTATCGATTAATTGTGATTTTTTTTTCGATCGCCTGTACGCACCCGTTTTTCGGGAAAAAACGCGATTTTGGCCACAACCCTTTTTTCCAAATTGTCGAATCGATACGTAAATGTTGTTACATTTTTATGAAATTTTTATCTCAGAGACCCTAGACATCACAGTTTCGAAAGCCAAAACCAAAATTAATTTACAAATTGTAGTTATTTTTTAATAATTTATTTTATGATTCGGAAACTCTTGCGAGAAATCTCATTTTGGAGATTTTGTTCTTCATTTCCGGACGAAGGTAAAGCAGGTGAAAATAGGCATGTCTTTTTCACGTCAAGCACGTGATGTGTTGGGGCGTTTGTTTTCTATGAGGGATTGGGTGGTTAAAGGAAATCGATTACTGTTGCAGTGAAAATCGATTAAAAAATCGCATTTAGTAATGCCGTAATTTTTTTGGCCAACACTTAGTTAATATCATATAATTTGTGGTGTGTTTGTGGAAAAAATCTATGAAGATTTCAAAGAATTTCAGCACAATAAACATCTTAATACGTTTTTCATCTCGCTGACTGTTGTGGAAAGTTTTAAGTAATCCTATGTCAAAAATTTTGCCAAAATGTGCCAGAAAGGATTAAATTTATATGGGTAAAATAATGTATCGTGGTGAGGAAAAGGATGACAGCGACGCCCATTGACGAAGGGTTAAGGCTACTAAAAAATTGGTAATTACATTATCCGAGCAACGCCGGGACGGGTACAGCTAGTAATAAATATATGAAGGGTCCAGGGGTAAAACCACTTTGGTCCCAAAACCTCGTTGTGAGTAAAACAAATTTGAAGTTGGAGTAACGTGGGTTTTTTTATGGAATGCCGAAACTTTATTGCTATTTTTAATGGCTTTAAAGTGATTCTGCCCCAGATATGAATGGACGTGGTGTTAGTACTCCTTGAAAGCTACAAGATGGCACTGCTAACTCATTTTCGTAAAAATGGCTGTAAAGTCATTTTACCCCAGGACCCTTCATATATTTATGAAGGAATGAGTTTAAAGTATCCAATAGACTATTTTATAATATCCTGTATACTATATATTTATAGTATCCTATATCCTCTCCCATATACTACTCTAAAATGTTTGTAGGGAAAGTTGTAACATTGTATAATTCTATGTACATAGCTCTCTCTTTTAAATAGAATGTACCCAGAATGTATTTTGCAATGAACTAAAAGTAAAGTCATACTTTTGGTCTTTTTTTTAAAAAAATCATTATGTATGTTTACACTGTTTTGTGACTTATAGCTGTTTTTAAAAATGTTTTTATCAAACTATCTGATTATCACTTTACAGGAAATGACTAGCAACTTTGTTGACCAGTTTGGCTTCAATGATGATGAATTTACTGATGCTGATGAGAGTTTAATGTAAGTTTCCAACTTAACATTTATTCAAACATTTCAGCATGTATAATTTTTTAGTGATATATTTTTTTTCTTGTATTATAGCTATGCCAGGAATGCCTTGAATCCACTGTCACAAAATTTCTCCCTTAATGATGGAAATAGCATGGTAATTTTGATTTTTTTTTTTGTTTTTCTGTATTACAGAAGTAAAACCAACATATATTAGGTCTACACTAACCAACAATTCAAAGTGAAAATTTTGGCCAAGGCTGCAATTTTCATAGGCTTTTTACCAGTCCCACCTGTAAATATGCTGATTTTCTTAGAATTCACTGGCAGTTTTCAAGTAAATTTAGTCACTCTAAGTAATGGTGTTTCAATACACTTTTAAGGATGTGTAAGATATATTTATAATCACTTAGAATTATTTTAGTAGCTTTATTTTAATATAATTATGTACAAGCATAGATTCCTTTGTTATCATAACCCTGTTTAATATTATGATTAATAAAGTAGTAAAATCCTTAAAAAGATTGTGAAGACTCAAAAAAGTAAATATTATTGATTTTTGATTACATCAATGAAATGAAGGGAAAGTCTAGGGAATTTCGTAGTTGGAAACCATGTTTGCTGTTGTTTTTCAGGCCTTTAGTTTTTGTTTCCTCAGGAATGTAAAAGTCTTGAGGTCATTAAATGGACACTTTATATTCTTAATACTATCATTAGATAAGTCATCTGTAGTATCTGATCACATCTATTTTTCATTAATAATAATACTTAAAGCTCTGTCTGAACATTTTTCGTGAACAGTTGCCATTTATTTAATCTTTAAATTTTCCTGTCTGACAGCTCTTGTATGTGCAGGAAAAGAGGTACAGCCAACCTAGGGTTACCTAGGGGACCAAAGTTAAACCTAGGGGACCTAGGTCAATTTCTTAGTTGTGGCATTATGTCTGGACTGGGACCAGGTTTGCTGTTGGTTTCAGTTTGGATAGCTCCTATTTAAAAAAAAAAAACAACTGAAGGATATTTGATGGAGTGATGTCAGTAGATAATAAAATACTGTGTTTTAACTTGGTAATATTAGTTATCAGTGATCAACAGTCAGCCAATTCTTTTTGAAAGTGGTTCAATTGTTGGATTTTAAAAATTATCAACTGTTTCTTAAGTTTGTTTTAGTATCACATTTGTACAATGTATGAATTAACCTTCACATATCTCTGAATTATTTCTTGAATGATTTGAGCCCTGTTTTCCCTTTATTAGTTTTTTTTTCTTATACAAAATAAGTTTGATATTTGTTTCATTTTCTGTCAAAAGAAATTGAGGAATATCAAATAAAAATTGTAATTTTTAATAGTACTGTGCATAGCTTTGCCATTTGGCTTCAGAGAATTTTTTTTTACCTGTTTAGATGTAACAAAGTGCATACGTAAAAAACAATTGTTTTCGATATTTCTCCTGATTTAAATTTTTGTTAAATATTGTATTTTTATGACTAAAATTTTTTTTTCAATTGAAGTAAATTCATGCATTGTAAGGTTAAAGGAATTTTGTTTTTGTGAGACATATCAATATAAATATTTTTTAAGAATTGTTTAAATCTCGCCTAAGATCACTTACATTTTTAAAAAAGGGGCTCCTTAAAGTCTTTATGAAATCCTTAATTTTGGACCAAAAGAAGTTAGCTTGTGAGTCACAACTTCAATCTAATAATCTGATCTTATTGATTGAAAATGCTCTGTTTCCTTAGTGTGAATGGGATTAAAATTAGAATTAACATCAGCATATTATGCTTAGTTGCAATATCTATGATAATTTTTGCCTTGCTGCTCACATAGCCTTGCTGCTCACATAGTATAGTAGTTAGCTTCCTGAGCAGCCACACAGTGGGCTTGTATTCAAACCCCGAATAAGGCTTGGTCATTTCTGTGTTGTTCTCCTCATTGGGAGCAATGTTCGCTCACCTTTATGTTGCTCCCATAATAAAGTGGCCTGTATAAACTTCATGGGTCTTCATGGGCCTGTGTCAGAGAAGTACCTACTGTCAGAGACAAGTGCCTGCCGCATTGGAAAAAAAAATTAAACACTTTTAAAATCAATATATGATGTTGCTTTTTTGTATTTGTTAGATGCATGTTTTCACTTTTATGTTCCATATTACAGAGAAGTGCCGAACTTTTTGAAGATGTGTGTCGTGTGAAAATCAATCCTGATGGAGATGCTGTTCTATGGGCAGACAGAGACAATTCACCCACTTTCAGCACATGTTTTAGAATGACGTAGGTATATCCAATGATATATTTCATATTTTGATTTGTGAAAATAATTTCAAATAATTTCATTTCATCATATCTATTTTACAGTAGCAAACCTACAGATGATAACAGTAGTGATTCAGATGATGAATGTCAAGTGTTTGAACCTGAAAATACTCCAATTGGCTTGACTTCAGAAGAAATGAAAATGGATGTCGATAATCACGAGGGTAATTATGATACAATTTATTTTTCATGTTTTGTTTAAAATTATAATTGAAGAGAAAAATGTGTTTGGTATTTTCTTAAAAGTGAGAAACTAATGGAACCAAGAAATATGTCAGAAAAAATGAATGTCCATGATCCCCTGAGTGGCAATTTTTGCTATTTTATATCTTTTCTCTTGTCCAGGAATATTTTTTAATGTATAATTATTTATTAAAATTTTCATTATACCAGTTAACCGAATAGCTCCTTACCATTTTAAAAGGATTTTGAAAATTTAAATAAAAGGTAAAACTTAAGTTAACAAATATTTTGCAATATGTCTATTAATGCAAATTTGAGAATCCACTCACTGCTGAATATAGTCAGTATAATGATTATTTAGGTTTTTGTTTTCTGATATCAGTAAAAGTCTTTAAACCAATTAAAATTAATTTTTACTATTATAAGTTTTATTGTTTTGTATTGGGAATTACTAAAAAATTACCACTAAATTATAATTTTTTTTGTGTCATTTGTATCTGTAAGAATCAATAGAAACTTATAAAAATTTATTAGTATTTTTGAAAATATTTCTATAAAGTTTTTTTTTTTTTTATCATCAGGCATTTTAAGCAAAGTGTTAATTCTAACTATTTCTCCATTATTATTCATTATATAAATGCATGTTTAACTTTCTTAGCTCTAATTGGATAGTTTTATAATGTTCATCAAATAGTCTTCAATTTTTCTGATGAGACATCAGTATAAATTCATTTTTTATAATTTTTTTTTTCAAAGTTTTCCAAAAAAGTCAATCGAGTTTCAGACACTCTAGAATTCCTCTTAAGATCTAAGAAGGGAAGTTTTATTTCCCTATAAAGTATTCATTTCTAAATCTCATAAAAATTTCTATTAAGCTGTTAAACATAGTTAAACTTTTTTAACTGATGATTTAAATTGCTCTCGTCTCTCTTTTTATTGCACATGAAAATTTCCAGAAAAAGAGCAATATCAGAATTTTTTTTCTTTTTTTGTTCTGATTAGTATATCTGAAAGGAATGAAGTTTTCAAGTGTTGTACATAGTATTGGTTGATAGTGTTTTGTTTTCACTAGTTACATATTTTACCATAAGATGTATTTTGCCAAGAAATTTGTGTCATTTGTTTGAGACATATTTTTGTCTGAGTTTTTACTGAAACATGTGGACTACACTGGAGTCGGTCCAGTTATTAAAGAGTGTTATACATTGTTTTATTGCATGTTGCAGTGAGTTAAGAAATCCTAATTTGTAGGATGTTGTTTTTGATTTATGAACTTTGAAATTAAAATAATATTGAAGGTATATTTGATGGTGTGCCTATGGATGTTGTCCCTGCAGCCCTCCATAATCCATGGGAAAATACTGAATCCAGCAGTTCAACTTCTGATGACCAAGGAAATTGGGCAGATTTCAGTAACTTCGCTGCGTTTGGGGCTTCCACTTCTGACAAGTAAGTGTAATGATGCTTATACAGTAGTAGTGGTTAATGTAGGCCTTATTAAACCCTTAAAAGTAATATGGACTCTGTGTTCTAAATTATTATTGCAAAGTATGTCAAATGTTAATTGATTTTGAGAGAACACAAGTCCGTAAGTTTTACTAAGAGTGGGGAAGAAAGGAAATACAGGATTTTATCTTACTAAGTCTGTCTATGCTCATGAATCTAATTATTTTCCGTTTTAACATATTACTATTGTGTTCTGAAGTATCCAGTTTGTATATATCCTTTTAAATGGGAAGTGTGAATGTTTCTTTGCCTGTTTAAGTTAAATATAAAATATCCCCACTTTTCATGACTTTATTGATTGAATCAACATTTTACATACTGTGTTATTTAAATTAATTTTGTTAAACTTTATGCTGTATAACTTGTCACATGCATATCATTTAATAAACTCAATATATTATGATTCATAATGCTATGAAATGTGTATATTAAATTACATTTTTAACACAGCACAGCTATTTTGAAAACGACATGATTTTTTTTGTTTTCAGCTCTGATGCTATGAGCTCCACTGTATCAGTTGCAATGGAAACTTCAGATGGTTCATCATATTTAAAATGTGGTATGTTAATTTTGATTAGAGAATATATATTAATGTAACTTCATTGAATTCCAGTTAAATTATGCTATAGTTATTTTTTCTTCATGTACATTTTCTGATTTTTGTCTGTTTGGGCTTTGTTGTATTTTATTTATAAGATATTAATCTATAAGAGTTGTATACATGCAGATATTCCAACTGTTATTAATTTTCTGTACTTGTTTTGGATTTTGATGATTTGCTTTGGATTTTTCCTATTTGTTACAGACTTCTCTTATTGTTACAGATTAAAAACTTGTTTGAATTTTGTATAATACAAAAGGACATATATTGTTGCCAAAGATCAAATGCTTTTTAACTTACTTTAGCTAAAATTCCTACTTTTCTACACCGTGATAGGCTTATATTCTCTATTTTCATCATAAGTAGTAAGCAATTAGCCAAACCATGGGACTGCAAGCATTTGGCTCTGTGGCTGTGGTGTGACTGCAAAACTTTCAATGAAAACTTTTTAAAAATTTTTACTCTAGCTTCTCTGTTGTAACAGATAAGTACAGCAACTCTGAAATCAGATTAAGTCAAAATTATTTTCCTAAAAACATGTGCTATGAGAGAACCAGTACTGAGGATATTACTGAGAAAGGTAGGAAGTAGCATTACCGTGATAGATATATCAATAAATGGCCCTTTTGTTCTGTCAGAAACATCTTGGGAGTACATATTTTATCAAACATATAAAAATGATTTCAGTAATGCCCATAGATGAATGTGAAGATTTCTTCTATCATACATTTACAAGGCTTATGAAAAATAAAAATGTGAGGCTTTTAGTAAGTTTCTTTGACCCAATGCTAACAGTGAAGATTCAACCCACATCTTGAAATCATTTATTTATTAAATTTTTTTTTTTTAGTGGAGCAAAATCTGTTAATTGCAACTGCTGATATGCCCCCCCCCCCCAAAAAAAAAAAAAAAAAAAATTGTTTAAAGCAGTGTTTTCAGACTAGGTTTGAAAAAATTTCTGCTGCATGAGAATTTTAGTTACTATGAGATCTGTATAGTTGGCTCAAAATACTGTCTAGCGGATTCTTTCAGACATATATCAGAAATTGTTCTCTTTTGGAACAGATGAAAAGCATGATGCAAATGAAAGGAAACTTTCTAATAATACAGTTTTCTTGTTGCAGTTTTGAGTTGGCAAATGAAATTGATTGACTTTTACAGCTCTTGACATGAAAAATCTCATTAAAAGTGTGTGAGCAAGAAAAACTTTTGTCATTTTCTTGTGGTTTCTTGTTCCTACAAGCTTAATTTTAAAGTCTTTTTTTTGTTTTTTTTTGTGTGTGTGTTTAATGTTATGATCTGTTCATTTGTTGATCATTATATTTGTAATTACCTCTTTTAGCTGTTACTGAAGTTGATCTTAGCATGAATGATCAATGTCAATAAAGTTTTCAATTTTTTGCTTCTATCTTATTCAGATTTTTACCTTTGCATTCATTTAACTTCAGACTTTACATATATATATATATATATGAAAATTTTCAGTTTCAAGTTCTTCGCCAGCATCTGGTTCTAATAGTGTCAGTAATGCTTCAAAGGAAATGGAATCTAGAGATGAAAGTTCATCTGACAAGTATTACATTTTTCTTATTACTTTTATATATTTCAAAGTTTTCTTGTATATGGCTATTTAAATCATATATATATATATATATATATATATATATATATATATATATATATATATATATATATGTGAATTAGTGCAATCTGCCTTATTGCATGTTTTCGTAAAGTTGTGGTGTTCTTGGTTCTCATGATCCTTAAAAGTCTGTAGTTCTTTTTGTCCTTGTAAATTCTTGTAGGATTCGACATAAAATTATGTAAGTCCTTTATATTTTTACCCCCAGAGTGATGCAATAAAAAAAAAAAAAAGAAAACCCAGTTTGGACTTAGACCAGATATACTGACATTTTCTTTTTAGATAGCACCTGTGGTTGATTAATCAGAAATTTTTTAATTTTGCAACTTAGTTGTGGAATTAAAATAATTTTGGCTTTAACTAGTTAGGACAGCAGTAAATGATCAGTGCTCAGCTCATTGCGTTTAGTTCATTCCTTCTAACAGAAGAGTGCCGGACGATGGCCGAATAGCTAGGGCGCTGGCATTCGGTACCGGAGTCTGTGGGTTCGAGTCCCACTCTTGGCATGGATGTTTGTAGCCGTTCGGAATCGGCTTTAAGCTGTAGGTCCCGGTCTAATTAGCCCTCGTGTAGCAAAAAATGACCGTAGCGCTCCAAACCAAACCAAACCAAATCTAACAGAAGAGTTAGGGTGTGGTATAGCAAGGGAAAAAGAGAGAATATTTTAATTTCACAGCTGGTTGCTACAGACTTCTTTCAACTTGCAATTTTTGTCTAACAATGTATGACATTAACTATATTGGAAACTCAATATAATAACATAATTTAAGTTTCCGGCTCATTCCCAATACACGGTGCCGCAGCTTGGCGATAAGTTTTTAGAATTTTTAAATTTTTGCCAATTTGGCGATGAAAATGTCAAATGTGGTTTGTGTTTGTTAAATGCTTTTATGGTAACCATTTATTGCTCCCGATTTGAATAAGATGGCGATATTTTTTTGGCGATGTTTTTTAGATTTTTGCCAAGTTGACGATAAAATGCCAAATGTGGTTTGTGTTTGTTAAATACTTTTAAGTTAACCTTCCATTACTTCCGATTTGAATAATTAGCAGCCAATCAGAGCTTGTGATTTACTTGTAGACCAGTTTAATCCGGATTTTATGTAACATGCTTGTTTAAAAAAATTAAACCGTTGAATGTTCTTTTTGGGATTGCAGTTCCACTGCTCGGAAGTACTTTTATTTGCTAGGTATGGCTTCTTTTTCTAATGGGAGGGTTGATTTGGATTTTGTTTGGGATTTACAAAATGTGGGTAAGAGAACTATTATAGATTATTGTATGTATGTTGAGTTAATAGCTGATATTTATTACTGTCCTAATTGTCTTAATTGTAATTTTCAAATGACTAAAACTGAGAGGAAAGATCTGAACATTGCGCTAAAGGATCCATTAGATGTGGTTCCCGGTTCGAAGAGAGTAAATTGGATTTGATTACGGGTTTAAAATTAACTTATTTATGGGTAAAAAACGCTGTGTTCTTGGATTACAGACGAATTGGGGGTATCCCAAAACACCAAAAAATAAACAAAACATATAAGAATCTAAACCAAAAGTGAATAACTGGTAAGAGTTTTTTTAAATTTTAACATGAAATAATATAAATGACAACATGCAGAGCTTTCATTTTTTTTATTATCTGATATATTTAACCAAGATGTATTTTATGTTTATTTAAATGAATTATTTGCAATATACTGACTTTTTTTAGCGGCTGGGGTTGCCCCCCCCCCCCCCACACACACACACACTTAACAAATTCACACACTTAACAAAATCATTATTTGTCAGCTTTTATTTTTGTATTTGTGTGTTTTGTGCTTTTCTGTGGTTGTACAGTTTATTTGAGACTATGCGTGTATTTGGGACTTTCCCATTCCAAAAACGCACATTCTGCTTGGGCGACTCCCCCCAAAAGAAGAAAAAAAGACTGCCCTTAATTAACTTCATTTATTTTCTGGATAATTTTTCAATGAAAGTTCTGCATGTTGTCATTTATATTATTTCATGTTTCCCTCTGCAATGGAACCGCCATCTTTGTTACGTCTCCCATCACCAATTTGACGATGGGATGTAACCTAGATGGCGGTTCCAATGCAGTGACATACAAGGGGCACCATGTATTGGGAATTAACCAAGTTTCCTCACTCTCCTGTCATCTAACAATTAATTTTCAAGAAACAATATGGTCCAAATGGTTATAGCTTAGACAAAACTAAAAACAGTTTATGAAATGGCATAAATTTATGTGAATGGCAACCAGAATCAGAATTTGAAATCATGTAAATTCATGTCGGTGGCTTCAATTGTCTTAAGTTAGTGTAGAGTAAATTTTATTATCACTAAGAAGTTACGGCATCCTTCTTGGCAAAGATTTGGATTGTTAAATAATAATGCTGTATAATGTGATACAAAATTGGTATTTTATGAATACTAAATTGAGCATGTATAAATTAAATTAGTAAATTTTAAAGCATTGGTTTAGTGTTAATGCATAGTAAGAACTTAGTCAAATAACAATACTATGAGTAAAAAAACCTAGGTATGTTACTGTTATTTTATTATTGTTTATAGTTTTGAGATGTGCTTAAAATAACTACAAATCTGTAAAAGATGAAAAATTTCTTTCAGGACGAAGATCTTGTCTGGTCTTTTTGATGAAGAAACATGTTCTGCTACTGTTCACAATGGTCCTGTTTGAGTCGTATTTGTTTATAATTTAAAAGTCAACACTATTTGCCTTTTAAGTAAGGCCTGTTAAAAGTAATTTGGCCTCTAGAATAAAAATTGGACACTTTTTGAAATCCCAGTGATTGTCCATGCAATCTGTGTGTGTATGAATTGAACAAAATGTATTTTGTAACCAAAGAATTGGCATCTAATTTTTGAAATGTATGAATCAGGTATTATTCAATAGTGAACTTAGCAGAGTAAACTTTTGTAAGCATTTTTTCTTCCTTTTTTTTTTAATTTCTTGTTTAACTTGGTTCACGTATAAAATTAATTTCCCAAGAAACTGTATGCAATGTTACCTTTTCTCAAGTGATCCAGGGCTGGTCTCTGATATTGTATTTCACTGAACTGAAGTTCAGAGCCTGATATGAATATCTGCACATGTTTTCTGTTTCTATAGCTGTTTTTGTCAGTTTTAGTATTAGCATTGAAGTAAGTAAATGACAAAGTATAAATAGATGAACTGTTTATTTTATTAGTGACATATTTTGATTTCATCCTCTGGGAGAAAAATTTTTAAAGCAAGTGTCCCTATAAATTTGACATGTAAGCTGTTTTTCAGTTCAGCTGTAATTAGTGACCACAGTTATATTTAAGTAGAAGCTACTGGATAAGATTAAGAGATATATTTTTAAATTGATTTGCAGTGATTCAGTCACCTAAGGGCTATACTAAGTTTAGAAGATTTAACTAATATTAGTCTCTTCATCCTCCCCCACCCCACCCCAATATATTTTAAAATTTGCAGCACTCACCTTTTGAATGCAATTCTTTTTGTAGATGTGTTAGAATACTGTAAACAATGTCTATATAGAGTGCATTCAATATATTTTTGTAATCATTAGCTATTGTTATATACATATATATTCGTGTAATTATGTGTGTGTGTGTATATATATGAGTTTCCATGTGTGCGTATGTATGTGTGTGTGCATGTGTGGGTGTTAAGCTACCTTTCGCTGAAATTCAACTGTTTTTGTGCCCAATAGCTCTTTATTTTTAATCTGAATATTAGACAAATTTTCGGGAAGGATAGATTTTTCTTTTTCTCACATTTTAATCCATGTATAATCACATTTATGTTCCAAGCAAGTGTTTCTAATGGTAGAACGAATTCATTTTCAGTCTTGAATCGATATATACTCAGTAAATTTTGTTCGAAAATTATTTCCAGAAAATTGTTACAATTTCATTTTTTAAGTATATCTTTTTGAATCTTGAATTAAGTGCTGATGAAAACTACTCAAAATATCTGTGGAGACTGTTTATTCTTTTTCTGTGGTAGTTTAATTGGTTAATGTGAAATTAATGTTTGAGAATTCATCCACACCATGAGGCTATGTTGCTTTTTATTTTAATGTTTTATTGTAAAACTTGTTATATTTTAAAATTTCACAATTTATCTCTAAATGTTTGTAGGGGGAAGTTATTTTCTTTAAGAATTTTATTTACAATTCTCAGTCATGTTGCAGAAAATTGTTTTGACTTAGCTAATCTGTTGAAAATTGAGGAATGTTAAACGTTCAGCTATAGAGATTAGATTGATTTATTCATTGTTAACTCTGTTTTTGATATTGTTGTGTAGACTTTTGTTTTTATGTCTCGCTTGTTGTCTTTTCTGTAAGTTGTTGATATTTCTTAATTTATTTTTTAAAAATTTTGCACATACTATTAATTGTATGCAATTTAAATGCTTATTTGGCATAAAGTTAAAGATATTTTGTATATATAATTTTTGAGGAGTGTTGTAAAAACTTATTCCATGCATTACTGTTACAATTACTTGACAAGCAAAGTTTTAATGTATCCAAATGAAAAATATGTCGGTTTCAATCATGTCCTTGTAAGCAATCCATGGTTATCAAGAGCTTTTGTAAGTACTCCTAATTTTTATTGTTATGTAGAAAAGTTAAGTTATTTTGACTTAAATTATTTTTTGGGAAAGAGTTTTATATTAAATTTAGTTATTCTCATAGATGTGTGTGTGTGCCTTCACTAACTGCAAGGATATCTTTGTTTAATACTAGTTTATTAATTTTGATTCATTGCAGTTACATAAATGCGTATAAAAACGGATGCAAAATGTGTGCATTTTATTGTTCTAACTAACTAGACATGTTTATGAACAGTGTACATAATAACAGTTCATTGTTTGTATAGTTGTTGACCTGACGATGGAATTTTGAAAAAAAATTAAACAGAAAATTGTAAAGTTTTTCAGTTTCTCTGTTTTCCACATTCAACCAAAGTATTTTGTACTGAGATATCTTTACTCATGAATTTGTGGGTGAAGAAAGCTGGCTGATTGAAATGTCGCTATTTTTTGTTTTACAATGGGCAGTGCAAAATCTAATTTTATTTTATCAGCATAACACACCATATGTAGAAATCAGCTTTGTATATTTATTTTAGCTGTAATTTCTTAAAAAAATAAAAAAATTATGCAGTAACAAGTGAATAGAACTGTTCTGGTTCAGTACTGTAGAAATGTAATTTGGTAATTTAAAATATTTTATTACATTTAGATATTTTTTACCATTTAGTTTTTTAATGGGGAATTTGTCACCCTGTGTTAAAAGTGTAATTTTAATTTCTTTTCATTAATGTAATTTTTAGAAATCTGGTTTTTGTTCATACATAATCCATTTGAATTCCAATAAACAAAGTCCTTAATTTATGAAATTCCTTTCTAACTTGTCTCATAAAGGCTGTTTCAAGCATGGATGTGTGGATTTTGCCAAATTTGAAGCATATTCAACTCAATTCTGAGTTTGGTACTCTGAAAGTAGGCTCTTTGTCTAAGTTTAGGAAACTAGACGACTTCCCTTTTGCAGGGTGGCCACAGCCTGGGAAATATCAAGCATAAGTTTGGGAATTCTTCTGAAATCAAGGATGTTATTAGCTTTTGCCGGCTGTAAAGATAATGTAACTCAGCTCTTCAACATTTCCAGTTTAATTTAAAATAATTTTTTAAAGATTCAAGAAAAAACAAATCTTTGAAACTAGTCAGGACCAAATTCTCTTGCAGCTTTGTCGTTACAGCTGTAGAAGGTACAATTTGTACAGATTAAGTCATTGCGGACATCAGTTAACATAAAATGCTTGATCTTTTCTTAGGTTTTTAATTTTAATTAACATTGAACAGCTACATAGCAATGCTCTGAAGTTGAGCCCAAACTTATTTCTTTTCCCTAGTAAAATTAAATAAGCTGTTATGGATTACTTTTCCTCATTTTCAGAGGAGTTTAGACTAGTTAAATTGTAATAAAGATAATAACTGTAAATATTGTATTAGTTCAACTGAGATGCTACATTTATGATTTCACAATGTATTTGCATTGAATTGCTATTTTCACATGCTAAAGAGTTTAGGCTTATTTATAAAAAGTATTTAGAGTTAAGAAATATTTTCCGTAACAACTATAATTATATATGACTTTTATAAAATAAATATATTCATTATTTAACTGGATATTGAAAGAAATTGTTAAAATCAGCCTGTTTTTTATTTAAACTTTATGGACTAGAAAAAAATCAATAGAAATACTGCAATAAACTTTATATCAACCAGGGAAAAAAACAAACTGTACTTCAAATGATGTAAAATTATATGTATCATAGTTTTCTTACATAATGTCATTTATGGCCTAATTTTGCAATTTTCCCATATGGAATTCAATATAACATGATATAATATGGAAGGTGGTACATGCATATGCTGTCCCTCCAGTCTCATTAAATTTGCTTGTAATTCGAAAACTAATGCCCCCCCCCCCTCCCCATCTAGCAACTGTCTAGCAACTGTCCTATGAGCTGGAGCACTCAATATTTATTGATCGTTGAATACCCTGTAATTTAACTTACTTTTCTCTTCACAAAAATCATTCCACAATCCAAATGTGTCAAATTTAATTTTTTTCCTCCTTTTTCATGCAATTTGTTTATTTTAATGTGATTCAAGTTTCTTTTTATAAAGCAACATCTATGTAATAGAATTTGATGATCATATAATTTTGGCCTCTGTGAGTGTTTCAAAATTTTGATATTGGAAAATTTACCCCAGAGAGAATTATCAAGGAATTCAAATAGAATATTTTTGTGGTCACCCTGTCTTAGCCCTTAAACTAGTTTTCGGCTCTTACTATTTGTAGTGGATCTTAAATGTTTCTAAGCAGTTCACTGACAACTCTTCTTCTACAAGTTTGGTAGTCCACATAGTTATTTAAGTTGAGCTCAGTTTTCAGTTTTATTCTTCTGTCAGTTAACTTATCTTTCTATTTTTCTGTAACGGTAATTTCAATTTTATGTTTTTGAAGTCAAATTTGAAGCATAACTGATCTGATGAAAGCATTATTTATATAGGGCTATTGTAGGAAAATCTACTGATAACACTTTATAAATGTATCCCAAAGGTAGAGTATACAGTAAAAATAAGTCATCTACCTCCTAGAATTTTTTTTTTCAATTTTCAGTTTCAATAAAAGTTAGAATAGCATTGTTTTTTAAAATTTGTTTTAAAATGCATTATATACATCTTAATTGAGTTTCAAAGATATCTCAAATCTAGTTATTGTATACCTCTGTAGACTTATATTTAACCAATCCTATGAGCTTAATCTTTCTTCCAAACATTTCTTTCCTCAGTCAATATGCATTTTCTATTATCTAGGTCAGTGTTTCTGAACCTGTGTATGATTTAGCACTAGAGTGGCTATTTTCATTAATGGTAGACAAACAAATAAGATGCAGTTTTAGTGCCATCATGCTATATTTTCTCTTCACAAGTAGTATTTCTCAAAATTTGAAAATATTTTAACACATCCCTATCTCTATTAATGTTGAATGCATGTACAATGATTTTTAAGTTGAAGTCCACTCCTGGTTGGTCTAAATTTTACAAGAGAGATAGTTTGGTATCATAGTTAGAAGTACATTATATCACTACAATGATGTTTGTTTTTGATGGCTAATTTGGTATTGTTATGATGTGTCCAGAATTTGATTGGTTGTTTGCTATTTCATTTGTTTTCTCAGCGAAATTTTGTTTAATGTATGATAGAAGAAATTTTTGTTCCTATTCATTGAACAGATCAGTTTTTTTCTATTTTATTGTTGGCTTGCACTATTCATAATGCTTTTTAAAAAAAATGAAACATTTGTCAAATGTAAGAAAAGTAAAACCACATGTATACTGTTTTTATTGAAGCATTTAACAGCTGAAATTTTGTCAGGTAGTTGGGGAGGGTGAGATGTAGTTTTGTGCCTTTGATTGTGTTATTTAAGTTCAAGATGAATCAATCCACTAAAAAAGTTTCAGAAGCACTGACCTGGATACCTTGCCATTTAAACACTGCAATGCTTCTTGGTCCACAATAAATTAAGTATTATTAAAATGCTTTTTTTTCTATCTTTATTTGCATGACTTATTGATATATACCTTGTATAAACTTCAGTAGTAGTCATGGAAATATTGTTTGTGTTCTCCCTTTTCAAAAAGAGACTAAGAGCCTCTGTTCAAATTCTCCATGCTGCTAAGAGTACCAAGCATATTCATTATGATTAAATATATACTAAAACTTTATTTTTATCTTTTGTACTGTTTTCCAAAGAAATGGCTAAATGAAATATCTCAAAAGAGGTGGCACTTAACAAGATATTCTATATTATGGTAAACTAAAATGAGCTGTTCTCTTCATATAGCTCACAAGAAGAATAAATATAAATGTATATTTCTAAAAAAAAAATGCGGAAGTAGTTCTTTTTTTATACTAATTTACACTTTAAATTATATGGATGCACATAAATGGTGTATGCATAAGGAAACCGTAGATCATTTTATTGCCTAAATTGTATGCAATCTACATGTTAATGTAAAGTAACTGTACATTAAACATTCTTGACCACAAAGGGCTTAAAATATGTTTTAATATGTGTGTTACTCATTGTTTTTGCATCACTTGAATAAAGTTATGTTTTCATGTAAAAATACAGCTTTAGTTGAACAGGTATGCTTATTTGACCAGTTTGTAGTAAAACCGATTTGTCATCAGACCAATTATATGGTGAATTTCTCACCTTTTTTTTTTTTTTTTTTTTTAAATTCTACTACTCTGCATAGTAACATATTGAAATGCCTTCTAACCCCTCCCTATCAAAGAAAAAAAGTAGAATGGTTCATTATCATTTAAAGAAATACTATGTTCACAATAAGCAAGTATTATTCCTGGTATGAAGCAAATTTGATGTATGTTGTAGCAAAGCAGTTGCAGTAAATTTGCAAATGCTAAGGAGTCGGTGGGTGGTCCAATATTGCAGAGATTTTTATGGTATTGGCAGGCAGTTACAATCGTTAATTGTTGCTGATATAAGATGTAGTTTATCATATCTTGAGTGATCATTCTAAAGATGTTTCAGGAGGTTGAAAGGATGTTGGGTACAAAAAAAGCCAAATTTCTGGTTTACTTCAAGGAAAGGAAATTGCCAAGAGGATCGCTGAAATTACTAGATTTGATTAGATGTCCTGCCCATCATTAAATCCTGGAGGATAGAGTTAACTTAGTGGAACATTGAGGGAAAATGTGAGTTATAAAAATCGAATATTTGTGACTGGAGACTGCAGAAGTGCAAAGTAAAATCCAGTTATAAATAAATGATGTTAGAACTTGCATCCATCATTCAAATAGTGGAAGTAGATCTTTCCCTTTTGCGCTATGTGATAGGAAGTTACATGACTGTGACTGAACAGCTGTATTTCCACAAGAAAGATCTTGTAAGCAAGACTAATGGGGGGGGGGGGAATGAAGGCCTGTTTGTGTGTAGGAAATAGGGAGCTTAAAGTTTAACCCTATTCCAAAGTGGGTGTGTTAGTGAAGGGAACTGTTTGAAGCAATGGACTTGTGTCTTTGGCCCCACTGTGTAAACATAGTATAGTGATCTGGGGTTGTTTTTGTTAGTTCTTAGTGCAACTATATTAAGTAATATTAAAATGATGCCAGCCGAGAATATGAGTCAGCCGATGGACCAAATTATACCATCAATGGATGTTATTGCCTCTGATATCACGATTGTATTGGAGGACGACAATGCTAGGTTTCATCAGGCTAAAATGTTGACTGGTTTTGGGAGCACAAGCATTATCTCCACGGATTGTTCACCAAAGAGTCCCCTCAACCCGTGAAAGACTTATTAAATGCAACGAAGGTGAATTTACGGAGTGTTTCGACTCTTCCGTCATTAATCCAAGCTCTTGAAAGAAATGAAGTACAAATCCAGATACGAATGAATCAATACTTGAACGGATACGCTGCATGGTCTCAGCTGAACGCAGCCCAACGATATCTTTAACCTCCATCCGCACGCACACAGTTGGCCTATATACATATGTTGTTATCCGTCAGTCGTAATTTGATGTTAGTTGCATTATTGGCTATATTTGGACTCCACTACTGTCTGTTCCATTTGTTGTGTCTCTTAATCTGATAACCGCTTTTTAAGTACCGTATTACAACTAGCCTATAATTTAAATGCTAGAACCCGTGTGTTGGCGGTAATTTATTACGGTGGACCCAGGTATAGAATCTGTGGTTACGCTACGAATCGCGGCGCTGTTATTCTTTACTTTCGTTTTAATCACTACTTATTAAACTGAAATGAATACCTGAAAGAGTCATAAAGTAGACTTATATTTATTGTTTGTGGTGTAGTTTTCAAATCAAGCTGATAGTAATTGTTAGAACAGCATTCTTGGACGGAATGACTCGAACACTTTAACTGCCTTTTAAAGACCATACCGTAGATCAGGTGTGTCCAACTTTTTAGCTTCCTTGGGCCACATTGAAAGAATACGAATTGCCTTGGGCCACACAAAAATATACCTATCATTAAAAATAGTTGATGATTAAAAAAAGTATAATGTGTAGTTAACCTACGTATTTATTCCATTATAAATTTTATTTATAATTAAACCGATAACTATAGGAGTCATAAAATGAATGTGATATTTGGCAATGACTTTGAGAGACTAAAGCTTAATATCTGGGTCAATTGAAGTGGTTGCAATTCCCATGGAGTTGTTAAGATGTTCATCCGATATTTTGGTTTTTAATTTGACTTTTAGTGTGCTTCGCATTTGAAAATAGTTGTTCACAGATGTACGTGCTTCCAAACACTGATGACCAGAATAACGCATGACTATGCAGTGAGGGATATTTGTCTTTGGGCAGGTATGATTTATAATAGTCCAACAAAGAGACTTGATTGAATTTCTCAAGTTGGATGTCAGATTGCAACTTCATTCCATTTGAAAATTTTCTGGCAGCATCTATATCGACTGTAAATAGAGTAGCAAAGATTTAAAACAATTTATTTTCCAAATAGTCCGGAAATCAATTTTTAAATTCTTGTACTAAATCGGAAAGTAGGGCTGCGTATTTTATATCATTTTTAGAATTATGCTTAGTCAGCGTCTCGAAATGCAAAAAAATGTTAACATTAAATTGGGCTTGCCATAAATTGAATTTGATATGGAACGCGTTTATGGTTTGAAACAATGGATTGATTAGTGGGTTTTTACACTGAAGACGGGTGTTTGAGTCATTTAAATGGGCATTCAAATCTATCAAAACCCGCTAAATCTGCAAGCCAGTTATCAAGTTCTGGCACGTTATTTTTTAATGTCATAAACAATTTGATTCAAGTAGGCTATAAAATCTTTTTAAGACATATTAATAATTTTTCCACTGAGCCACCTTATTTCTTTAAAGTATACAATATCGCCATATTCTGCATCCAAGCTTTTAAGAAATTCCTGAAACTGGAATTGAATCTCCGAGCCTCCATAAAATTCCCCGTTTCGACGATGATTTATTTGCATGACATTGTCCATTTTTTTCCTTTTCCGCATAATTTTTCCTCGTGTATTATGCAATTGTACTTCATCAAACCATCATTTTCCAATTGCAATGGCATCGTCATCTATTAATCTTACAAGTCCCTCTTTTTTGCCTATCATAGCTGGGGTACCATCTGTAACTAAACCAGATATATTGACAAGAGTTAATTAGAATCGCGTTTTGTGTCTAGGCCGGATATGGGCACGTCAAATCCGTAGACCGGAAAGTCCTATGAGGTCAGTGGGTGTAGAAGGTACGGTCGCCCCTGGGGGGTGCTCTGTCAAAATTGTGGTGGCACCTAGCAAAGTCGGACTCTGACCTTGTGGTGCTATTATAAACCGGTGCCGCAGTACTCGGCCCGAATCCTATATGGACATGGTTTGGCCAGGAGGCATTAGGAACAACAACAATGAGAATCGCGCCAATGTTTTCTTCACTGCTTCTTATAAACTCTCTTGGTTGTCGTTGTACCTACTAAAGAAGCCATTTCTTCAGTTACAATAAACTCGTCATTTATGCGTCTAATAAAAAGGCAAATTGAGACGCGTCAGTACTTTCATCTATCGACAAAGAATAAAGCTTAAAACTACAAACTTTACTTTTTAAATCGAGGCAGGCTATTAATATTTTTTTAATTTTTTTGCTTTGAACCCCCCCCCCCCCTACCCTCTCTCTCTGGGTCGCATGCGAGCCGCGGGTTGGACACCCCTGCCGTAGATCATGCCATTACCATAGACCTATACAATTTTGTCGCAGCATAGTGAAAGTAAACGTTTTCAATAGTAATTACATTTCAGATCAGTTTCTGTTTGAGTATTTGTGGGCTTAAATTATGGGGGAGGGGCTAATCTTTATGAAGCAGATGATTCCCATTTCGAGCGAATTGTGGCATCGGTTGGTTGGTTGAGAGCGCTTTTGTCATCTTTTGCTACTGTGAGGTCAAACAGTATAGGGAACCTACAGTTGATTCCCGACAAGCACCCACGTCAGATGCGGGACACGAGCCTACCAGTGCCCTAGTCAATGGGCAATTGTTCCTTCCTTTGTAATGTAACTATTACTGTCTTAAGATAAGTACGGGTAGTAAAAGTTAGACATTTTCAGTGCTCATTTGTGTTCATTTGCAAGATTTGGTGTGATATATCAAAGAAAGGTTCCTCGAGAACTTTGACATTTTTTAATGTGTGTACTCGTCACGTTAGTATACTGTATTCTCGAAGTGTCCCAATAAAAGCAGATAATTTTAAGTATTGAACTAAAGTTATTTAATGATATCTGTATCCCTCTATTTTTCATGGTCTGTACTGTTCCTTAACTTTTCCGAGTTATTGAACCTTGTTCCACATTTTTCTTATGATCCGGTCCTACTCTGAAATCTCATTTAACAAAACTTTTTACAGCTTTTTTTTTTTTTTTTTTTTTTTTTTTTTTTTTTTTTTTTTAAATATTTCATTACACAGCGCTTGTCTTTTTTCTAATTTTATTTTTTTTTTAAATATCCCCTTTTCTTTTATGGTGAGATTAAGGTCATTCGAGAATGGGAAGCATGTCTTGCAAGTGTGTGCTCGTGTAAGGAAGCGACCTTTTCGTAAAAACGGCCGTAGTGTGATAAAAGAAATCTTAGGGGATGTGTTGTTGTTTTAGTGTATATTTTGTACAATTCTTATAGTACCTAATGAAGTTTTACGTATTCCAGGTTTTAATTTTTTAACACCCCCCCCCCCCCCCCAAAAAAAAAAAAAAAAAAAAAAACTTACATTTTTATTTTTATTGAAAGACAATATCTTTGTTTACCGATACTCTTAGAGTTAAATGTGTAAATAAAACGGGGGGATTATTAGAAGTGGCGGTAATGTGAAATTTGAATTTAGCGAAATTTAAAAACAAAGATCCGCGAGAGTTCGCTGACTGATGTCAGAATTCTAGTTTCGAAATTGTTTTTTCTTGATTTGGCACGGGCACGTGACAAATCCAGTTTTCATAGACGCCATTTTAATTAATCCAGGGCGAGGTTGTATGGGGCTTGTATTTCTTCAATTACTTGCACACTTTCATGTGTTGAATATCCAGTGGCCAGCAAAAATGTACCCGGTACTTGGGCGGATCCGGGCTTAAAGCGACCGGTGCACCCCTCTCAAGTTCGGATCGGGCCTAGAATTTTCGGCTCGCGTATAAAGCATTTCAAAAGTTATTGCGACGCTAAATAAATCACAAAATGTTTCTTTCCTGGAGTCTGATTTACAAAAACTTATTTCTTTACTTTCGTTGTAAAGCAGTTGCGTATTTCGCGCACCCAAAATTATTTGTTGACAAATATATTTGATGCTTATTACAGATTTTTGTTGTTTTTTTTTAATTTATAATACATTTTGTACCAATTTTAGAAAACAAATCAACGATTTCGATTTTTTATAAGTAATCTTTTGCATTCAAATCTCTTACTCGTTTTTTTTTAAAAATAATTCATAATTTTTTTTCCTTCTTTCGACGAAATTTCGGTTTGATATTTACCGTATTTTTCGGACAATAATCCGCACCTCAAATTTATGGGAGAATTTTTATAGAAGAATATTTTGTATTTTGTTAAGTACATAAAGATATTTTCTATTTCTTACTTAATAAAGATTAAAAAAAATATATAAAAAAATATATTATATATATTTATATATATAATAAATGTAGTAAATATATCTATGGTGCCAGGTAAAAAGGGATTAAGTCAAAAACAGTGATTTAAATATACTAAGTTATTGGCATTTATACCAACAGACAAGTTTAGAACAATAATTTCGACTTGATTGAGTCTTTTGTACAAAGAAATGTACTTTTGTATACAAACTTGATAGATTTAAGCCTTTTATACAAGTTAAGATTTTTAAAAAAAATCAATTCTAACATATGCCTAAAAATCACTTTTTTTTTTACTTAAGCCCTTTATACCGGGCACTATGGATATGCCAGGTGATCATAATTAAATTTGGCCTGTTCAGAGCTCTCTGTAGCTGTAACTAAAAGGCGGATTGAGCTGAAATTTTGCAGATAGATAATTCAAGGGATGCGCAGAAAGATTCCGAAAAAAAGAAGTTAAAAAAATGTCCGCTAGGGAGCGCATTACAGCCTAAATGCCTGAAAAGTCATGCAATAAGTAACTGTGCACAGTAAAAAGGTCATTTAAAACTTTTATTTTTACATTCTCAAGCATTATGATGTTTGAAACTATTATTTTTACATTTTGAAGCGTTATGACGTTACAAAAATTGATAAATGTGGTACTGCAAGTGAAGAAGAAAACAATATGATTTGCATAAGCATACGAATTCAAAGTGAATTCTGGGTATAAAAAGGATGAGATCGTGTGAGTATCATTATTTCAGTTACGATGGCCAATTACAAGAACGTGCGTTAATCGTAAAACTTTTTATCGAAACCAGGGAAATGCTATTGCAGCTCTTCACGAATTTCGACGTCAAAAGAAATTGCGTCGGGGTCCAATGTCTCCACAAGGTGTGAGAGACATGATATCTCGATTTTAAAACACTGGGTGTTTAAGCGTTCAACGTGGCAGAGGGCGAAAGCCTATGAGCTAAGAAGTCGTTTCAGAAGTAGCAACGGCCGTTGTCGAGCAGTCCCTGACAAATGATCATGGAGTCAGTAGTGCACGTGCAGTGTCAAGACATTAGACGTACCGTATAGCACAGTGCAGAAGATCCTGAGAAAAATAGTGAAACTTTTTCCTTATATCAGCCACAACCAGCAACTGCTTCTTACCGACAATGACCGTCGCTTATCTTTTGCCCTGACTTTTCTTGCCCGAATAGAAGTCGATGACTCCTGGCCGTGAAACATTCTCTGGAGAGACGAGGCTCGATTTATCTGAACGGAACAGTAAACACACAGAATTGTCGAATTTGGGCCTTGAAAAATCCACGTGTCTTCTACACAATTCCGCAACACTCGCCTAAAGTTACCGTCTAGTGTGAATTCACTTCCCAGTTTATCCTTGGACCATACTTTTTCGAAGAACTTAAAGATAATGGCCCTGTCACATGTTCTGTAACAGCCCTCAGATATTGTGACATGCTCAACAGTTTCATTTTACTTCAAATCCAGTAGCGACAATGCCTCGAGTCTGTTACTTTTAAGCAGGATGGTGCTCCTCCACATAGTGATCTCCACATGCTGTGTGCGGAGGTTTTTGCGACAACATTTAATGTATGACAGAGTGATTAGCCGATCGTTTCCCACTCCTTGGCCGGCTGGTTCTCCCGATCTCACTCCGTGTGATTTTTGGCTATGGCGCCATTTAAAAAACGTTGTTTATAAGGGGAATGTTACAACTTTGGCTGACCTGAAGAACCGCATAACATTGTATGTTCGACAGATTACTGGTGATCAGCTGCGGTTCGCTGTTGAACACGCTGTTCATCGCACATTTTACATACTGTGACGTATTGATCGAGGTAGCGATCGACTCAACTAATGTTACAGCCAAGTAATTTAAAAGAGTTACTTTATTTAAAAAATAGTTGAAGAAAAGTTGAGTGATGCACTGTAAATAGGTTACAGAACACTGAAGAGTTAGTTAGTCTCTGAGTCCTTTAGGATGAGCTGTCAGTGGAGTTAGCTCACTTATCACATCAATATCGAGCCCGGCAGAGCCCTCGATTGCTTTATCGGTAGAGCGGATGACTGCGAGGTAAATCTCTATTACCAGGACGATCGGGACAGATATTTCGTCTTCAGATACCTTTCAAAAAAATGGAACACCAAGCTTCCTAACTGAAGCCGAAAAATCTCGTCTTGAGATTAAGACCGCTGACTTCACAAGTCCGCGTTATAGCTATCTCGACCCTGGGATGGTCGGAGTAGTTTTCTCTTCTCAGCAGATCGCTAACTAACTGTCTTTAGCTCTCTCGTCTAATTTTGGACTTTGGCGCTTCATCCACAGAACTCGTCTCATTGGCTCTTCTAATGGTGATGTCATTTTGAGACTTGATTTGCTGGAACGCAAGCTGCAATTATTGTAACTTCCCGGTCTTCCCGGGTGGTCTCGCATCATCAATCTGGCTAGCCGTGGCAAATTCCTGATCAGCCTAGATGTCACGTTTTGCAAACAGTTTTGTGTCCTTTTCCGTTCGAGTTTACCCTCACCTGCCACGTACAATGGGGGCGGGTTAGCGGCGCGCGGGTGTCAGCTGTGACAGATTTTAATTGTGCGAATTATTTTAATTCGTCACAATCCCTCCCCCCTTGGGGAGATTTTGTCTTGCAGGTAAAATCTGGAAACAAGGGTTAAACATGGCTCACCTGACAACATCATTAGAGGCAATCATAATTTAATCTTTAAATTTACAAAATTAAGTATTCAAAATTTTCAAAATAAAAATTATTTACAACACTACTATACAATTACACACATTACTACATTATTCAGTTAAATTAACATTTTACTTACTTATTCAATTAATTACAGACAACTAAATTATTGATTACAAATTCTTAAATTATTCAATTAGTTACACATTATTAAATTTCTCTTTTATTCTGACAGCATCCTGCTCAAACAGTCTGCGTGTTCAATTACCTTTCCAGAGAATTATAACAAAATGCACATCCTTTTAACTAATTCCCGCTGAAGAAATCTATCACTAACCAAAATTCGTGTATGTTTCTTCTCTTGTAAAACATACCAATACACACGTCATTTAAACTACCCTTCGGAAAGCGTAGCGGCGTTCACAAAAACAGTCTCATTATTTTTAACAAAAACAGAACAGTTATACAATTGGACACATTAAGTAATTTCCCTACACAAAAATAAGGAATTTAAAATTCAAATAAGAAAAAAATCAACACAGTAAATCAATACGATTAAATTCCTAGGTTTTTTATTTAAACGGATTACCTGGATCATTATATCAACATTTGACCATAAGAATTTTGTTTGAAAGGTTCGAATTTGTCGAATCTACACCACTTAAATTTGGATGTAACTTTCTGACTCGCATCCCACTTGTTCTGCAGTGCCCAAGAAAACTTTTCAATGGGTCTCGGTAAGTCAACCGTTCCGTTTATCTTAACAAACTTGCGCAACTTTCTCTTTTGTCTAAGTCTTAGACAAATTTGTGCCTTTTTGGCTAATTTACCTTCATTTCTAACCTTTGAACTCTCATAAGCCCAGAACAAATTTTCCTCACGCATTCCGCGTCACCCTCGAGTTCCTAATAATAGCTTATTGAGTTCCTCTTTAGGTTTCACATTTATCCCTTGGGACTCAACATTTTTGGCTGTCTCAGTCTTATGCAACTTCCCTTCCAGAGCGTCACTACTGAAACATATGGTCATTCCATTCTCCTGGGGGATATACCACACTCAACCCTATTGTTCGCGTTCCCCTTTTACTCCGTCGAAACCTGACAACCCAGGCTGGGCGGTTCTGCGCTCCTCCTCTGGCTTGGAGTTTCAACAATGTCTTTTCCTAAACCTCCCACTTGGAAAGAAATGCCCACAAAAGACTGAACTCGCCTTCGTCAAAAGTGTGTGCGAAACCAGTTTCCCTCTGGTCAGAATTAGATTCCTGAAAAACAGGAACTTCCCTCAATGCCTGTTTAATCTTGTTACAAAACGCAAGGTCCGGCCTTCCGCCTGACCGAAATTCCTCTCTATTTTTACAGAGTAATGGATTTGTTTCCCCTCAGAGTTTTGGGTCCTATGAATTCCCTAACGATACCCTCGCTAAAATTTGTCTGTCTCTTGACAAGTTTCTTTTTTGCGTCGACTTTCTTGCGTCACTACCACATTAATTTTCTGCGAATTATTTTCACGGGAGTCAATTTTTGGGTGGAATTCCCCAATAAATAATGATTCATCTCTACGGATTTCCCTATGATCGCTACTTTGGTCAAAATGGTTCCAAATTCGGGGCTCTCTAATTTTATCCGAGCTGGCGGTAAGCACCTCAATTCGTTTTGTAGGGGCTGCCTTACCCATACTTTTTCCCCTGTAAAATCTTTGGGTTTAGTTACGTGTAATGGAGATAATCAAGACTACCCGTATCTCTTAAAACTGTCATTTCCCTAGAATTTACTTTGGCCTGGCTTAAATAGGGTTTAAAAGAAGGATCAAAATTTTTAGTCACGGCCAGATAATTTATAATTTCCACCTCCTTCCTGGGTTCGGGACAATTTGGCTTAATGTGACCTGACTTATTACAATTATAACATATGACTTCCCTCTTTTGTTCAAACTCTTTCGTTCGCCAATCAGGATCAGTATTCCTAGCACTATGCCCATTGTTTTGACCACTCTCGCTAGTTTCAACCCTTTTCTCAACTTGGGGTTTTTCAGTTTTCGGGCGGTCTACGACTCTCTTTTACGCAGGTTTAAAACTTTGGGATTTTTTAAGAAGCGTCTAGAAGTCTAGATGCTTCGTAATGGTCTAGTTTCTTTGCTAGATCATGCGGATCATTTAAGTTTCCCCAGTCATCTATGAAATGTTCTTTCACTTCATTAGGGGCTCGTTTTTTCAACTGATCCGCTATCATCAGGTCTTTCAAAGTCTCATAATCAGTATGATGTACAGATGGCCTTAACCTATCCTAAATTATGGTTTCCAACATTAATTTAGCACCATCTTCGTCATAATCTTCACCCCCTAGGATTTTCTTAGTGAGGTCTATTATCGTTTCTTCATCCCCCACCTCCAATCGAAATTCCCTAGCGAGGTTTTGAAGATCGGCTTTTCTATGCCTTTTTAAGAAAGCCATGTTAATAGCTTACAATTTTACTGGACAAAAGTTTACTTTAACACTACCTAGCTTCCCTTTCCAAAATTTCACAAAATACAGTACACACAGAAATACAATAATACACAATTCTCTTATCGACTTACAGAAGAAAAGGAACTGTTCTTCCATTCAATAGCAACTGCTGTTGAGTAGGGGTAGAAAAGCTTAACCTCTACAATCGTTGTTTGCTTTCAAGTTACAACATACAATATAGAATCAATAATACGATTACTAGCAATAATAATATAATTTCAACATCAATATAACACTAAGTTGTAATAAACACTTTTCATATACTCAATTGTTTCACTGGCTAATTTAATTCGTAATATACACAATTCAAAAATACACTCAGAATTTTTGCAATTAAGACCACCTTAAAATTTTATTCAATTAATTTTATAATTCAGACTTGCATACTGTTTGAGCAGTTACTGATGCTTGCGCGTAACTCTTGCTCACATAAAAAACACAATTCTACTAAATTTTCACTTTCTAATATTTTCCACATATTTTAATTCAAACACAATTACTTTTCGATTAGAATCAAGTGCATTTACTAATTTATCTTACAGCACAGTTCGACAATTATACTTGCAAAACTAAGAATAGTCTTTAATTTAAAATTAGCATATATTACTTTTACTACACAAATTCTTTGCCTCTAAGAATGAATCAGGCTTACCTTGTCTGACGACCCTCGTTCTGCAATCGATGTCGGTCAGCTCAATGTTGCGGCTCCTCTGTCGTATTTTTGACGGCACGGCGACGTATATTAGTACACGGCGGTTTCCATCGGCTGAGGCTCCCGGTACTTTCTTCTACTCTCCAGAACTGGGTGTCCTAACAGAAGTGCTTCCTGGACAGGGTGTCCTACAACTATCTTCGTCGATAGTGTGCACAAGATTATGGGCCGTCGCTGCTGATTTAACGACGATTTCAGGTCCCAAAATGCTGCCACCAAAATAAAGGCTGTGACGTATTGATCGAGGTAGCGATCGACTCAACTAATGTTACAGCCAAGTAATTTGAAAGAGCTACTTTATTTAAAAAATAGTTGAAGAAAAGTTGAGTGATGCACCGTAAATAGGTTACAGAACACTAAAGAGTTAGTTAGTCTCTGAGTCCTCTAGGATGAGCTGTCAGAGGAGTTAGCTCACTTATCACATCAATATCGAGCCCGGCAGGGCCCTCGATTACTTTATCGGTAGAGCGGATGACTGCGAGGTAAATCTCTATTACCAGGACGATCGGGACAGATATCTCGTCTTCAGATACCTTAAAAAAATGGAACACCAAGCTTCCTAACTGAAGCCGAAAAATCTCGTCGTGAGATTAAGACCGCTGACTTCACAAGTCCGCGTTATAGCTATCTCGACCCTGGGATGGTCGGAGTAGTTCTCTCTGCTCAGCAGATCGCTAACTAACTGTCTTTAGCTCTCTCGTCTAATTTTGGACTTTGGTGCTTCATCCACAGAACTCGTCTCTCACTGGCTCTTCTAATAGTGATGTCATTTTGAGACTTTTGATTTGCTGGAACGCAAGCTGCAATTATTGTAACTTCCCGGTCTTCCCGGGTGGTCGAGCGTCATCAATCTGGCAAGCCGTGGCGAATTCCTGTTCAGCCTAGATGTCACGTTTTGCAAACAGTTTTGTGTCCTTTTCCGTTCTAGTTTACCCTCACCTGCCACGTACAATGGGGGCGTGTTAGCGGCGCAGCGGTGTTAGCAGCGACAGGTACAATGGGTGCTGGTCAGCTGCAACAGATTTTAATTGTGTGAATTATTTTAATTCGTCACAATACTAATGAGGGAGCCCACATTGAACAATTTTCTTTACATCGCTAGACAGTGTGTAACAAATAATTTATGCTTGAATTATTTCCATGTAATGTGCCACCTAGCGGACATTTTTTGAACTTTTTTTTGCGGAATCTTGCAGCGCATCCTTTGAATTGTCTATCTGCAAAATTTCAACTCAATCCGAATTTTAGTTACAGCTACAGAGGGCTCTGAATAGGCCAAGTTTAATTATGATCACCTGGTATATCTATGGTGCCCTGTATAAAGGGCATAAGTCAAGAAAAGTGATTTTTAGATAGTTGTTATCAATTTTGTATATAAAAGTACATTTCTTTGAACAAAAGCCTCAAGTCGAAATTATTGTTCTGAGATTGGTATAACAATACGTTACCCGGCGTTCAGCCATAAACGACCATATACTCCAAGTAACCAGTTGCTGGCGTAATTCCTGAATACGCAGCGAGGGTCCGCTTGTTCATGTTAATTTTTGGCCTTAGGAGCCGTGTCAAGGAGTATAATTAACTCCCGCGGTTGGCCCCACCGGCCCCGTTCTGCGATTGGTATAAAAATCAATAACGTGGAATATTTGAATCACTGTTTTTGACTTAAGCCCTTTATACCGGGCACCATAGATATATAAATAATCTTCGTAATAACATATTAATTTTATTTTAATGTTACCTTCGAACCATAAGACGCACTCCAATTTTAAGTCGATTTTTTATATAAAAATGTGCGCCTTATGGTCCGAAAAATACAGTATTTCAATGTCTTGGGTTAGAATTAAGAGAGTTCTCTAGCAACTTTAAATGTTACGAATACAACCCGATATATATTTTGAAACTCTTGAACCTATTCCTAGAATTGCACTGATATGCAAACTTTCTTTCCTTGAGGGTATTATTACAATGTGATGGGCAGGGTTCGTACGGTCTTTAAAAGTCCTTATGAACTCCTTATTTTCAGTTCCTAAATTTAAGGGTCCTCAAAAGGTTTTTTAGAAGTCTTTATTTTTGCATTGAAAGTTGACTACTCTCTTTCGTTTTACTCTCCCGGTCCTAACAAGTACTTATTTACTAGCTAAAAAGTAGATAAGAGTTTTCAAATTGCGACTCTCAACGGTTGGCATGGGGTAAATGCAGATGGCAGTTGTGTGTGTCGTCTTTTACGTTATTATTATCCAGGTTTCCTCGCTATTGTTCCTAAAATATAAATATATATATATATATATACAGTGCTAGATTTCTAGAAATAGAGGTGCCGGAACGGTAACCTTCCTGTGTGTGTGTGTTTGTGTGTGTGTGTGTGTGGGGGGGGGGTATTCCAAATTCTTGGCCTGAAAAAAAATCGTTGGTTATACAAAAACTTGAAAATTTTATTTAATTCCAAATTTTATTTTGCAAGACAAGTACAAAAAAAAGTTAATGAATTTAAATACCTTGACACTATAATTAATGACAAAAATAAACTAAGAACAGAAATTGATAACAGAATCAAAATGGCTAATAAATGCTTCTTTCGGCTGAGAAGACCGAGATCTAATCTCACAAAACTAAATTAAGAATTTATAAGACACTAATACTACCTGTCTTACTTTACGCAAGTGAAACATGAACCTTGAACATAGACACGCAGCGCTCACTGGACATGTTTGAGAGAAAAAACCCTCAGGGCTATCTTTGGCCCAGTGTAGGAAGAGGGACGTTGGAGAACCAGATATAATTTTGAACTTATAGGCTTTATAGGCAATCACAAATAACTCAAGTCTTCTGTAATAATAGATTAAGATGGCTTGGCCATGTTTGGAGAAGCTCGGAAGATAATCCCTCTAAGATCTTGACATTTAAAAAACCTGAGGGATCCCGAGCTAGAGGTAGACCACCGACTAGATGGTTAAATGACATTGAAAATGACTTAAAAACTTTGAAAATTAAAAATTGGAGAGGAGTCGTCGCAGATAGAAGACGCTGGAAGGAGCTCGTGGTTGAGGCAGCCAGGGCCTGTAAGGGGCTGTTGTGCTTGTGAAGAAGAAGAAAAGTACAAAAATGTGTTGTAGGAAAGTAAAAAAAGCAGTAAAAAAGCACAGTTTCATGATTGTTTAAGTTTTGTGCCCATCCTAAAGGATTGTCCAAACTTCATGTTTTCATCATAGATGTTGTCTCTTGACCTCTCCTTACTCTTGACGGCTAATGCTGAATGGTATCCAGACACAAGCCAAGAGTCAACATACTTAGTTGGGTTAAAGAGCCGAAGAGGAGGTCCATTGATCTTTACAAACAACAGGCCAGAAACTATTGCAATATTCAGTGATGATCTCAATGGTACTATAATGAGGTTCATCTGTGAGAAACCTCTTTCACATTCACTCGACGATATGGCTATCGAATTGATTGACTGTTTCAACGGGTTGAGACTTTCCGGGAACATTCTGAAGTGGAGATACTCTCGGAATCCTGTAATTGGTTGCATTTCATCAAGTTTGAACTTGGAGACAAGTTTCTGCATTTCATGTTCCCCAAACGTTATTGGGACATTTTGTGGCCAGTTTTTTCATCCGTTACTTTGATGGTGTCAGCAAGCTCAAAGTCTTTTTCACTGAGCAGTCTTGTTTCAATAGACTTTTTAAGTGCCTCGTAAAACTTTTCAAAGGCTGGTTGTTTTTCCTACCTTCTTTTTCGTGGAGAGGAACTCCGAAAAAAGACAAGTTGTTTACTGCTTCTTGAGCCATCGATGAGTAAAATTCTGGAACTGATTTTCTTTCCTCAAACAAAGAAGCTGTAATTTTTAACTTTTTGTTAGCATAGCTTAGATCAACGTTGCGATGTTGCAAAACTTCACTTAACTCTGAAAGCTCTTGCAATGCATTAGCCATCAAGCCCAGGTCTAAAATGAAATTAGTTTCAGTAATCTTTTTGAGGAGGCCTTCAAACATACTTTTTCTTTGCTGTCTCTGGTTGGGTCATTTGAAGCTTCTTTAAAGTGATGGACTAGTGCTTCATAAGACCTCCAAACGGCTGACACAGATCTGAAACTAGACACAACCCAACATGTGCTCAAAACTCTTCCGATTTTCAAAAGTTCTGTCTCTAGTAAACTTGCACAGGTTCGCAGTTCCCTGCTGTTCTTTGGTGAAGCATGATACACAACATACAGTTTGTCTATGAAGGATTTAAATCTATCAACTCCTGAAACTGACTGAACTAAATCAGACACTGAAAGCTCAAACTTGTGGTTAGCACAGTGCCAAACAATAACAGAAGGGAATTTTACACAAAATAATGCTCCAACACCTTTGTTTATACCAATCATAGTAGCAGCGCCATCACATGTTAAGCTTGTTAAGTCTTTACTTAAAAACGTGTCAGTTATTCCATTAGAGTGAAGACAGTTAATCAAAGAGTTAAATACCGCCTTAGCAGTAAAACCATCAAGTTCTACTAAATCTAAAAAGACGTTGGTAGAACCACACATACCAGTTTTAGGCAAAGAACAACGAACGTAAACAATCCAACTTGACTTGTTACTAAGGGAAGTCATAAAAACTCCTCGGCCCCCTCCTCTTTCGAGTATCGGCTATGAAAACACTGAAGTCCAGCCGCTACGTAGCAATACCTGAATACACAGTCGAGGGTTAATTTCCCAGGTTCGGTGCTATTCATTGCTGTGGGACTCGAGGATGCCGGACAATCGGTACAGATCCGTCATCCACTCAAGGCACCACAAGCTCCATTGTTACTAAGGGAAGTTGACTCATCAATTATCAGGCCAATTTTCGTGTCATTCTTCATTATTTTATTAACAAATGTTTTCTTCATTTCTTTACTTATGTGCAAAGCAATGTCAGTACAGGCTTTGTATGAATGTAAAATGCGACCCATGTCAACCCTATTAAGTTCTTGCAAATCAATTTCTGTTTCAAAATTGTGAAAGGACTGATTTTCTGTAACAATCTTATATGCAGTACGAAATATATTTTCAGTAGTTTGTTTTTCGTGAGCACGCTGCTTCAAAACAACTTTCTTCAATACTTCATTTTTACCTTCACATAAAATTTTGACAGCTGCTCTATGACCAACACTTTCTTTGTGTTCATACATTTTTTTCCTTAACGAACTTTGCTTTTCTTTTCTTTAGTGTCGCCGTAGCTACTTATCTCACCACTTGCCCACGCTTTTGAAATTTTCATACCTGTTTTTTTATGGACAGATAAAACCCCAACCTTTTCACAAGCACTGCATCCTAACGTTCCATTTTTAACAAACAACCAGTAATATTTTTGGCAAAGCTCGTTTTTTTGCGAGTTAGTCCAGAAATCTGGCAAGACATTGTCGCACTTAACAGGTGTATCTTTTTCTTTAGGGTATTCTACATTACAGTCAAGCTTTTCAGCAAGCCATTGTGTCGCTTGCAGTGTTAGAGGACGGTTGCATACTTAGGATTTTCATTTTGCTGTCATCGTCATTAACCACTCTGTCATCACTGGTATCGTCACAACTAATACTGTACTTGAGTCTTTTACTGCCACCCGAAAGTGAGAAAAAATCGGTTGGTTTTTTGCTCATTTCACTTCACAATCTATCGCACTCACACAGACTTGACACTGCTCAAACGCAACTAACCTCAACAACACAACATGGAAGAAGGGTAGCTGCCTCGGGGAGGTCGATTCTCGAAATGAGGAGTTTGGGCTAATCAATACCTCATTTGCAAACCTGCGAAAAGTCAGTGCAGTCTGCAAAAATATGTCAGACTATCGTCCCGTCAGCCGGCTAAGGTCAAGCCACAATACCACCCGCTTCAGTGAAATAGTCGCAGTTCGCTGTACTCAATAGTAACACTCAACAAACTACCCTAGCCTGACATCATATTCCATCGTTACGACCTGCGAGTGGTTCTTTTACGTCAGGGGTCTCCAACTTGCGGCCCGCGACGAACCCGCGGCCCGGCCAATATATTAGCACACAATAATATATAATAAAATAACCGACGCAGAATTATAAGATAGGAAGAATTCGCTAAATGTTATTTTAATTATACTCTTTTTTTGCTATTAATAAACAAAATGCGTATATTTATGTTGAATATACTGTAATTAGGTAAATAAACCTACGTTTCTATTAATATTGATTTTTTTTTTTGCGGCCCACCTATAGTTAAACCTTGTTTGTTTGGCCCAAGTTAGCCTTTGAGTTTGACGCCCCTGTTTTACGTGAAGTGTAAAGAGTAGTAGGTCAGGCTCACTCACTAACAACAGAGTAATTTGTGATTAAATAAATGTTTTTCACTATCGTCATTTTTTTTCCGAAAGAAAGGTACCGGAATGCCGTTCCGGCGCGTTCCGCCTCAAATCTAGCCCTGTATATATATATATATACACAGTGGAATCTCGATCGATCGTTCCCCGAATGATCGTTTTCCCATATGTATCGTTTATTTCACCCACTACCGAATGAATTCCATAGAAAACAAGCAAAAACAGACCGCATGGATCGTTCCTCGATCCATCGTTTTCCCGCAATAGTCGTTCAAAATATCATAATCAGCTTTATATTAATTTATCGGATCAATCGTTTTTTTCATAATAACTGAACCAGAAATATAAATGTATGGATTGAGCTAGAATGACGTTCTAATTAAACAATGAGCAGAACATTTGAGATCTCATTACGCTCTCGTATTTTTGTTCTCTCCTGTTTAGCCTGGTTTCGCGTTATCGTGCCACTCCCCTTTATTTGTTCGTCGTCGGTGTTCCTTAATTCTTTAGCCCCTGGAGTATGCTATTTTCGGCAACTGATTCCAAATTCTCCGACAATTCAACATTTCTGTTCTTATCAGCAATGGCTCACAGTCAGCCGACCTGAGCGGTTCCTGCTACCCTCTGGCTTTTCTATTGTGGCCGATTGAGAGTTTCACCCGAAAGGCAGAACTTCCTGGTGGCCTTATGTCGGACCCCATCCAGTGCAATGGAATCGTTCTAGTTACAAACGATTCACGGCTGCCGCTTCTTTATACTCTCACACAATAACCGATACTGAAAAGAATGCAGTTTGCA
The DNA here is from genome assembly GCA_907164885.2 of Dolomedes plantarius. Lineage (NCBI taxonomy): Eukaryota > Metazoa > Arthropoda > Arachnida > Araneae > Dolomedidae > Dolomedes > Dolomedes plantarius. The sequence continues at coordinate 121,034,117 of OU015501.1, forward strand.
ACACAGAAAAAATATTGTTTACTTGTGGAGAGAAAACCGACAAAAAACAAACGGAGATTAAAGACTTTTATTTGAATCAAAATTCCTGTGTATCTACGTGTATTTCTTTTTTTTTTTTATTATTATCTTGGGATTCAGTAATTTTATCTTAATTAATATTCCGTTTCAAAAATTTAAACATGTTTAGCAGAGTAGTGGAAGAACAATAGCCCTTTAAAAGAATTATAACATTCAGCTTTTACTTAAAACAAATGTTTATTAAAAATCCTTAAAGACACTTAAATCATAAAAGCATACTACAAATGAAACATCAAGTACGCGAGAGCCGTCAACTTTCGGCCAAACAGCCTTTATATATATACTACAAACAAATTTGCATAAAACTGCTCAGTAACTGCAGCTCAGTTTACCTCACGATTAATCGCCTGAAAATTTCACTACCGTCTGGCGGGAAAAAAGCTGAGCGGTCAGGCGAGAGATTAACCAAGGAGGAAATGCGTATTTCCCTATCATTAATTGTGATTCTTCACTTTGTAATTTTATCTTCAATTACACTACAGGTATGTATACATTTATGTATGTGAGTAAATATATTTTAGGGATATCAAACTTAAGGTATAATAATACTTTTTTGTATGTTCCCGCAACTATCGTTTTCCCGCATCCATCGTTTAGTTCAGTCAGTCCCTTCGAAAACGATAGATCGAGATTCTACAGTATATATATATATATATGTGTGTGTGTGTGTGTGTATATATACTCTGTCACAAAAAAATATATGCACCCAGAAGGAAACGAGCTATTATCACAAAACTTAACATGTATGTAGTGTATGAGGAGATAAGCAAATGAATGCAAATTCAGAAGAACAGACCGTTTTATTAAGAAGATATGGCATGAAAAAGGTTACAAATCAGTAAGTAGTAAATCCACCTCTGGCAGATATACAAGCCGAAACAAGGTGTGGCATCGAATTAATGAGGTCACCTATGACCTCCTGCGGAAGATCATGGCATAATCTTTGCAACTGGGCAGTTAATTCACCAGTATTCCGGGACGGCTGAAGTTGCCTTCCAAGCACGTCCCAGACGTGCTCTATTGGCGAGAGGTCTGGTGACCTGGCAGGCCATGGGAGTACGTCATATCCTTGAAGACATTGTTGGGATAGTCGCGCAGTATGTGGACGAGCGTTGTCTTGCTGATAAATGGCACCTGGGTGACTTGATAGCATAGGCAGTACAACTGCCGTTAAAATCTCGTCCACGTAACTGCGTTCCGTCAAAGTGCGTTGAAGGACGACTGGAGGTGATCGTGTGTCCCAGAAAATCGCTCCCCACACTGTCACACCTTGTGTAATCGCCGTATGCCTCTCGAAAACAAATGCCGGATCGGACCAGTGGCCTGGCCGCTTCCACACGCGTATGCGCTGGTCATTAACATTGAGACTGAATCGGGATTCATCGCTGAAGATCACACGCCTCCAGTCGGTCACACTCCAGTTTGCCCGAGGTCGGCAAAAATCCAATCGACACTGCCTATGATGTGGGGTCAGTGGTAGGCGTCTTAATGGACGTCGGCTCCTGATACCTGCGTCGGTCAGTCGTCTCCGAATGGTTTCCCTTGATACCACCGGATGTCTGAAAGGTGGTAAATGGCGTCAAACCGATTCTAGCGACGTTGTTGGTGCGGACGTGGCCACTCTTATGCTTGCGCGATCCTCGCGCACATTTTTGTTCCTGGGACACCCAGACCCTCTGCGACGGTAGACTATCCCTTCCGTGATCCATTGTTGCGAACACCGAGCAACAACCATATCGCTCCGACTGAGGTGGCGGCCGATACGCCTGTTCGACCAACCTGCTTCTCTGAGGCCTACTATACGCCTCCTCTCAAAGTCCAACAATTGTTCGTACTGCCGCCTGTTACGTCTCAGAGGCCGGTTACGTCACAATACCGTCCATTCAAGTCGACAGATTTGTTTGAATAACCCTATGGCACGAGCAATCATGCTTTTAAACTCTCCCAGCTGCGCATCTCATATGCACATAGCGCGTTTACCCTTGTCTCTTTGGCGTCGAAACGTTAATCATTTGCATATCTCTTACCAGACTACATTCCTGCCAAGTTTCGTGATAGTAGCTCGATTTTTTCTGGGTGCATATATTTTTTTGTGACAAAGTATATATATATATATATATATATATACACTGAAGTGCCACTGAATTAGGGATACCTACCTAGTAACGAGTTGGGCCTCCTCTGGCCTTGAAAACGGCTGCCACACGACGAGGCATAGATT